>JAWPHD010003878.1:0-203256 GCA_037043455.1 Cyrtodaria siliqua | reverse complement strand
ATCAAATTAATATTGTTTTACAATTAATGATCAATTACAATAATTACATCTAATAAAGTAACTTCAAAATCATATGCTAGTCTAAAGTTATGTTTGAGAAACATCAATGCTAACCGGATGTCGTAACCGCCAAACAAGATGGCGCCGCCCACTGAATACAAATATACGATAAAAGTTTAATAAAACTACTAACCACATGTTGCCTATGAAATTTGCCGTCCAATCTCTGTTCCAACAATGTACTATCGATGATCCCGGCGAGAGCTAGAAGACAATGGGTTTTATAGCAAACATTACGCCCAAATCATTATTTCCCCCGTTCAGTCCGTGACAAACGTGGCTAAATCTGCAGTATTGAATCTACAGGAGAGGCCCCTTATACAATTTTGCCGTTTAAGGAAAATATACCTATACGTTTACATGCATTAGCACAAAACTAAACTTATGACACGGCCTCTCTGGCGGCCACTTAAAATGTGCACGCTTTTACGTGTTACATGAATAGATCATGAATATTGTGAAATTGTTTCAACTCGAACAATAGAATTTTTGTGTAACCGATAACTTACAAGAGCTATGAACGACCAATACGCTCTACCCGTGACATTTTGTGACAACATCTCCCCACTTAAAGAAAGTGCTACACTTTTAAAATTCAACAAAATGATAATTAATATTTACACGTTAAGAAACTATTAATTCTTCGGAGCAAATGAGCGACAAAACGTACAAGCTGATCGCTCAATCGCTTGAGTATGTTAACTATTACTACTGAGGTTATAACCTAACTATAATATGTAATTACAATTTCAACACTATTCTACAATTGTACACTACCCTGTCGTAACATATACTACTATTGTACAATACACTGCAATACACTATTGTATTAAACCGGTCATTATGTGCGGCGACTTAAATAGTCTGCCCCAATATTGTCCTTTCCTCGGTCTATTACACCGACTCTACTGTTGCTAATAACACTACTTCCTGCCACTACCAGAACTCCAACTTTACACATGGCATCCATCGCATTACCAGTATACTGTTTGCGAAATGGAGTAGGGTCTCTCGTTTCCCTAATCGGCTTTGCTAAAGTGTGCTTAAGGCTACACTGCACTACCTCTGTTGGTCTCGACTTATCGGACCGAACAGTCCTACACTCAGAGTCTTATGGACTTACCTCTCGTTTCTCTGCTACACTAAGCATGCCCGATATGTCTACATCGGCTGCTGTCTCCTTACCTACACTAGTGGGAAAATACATGGGACTAGTGTCCTCACTACTGTCTTCCTCACTATCCTCAATAACTGCAACATTAACTACGGTTAACACCCCTTGTTGCACATTATCGGTTCTACTGATATACTCTTTCAGCATATTCGCATGAAAGGTCTTTAACTTTCCGTTTATCTCGATACGGTAATCTATAGTGTTCACTATCCCTCTAACGTAAAACGGACCTTTCCATTGTAATAACAACTTGTTATTGTCGATCGGGAGTAACAGTAACACCTGGTCATCTATCTTAAACTTCCTAGCTCTAGCTTTCTGGTCATAGTACCGTTTATACTTGGTACTTGCCTTAACTAACTGACTTTGAGCTATCTTACAAGTCTCCTCTAGTTTCTCCTTCAGATCTAAAACATACTGATATGTAGTCTTAACGCTCTACCCGTGACATTTTGTGACAGTACTGTTGTTCTGGCACTAGTTCCGACAGTTCCTGTTTTCATAGCTGTAGTTGGTGCAATTCCACCAGCAGTTGCTATTGTTCTAGAACAGCAGAAAAAACGGTTTTGTTAAGAACACATCATAGGAGTTTTAAACAACTTCTATCATATGTCCAAACAACAACAGGACTATAAAATGATGAAGAGATAATTAGAATTACCTTTAATAAAATATTAAAGATTCAAAAAAATGATATCTTTACAGAACCTCTGGAAATGTATATGAAAAGGTTCAAGTTTAATGGAAATTAAGCTAGTAGAGATGCTACTACGGAGCATCTGTTCAAGTTAAACGGTCATGGCGTTCAGTCGTAAATCTTTTTTCAACTTGTTTCCATATCCTATCATACTTTTCTCTGGTTGATTTTGTTTTAATCGGTTTTGTTTCTGTTTCTATTTTTAATATTTTAAATATTTTCTGGAAAATATATTCAAATTTGATTGATATTTTTCGACCCTCTATTTTATTCAAAACCTTTACAATTTTGTAAAACAAATCTTCAAATCTTTGTCTATTTTTAGAAGACAAATCATAGACTACTAAGTATTTATCTAAATGGTACTTTTTGCGGTACATAGTTTTCTTTCGGTTGCAGTTGTAACCTGCAATAAGATTGTAACCGTTGTGAGTGCCACAATTACGGCAAATACGCTCGTTGTCGAAAACTTCACAAGTATCATTGCAATTCACACATGCATAAGTACACTTGTAACACAGCTTGGCTCTGGTACAATATTTCCAAAGCTTCTTTTTTTTTTATTATGTAAAATAAGATACAATCTGTGCACGCCCAGGAGGATCAATAATATCTAAAAAAAAATACAATATTTGCAATTCATTATATTATACTATAGAATGATATATTTAAATAAGGCTTAAAAAATATTATCTTACGTAATTTTATAATGGAACAAGTAGAAAAGGAAATCAAAAACTTTATATGCCCAAACGGTTTATTTTGAAGATATGGGTAAACTTGACAATAGTTAATAGTTTTTACAAACTTTCAAGATCTGACTAAAAGAATTATAACCATGAAACAACAACTACAATTACCATGGAAAATAAAACCCCGGATATAAACAGGTTGCATGCTTTTTGTAAAAAACAAATTTCAGAGGCAACTTATATTCTTTCAACCGAGGCTGCTTTTATTCTTTACTATAGTATTTTGCTAAAGCAGGGGATTGATATTATTGTTAATTCTGGTTAAACTAAATATGATATAATCTATAATATATGGGAAGTTATGCAGAAGAAGAAAGAAAGCACTTTGACGAGGAGAAAAAAGTTTAAGAAAAAGTAGCTGCTTATGGGCAGACTCTTTTGGTTGAGACAATTAAGGATATCCAACTGTTTGAGGGAATTCACATGAACCAGTTGGCAGGTAATATTGCAACCTTTAAAGAAGATTGGGCTTTAAAAACTAAAACTAAGTATAATGCTGCTTTAAAAGGTGTAACAGATCTGACGTTAAAACAAATTGAAATGTTTAATGTAAAACAAATAAATGCAGTAGTCAAACATGTTGAGGCTTTAAAAAATGAATTAACCAGTAAGTTGAAAAAGCCTCATATAATCAATCTTGTTAAAAAAATAAGAAAGATTATTGGTTCACTTTATTTTTGTAACAAATTGAATTTTGTAGTGTCGGTACTTTCATCCTAATTGTGTTAACTCGCTGCGCAGTGGATCAGTTACGTGAAGATAATTCTACCTCCGGTTCCCTTTATTTCCGGTTTACACAGAATATCAGGTTATTTTCTGGGAATTCTGTTAAAAATGTCATCAAATCTCAGACAATTTAAGACCATCGGCGAACTGACAGCAATGTCTGGTAGAGGGAAAGCACGGAGAGATGCTTTGGCAGTTAAGAGGAAGGCGAAGAGCGCAACATCTGGAAAAAAGGAGACTGGGAAGGCGGGCCAGGCGAGCGCCAAACGACCACGGCGGGTCGTGTCTGATGATGAATAAACTATCGCAAACACATGACAAAAATAAAATCACTAACAGATGATGGTAATCTTATAACTGTTCATTTTAATAGATATTGCAAATATCATGTAAAAATAAGTCAGATGGTAGATAATAGATTCCTTGACTCAAAATGCTTTTGGAAATACTTAGAGATGCTCTTGGATAAACTAAATGTTCTTTCAGATGAGGTTTCTGGTGAGGTTACTGATAGTGATGAAAATAAAAGTTAAATAAATTATTTTTTTATTTAATTAGGCTCTTGTAATAATATATAACGTGTATCCGAGAAATTGAAACATCCCAAAAACAGTATAGCAATGTTTTTAAAGTAAATGTTGTTAGTAATGATCCGCTCACTCAACTGTAGAAAACACAATCAAGTGTTGTGGAATTTCTTAAAACGGAATTTAGAAAAACAGGCAGTTTTAAATTAAGTGTTGATGCAAAATGATATATAGGGTCCTATAGAAACCATAGCGTCCGAAAGTATGTGGCATCGTAGGTCCGCACTGTACTGCAAATAAGGACTTGAAACTACAATGAAAGAGACAAAAAACAACAGAAAGGGTGGTGAAGACAGGGTTACCGACTTGGAACGGTCAGTAGGCAATAAGGCCTACTGGTTAGCTTGAATCGATTTTATATGCGCAAAACTTACTTTAAAAAAAACAGTAATCGGAGACAAAGGAAAAGATTATGTAAACGTATACAAAACAGCTTACTTTAATTCTAATGCGGCAACAATATTAACCGAAAATGAAATAGTAGAGGTGTTAAATAAAGCACGTGAGTAAATTGTAAATAGAGTTGGAAATTGGATTCAGATGGGAAGTGGTTGGATAATTGAGACACTAGACGCACACTACATAAATCGAATAAAGTACAAGCCATTGCGAGGTAGCTCCTATTTAAATTTACCAAAAGAACTGCAACACCACAAAAATGGTTTAATGAAAAAGATAACGAATGCTTTAGATGGTGCCATTTGGCTTATAAATTCCCTGTCAATTATAAAGAATAACAAAGTACAAAAAGCATATTGGAAATCTAAATTACAAAGGAATTACATTTCCTGTTACTATCAAACAAATCCCAAAAATAGAAAAACAAAACAACATTTCTTTTAGCATATTTGGGTATGAAAATAATCAAGTATACCCTTTGTGCATATCAAAAAATAAAGCAAAGGAATCCTGTGATATGCTTTTGATCTCTGAAAAAGAAAAAAATCATTATTTGTGGATAAAAAAACTTTAAAAGTTTGATGTATAATCAAACAGCACAAAAGGAAAAAAATGTTTTTGTAAAACATGTCTACAATGCTTTACATTAGAAAGAGTTTTAGAAAAACTTAAGCCTGTTTGCCTTTAACATAATGGTAAGCAAGCAGTAGAGATGCCAAAATAAATTGAAAAAGTTAAGTTTAAACACTATGACAGGCAACTAATGGTTCCGTTTGTTATATATGCTGATTTTGAAGCAATAACCGAAAGTATTTCTTCAGCATCAAACTATCCTAAAGAATCACATACAGAAGCATATCAAAAGCATACTGATTGCAGTTATGGGTATAAGGTTGTTTGTTGTTATGATGATCAATATTCAAAACAAGTTGTAACGTAAAGAGGACCAAATGCTGTTTACAGGTTTTTAGAAAAATTGATAAAAGAAGAAAAGTGGTGCAAGAAAACTATGAATACAAATTTTAAAAAAGATTTGGTGATGTCGCCGGAAGAAGAAGCTAAATTCCAAAAATCTAAATCATGTCATATTTGTGGTAATGGTTTTCAATAACTCTTAAAAAAGATGACCCACGTCGTACAGTAGCATACGAAAACTCCGTTAAAAAAGTTAGAGACCATTGTCATATAACTGGAAAGTACAGAGGAAGCGCTCTTGACATATGTAATATTAATTTCGGCTAACTAAAAAGTACGTGCTGTGTTTCATAATTTGAGAGGTTATGATTCTCACTTCATAATGCAACACATCGGAAAGTTTAAACAAACAATAAATGTCATACCAAATAATATGGAAACGTATATGGCTTTTATGTTAGGAAAAAGTTTAGTGTTTATTGACAGTTTCCAATTTATGTCTCTATCATTAGAAAATTTAGTAAAAAACATGCATTCGTTTCAATACACCTCTCAGGCAATACTCTGGCGACAAGTTAGAATTAATAAAAAGAAAAGGTGTTTATCCTTATGATTACATGAACAGTTTTGAACGTTTTAAGGAAACTAAATTACCTGGCAAAGATAGCTTCTATTCTCAATTAAATGATCAGCATATTTCAAATGCAGATTGTGATCATGCTAAAAAAATATGGAAAACATTTAAGATTAAAAATATGAGAGAATATCATGATCTGTATCTTAAGACTGATGTGCTGCTTTGAAAACTTTAGAAAAATGTGTATTGAGTATTATCAATTAGATCCTTGCCATTACTTCAGCAGTCCTGGTTTATCCTGGGATGCATGCCTTAAGATGACTGGTAAATGATATTGATCAATATTAGTTTGTGGAAAAAGGATTAAGAGCTGGTACGAGCTATATCGCAAACAGATATTCACAGGCTAACAATAAATATATAAAAAACTATGAAAAAAAAAAGGAAAGCAAGTACATAATATATCTTGATGCTAATAACTTGTATGGGTGGGCTATGAGCCAAACGTTGCCTACTGGTAACTTCAAGTGGGTTAAAATGTTTGAAAAAGGAAAATCGGATTATATTGTTGAGTGCGATATCAAGTATACTGAGAAACTGCATGACTCGCATACTGATTATCCTCTTGCCCCGAAAAGTCTAAATATAAAAGATGAGTGGTTGTCAGAATATTGTAAAAATTTAAAACAAACGTTTAAATTGGGATCTTGCAATGTTAATAAACTTATCACGCCATTGAAAAATAAAGAAAAGTATGTCGTGCATTACAGAAACTTAGAATTGTATAAAAACCTTGGATTAAAGGTGACAAAAATACATCGGATACTACAGTTTGACGAGTGGTTAAGACATATATAGACTTTAATACTGCTAAGAGAACAGCTGGTAAAAATGCTTTTGAAAAGGATTTCTTCAACTAATGAACAATTCACTTTTTGGTAAAACTATGGAAAATTTGAGAAAAAGAATTAATGTTAAATTAACTCACGCCGAGGAGGTTCTTTAAATATGCAACAAGACCTTCATTTATTTCTTGTAAAATGTTTAATGAAAATTTATTAGCCATAAACGATTAGTTTTAAATCGACCTTGTTATGTTGGCATGTGTATTTTAGACTTTATATTTAATGTATGATTTCCATTACAACTATATTAAAAATAAATATAGTGAAAAAGCCAAGTTATTATTTACTGATACCCATTCCTTGTGTTATGAAATAAAAACAAAAGATGTGTATGCAGACTTTTACAAGGATAAAGAACTTTTTGATAATTGTGATTATGATTCAAAAAATAAGTTTCATTTTAATGATAATAAAAATGTTATTGGCAAGATGAAAGATGAAACTTGTGAAATAGTGTTGGGTTGCGAAGCAAACTATATTCGTATTTGTTAGATAATGAGACTGGTACAAAGATATTTAAGGGTGTTAAAAAGTGTGTTGTTAAAAAAAACAAATAGCACACGATGATTACAAAGAGATTTTGTTTACGGCAACAGAAGCTCACCATGAGATAAAGTTATCAGATCACAAAAGCATAAGATAAACAGTTATGTAATCAATAAAAAAAGTTTATCAGCTTATGATGATAAAAGATACATACTAGATAATGGACAAGATACATCAGCATACAAGTAAAATACTCCATGGTAAAAAACGATATGCAGAACGATGATGCAGACTACTGTCCGGTTCCGTCTGACTTTGCTTAATGAATTGCAAATGTTTTAGTTATTTACAAAATTAATAGATACTGGGGGTTTTGATAACGTTCTTCCTAAGCGAAGGGCAATCAAGCAGTTTGTATAGTTGCGAGGGAGTCAGGCAGCAAGTATGCCATCGTCATTTGGCGTTTGCATCTTTGTGTTAAGGACAACTGGAGACACAACTTGATAACTGTTTGATTGCTTGTCGCGAGGGGAAGACTGGCCCTATAACCCCAGTGTATATACTACTTGCAACCTGAGGTATGATTGTTTTTATCGAAACCGAATATCTGCTTAAACAAGGCTCTACGGAGGTTCCGATAAAGACATTTATACCGAGGGTTGAAATGTTCCTATCTGAACCAGATACCATGACTGATTATTTTTCTTGCTTATCATTTACATTTTGCACATTGACTTTCCCAACTACGTACATTTACATGTTTATTTGCACAATGACGTCATGCAACTGTCATTGTTGACATCAGCGCGTGACTTTTATGTTTCCCCATGTGTAATGTAAGATCAGGCTTTCCGTCACCCATGTAAAAAACGGATAACCTTATCCGGTATGCAATAAATATTTATCTTTGTGTTGAAGGTTGGGTCTGTCGCCTTTATTTTTAGATGCACGTAAAACCAAATTCAACTCAACCGATATAGCATGGAACATGCAACACATTATGGTTAAGCCAGTGACAAGACAGAACACCTAATTTAATAGCCAATTACAAGTACACGTAATTGACATCTTATTATACTCCGCTTTCACTTAGTGAAGTGAGGGCTATATAAGGTTGACGCTGTCAGTAACATCCCGTCCCGTAACACATTTGTATTACTTGCATTTCTCAAACAGTTATGAATCGGTTGTTCCCAATCTTCATATTCACATAACAACAGATGACCTTATGTCCATTTACATGACTGATTGTTGATTGCCTAATTTAATACAGAATAATGGCCCTTTAACTTTGACTTAGAATTCCTCACTATTGTGTAACGTCCTGTAACGCATTTTTTCTCAAACATTTTCGAATTTATTGTTCCCAAACTTTATGTACACATAACAACTGATGACCGTATGTCCCTTTACATAACCCATTGTTGATTGCCTAATTTATTACAAAAGTATGGTCCTTTGTTTGACCTAAAAAAGAATATGATAATGGACCTTTGGAAACGGCCGAGCACGACACATACGAAATATTGCAGTCTCGGTTTGATTGAAACTGTTCATGAGCGGTAGTGAAATGTGCTAGCTACCGCCCCTAACCCTTTTGTGTTTGTGAAGTCTTATTTGGCCTTTTATTCATATTTAATGTTGTTCTTTGTTTCTTTGTATGTTTTTGGTTGACTGTCGTCCTTGAATGCTACTCTTCCTGTTCGTTGTTTTTTAAAAATCTATTTTTAGCTTTAGAGGCCATCTTGGATTCTCACATCAACATGAGTTTTTGCTAGGATCAACTAGACTTCATGGGCAACATTTCTGTAGAGTTGCCCGCACCATGGCATAAGCTCTACTGATCAAAAAATGACCATGGTTGAGTATGGTGCCAATTTTTTTAAATTTTAAAACCATGACCAGGGTTACAGGACATGGTTTAACCAAGAGTTATCCACGGTCGTCTATGGTTCATTTCGCAGGAGTTGGTTCATTTCTCAGGGGTTAGCCACTTTGGCTAAACCACCTGAATTTTCTTTAGCCAATTGTATTTTTGTTTAGCCACCGTTGGGCTTTTTTAGCCACTTTAGTAGAAATTACAAAAATATTCTGATTAAATATTTGTATAACTTTCTTATCAATAATATATATATATATATATAGGTCTAATAAAATCAATATATATATATAGGTCAAAAAATATTATTTTGTGAATATAATTCTAGAATTAATAGAATCAAGTAATTTCATATAAACTGTGCCACTAGTTTGTGCGCCGTAAAACCCAATTTAATGTTCATGTTAATTGGTTAATTACGCCCAATATTAGTGGTACCATCCGAAGTAGAAGATCAAGTTTTCATCCAAGGTAGAGTAAAAACCGTAGTATCTTTTTCTACTTAGTTGAGATGAGCAGTCAGAACAGTGGGGGGAGGGGGCGGGGGGGGGGCGGGGGGGGGGGTTGAGGATGTTGTTGGCTCACTTTGCATAATTGTTATCTTGATGTAAATGGAGAGAGAGATTTCCTTTTGATGACATATGACCTTTTTATGTGTTTGTGCGTGTTGAAACCTTTCAATCAATCAAGCAAGCAAGCATGTAAATTTACCCAAGATGAAAAAAACGTTACAACTCAAAATAAATGTCCTGGTTTCAATGCGTGAAAACAGATGACAATGTAATGTTTACATGTTGTTTACGTGTGCGTATCATGGGCTACTTTCTGTTTTAAACAAATTTGAGCTCAAATGATGTAAATCTTTGTATAAGAAAATGTATTACCATTTTGATAAGAGTTAGAAAAATGTGACTTTTTTGGCGAGCTCTTGTTCGGTTTCTAATTTTCCTTCAGTATAGGCCAAACCAAAATAATTTGTATGTAATATAAAGCGCAAAGGTTGTAACACAGTCTACAGATTTTATATAGAGTTTAGCTCTTCTGTAAACACGGAGAACCTGTCAAGGATTTTCCCAAAAAACATCGCCGCGACCACAGACTTTTTTCTTTCGCCAGTGCCAGCCGTCAGTTTACATGGGTTAAAATTACTTTAGCCAAATTGGCGAAAGCACTTGATAAAAGTTTCGCCATTTGCAATTTGGTTTCGCATATGGCGAGTGGCGAAGACAAATGAAGAGCCAAGGATCATACCCACATGATGAGTAATAGGCATCCATGGCAAACACTCTGTGACAGGCTGAGAAACTGGGACTCTAAAATAAGTCTCAGCTGGCAAAAACAGCTTTTTAACTAAATCAAGGGCCATAACTAAAGAATCTGGTAAAATTTGTTAAAGATCAGATGAAAAATGAAGGCCCTATATTAACGAGGCAAAATATAGCATTTTTAACAAAACCAAGTGCCATAACTCCGCTGTAACTGGTCCGATATGGTTGGTTTTCGAACTTGTTCGAGCGTTTAATGACATTAACATTCTGATAAAGTTTGGTAAAGATCGGATGAACAATGAAGCCCCTATCGTCTTAACTAGGCAAAATATAGCATTTTTAACTAAATCAAGGGCCATAACTCCGTTGTTTCTAACCCGATATTACTGGTTTTCGAACTTTTCCGAGCTTTCATTGATATTAACAATCTGATAAAGGTTGGTAAAGATCGGATGAACAATAAATCCTCTGTTACTGGTCCGATATGGCTTTTTTTCAATCTAGTTTTAGCTTGTAATGACGTTAACAATCTCATAAAGCTTGGTAAAGATCAGATGAATTATGAAGCCCCTATCGTCTTAACGATGCAAAATATAGCACTTTTGACTAAATCAAGGGTCATAACTCCTCTGTTACTAGTCCGATATGGTTTTCGACCTTGTCTGAGCTTTTATTAATATTAACAATGTGGTAAAATTTGGTAATGATAGGCTGAAAAACGAAGATGCAAAAAGTAGCAATATAGCATTTTTAACTAAATCAAGGACCATAACTCCGCTGTTACAGGTCCGATCTGGCTGGTTTTCAAACTTGATATTAACAACTTTTTAAAGTTTGGTATAGATAGGATGAAAAAAGAAGGCCCTATCATCTTAACAAGGCAAAATATAGCAATATAGCATTTGTAACTAAATCAAGGGCCATAACTCCGCCATTACTAGTCCGATCTGGCTGGTTTACAAACTAATCCGAGCTTTCATTAATATTAACAACTTGTTAAAGTTTGGTAAAGATCGAATGAACAATGAAGGCCCTATCGTCTTAACGAGACAAAAGTTAACACCGGACGACGGACGACGGACAACGGACGACGGACGGACGACGGACAACTCGGCATCCATAAACGTTTTCAATACTGTTTCCTACAATTTCAGAGAATTTGTTACGCTGGATGCGTAACGGATTGTCTATCCAACAGCCGGTACTGTTTCCTGTCTGTTTTTCTGTACACAAACTACAAAATGGTGAAATTAATTTGTGTTAGCCGACAAAGGTGGCTAATTGGACGCACTATAATGAATATAGGCCGACTTTCACCTGCTTTAATAGCTATTCCATCATGATCCCGATAGGTAGCAAGCTGCGGATGCATAATTGAACTGTTAAATTCCATGACGAATGGAACAAAAGAATGAAATGCACCGACGATAATTTCTATTTACATACCTCAAATTTGAGCAAAATGGTAAGATATGGTACGATATATATATATATAAGAATAAATATGACAACTTCAATATTTCCATTTTGGTCAATATGGGGCGTCCAAAAGCCAAATTGTCTCCGTTAAAGTCGGATAATAAAATCCAACAGTCGGTACAGTGTCCTGTTATTTTTTTTCTGTACACAAACTACGAAATGGTGAAATTAATTTGTGTTAGCCGACAAAGGTGTCTAATTGGACGCACTATAATGAATATAGGCCGAATTTCGCCTGCTTTAATAGCTATCCCATCATGATCCCGATAGGTAGCAAACTGCGGATGCATAATTGAACTGTTAAATTCCATGACAAATGGAACAAAAGAATGAAATACAACGACGATAATTTCTCCGTTTACATAGCTCAAGTTTGAGCAGAAATGGCAAGATATGGTATGATATATATATAAGAATAAATATGACAAATTTAATATTTCCATTCTTGGTCAATATGGGGCGTCTAAAATGCACATTGTCACCGTTAAAGTCGGATAATAAAGTCCGAAAACTAAGTACTTTTGCATTTGGTAAAGTGATCACTGCGATGACAATTCAGAAACGGGAAATCATTATCAGGCTGAATTAGTAAATAATCAAAAAAAATCTGATTACCAAAAGCAAAAAACCAAAACGGATCGAAAGCTGTTGTAAAAAGAAGTTTTACATCTGAATGGCAACTTAGGAAATGGCTAGTAGGAAATGGCTAGTGTTCGACACATGAAACAACTTAATGTTTTGTAATATTTGTATTAAAGCTCACTGCCACTGCTTGCCATTTGCCCTCAGTGTTGTGTAGTTTATTTCACATATTATCTCAGCATCCAAGTATACTGTAGCATACTTCATAGTCATTTAAAAACAGTATACTATAGCATACTTCATAGTCTTGACATTTTAAAAAAAACACTCAAAACATACATCACACATAATGGAGACATCGTAAGAGTTAGCAAAAAAACGAAACCACCCCCTACGCCGCGTTGACTTTGGCTATTATTTTGGCTATTAATTTTTTGGTTAAAAAGTATGTGTCTATTTATGACAATTGGACAGTGTGAGCACTGAAGTTGAACAATGCAGTATGAGATATTTTGATTTCGCAATGGATGCAACTGTGACTCATGGAACTGCGATTCAAACAGATTGGGGGTCAGGTACAGGTACAAACATAATATGATTGGTCTAACTGTAGGGTAACAATTTAAAACAAGAGGGCCAAGATGGCCTTAAATCGAACACCTGAGTACTGGCACATTATCAAACTTCTTCGAAATCTTGTGGTTATACACAATCTGTGCAAGTTTGGTCAAGATTGTTCAAGGAAATGTGGGCTCTGTTGTGCATAATAACATTGATGTAAAGACACTGGCAAAGTTTGGTAAATATCAAATACAAAATGAAGGTGCTAGAGTGCAACACATTGGACAGGGCCAAATGGGACCCCAGGGCTACATGTAGTATATGAGAGTTTTGTGGTTCCAGAAAAGATTGTTTTCCCTATACAAGTCTATGTAAAACATGACCCCTGGGGCAAATTTGACCCCAGAGTCACAATTTGAACAAACTTAGTAGAAGACCATAAGCTAATGCTACATGTAAAACATGAGAGCTCTGTGCTTTGTGGTTTCAGGGAAGAAGATTTAACGTTTTTTCCTATGTCTATATGAAAAACATGCAAAATCTAAATATACAAACTTTGGACCCCCGGCGCACGGCCGTTTTTGACCCCGGGGACTTCATTTGAACAAACTTGATAGTGTAGGCGTTGGGGATCATTTTAAAAGAAAAACTGTTGAAATCTGTGCAGCGGTTCTGGAGAAGATTTGTTAAGGTTTCGACCATATATGTTAATGGCGGCCATCTTGGATGTCGCGCTGAACTAATTTTAACAAATCTAAAAAGCATTCATCTAAGGACCATCCATGTGAAGTTTGGTCAAAATTAGGCAAGCGGTTTCTGAGGAGAAGTCGTTTGACGAAAGGTTAACGACGACGACGACGGATGAAGAGTGATCCCAATAATAAAGTCTGCAGAAATTAGCTATTCAGACAATACAAAAATGAAGGCCTTTTTATCTGAATAAAAGAAATATAAATGGACGATGGAAGATGGACAACTCAAATCTCTATTTCAAGGTTGGTTGATTGTTTTGGTTATTCATGTCTTTACAATCTTGGTGATAGTCTTGCTACTTGGTGAAATTGTCAAAAGTCTGAAGTTTGTAGTGTTCAATAAGAACATCTCTATGTCATCAGTTGGCATTTTGTCCACTGATGGCAGCAATGTACTGAGCAAGTTTTCGTCCAGGAAATATGTTATTACACGATTGTTTTCTTCGACATCTAGTTCGCACTTTATTTTTGTTTAATAGAATCTGTCAACTGCCGTTTATTACATGTCTGGCATTTAAACGTTGTAAGTTCAGTGTTGTATTTGATGGAGGCATTGCAGAGGCAACACAAGTTGAGTTCAGACACGTTTGTTCCCTTATATGTTATTGTTTTCATGAACTGCTCTTCTTCTTCATTATCCACAATTGTTTCGTCGATGTCATCAAGCTCCGTGCATCGCTGAAAGCTCGAATTAGGCGTGGTTGATAATTTATTACTTGGAATTCTTTTACAAGTACGTTTTTAAACAAGTAAGAAGACCCAATTGTTATGTTTGTATGTTCGTCTCCCCAAAGTGTTATTTCTATTACTTTTGTGTTGAGAGACACCTGTAATTACAAAAAGAGACAGTGTTAAAATATAGTTATAGCAATGTATATGATAAGATAACAAAGCATGAGTGCTGTCTAATGGGGCATTATAAGGCCATTTCCTTAAGCTTATTGTGATAGCTTAGGCAAAAAAAAACACTAAAAATGTCGTTGGAGTCGGACAAATAGCCCCCGCTGGCAAGTTTTTGTAAACTCCTTCCAATCGTAGCGTGAACGAGGCTATGTCAACTGGAACGTCACGATAATATGTATATATCTACTTGATATTGATACTTCGTAGGAAGTTTCGCGAAATTATAACAAAGGTTATAGTGAAAAAGCCCGGACAAAGATTTTGTATTTGACTACCAAGTATGATATGCATTAAAAATACAAAGGGCTACAACGGAGTGGAAAATTATGGAAGCGGAACATCACGACAATATATGCATCTCAACTTGATATTGATGCTTTGTAGCAAGTGTCGCGCAATTATAATATGGGGTTTAGAGAAATAGCCCAAACAATAATTTTTCTCTTTGACTACGAAGTATTATATGCATTAAAAATATAAAGGGCCACAACGGAGTGTGAAACTATGGAAGCAGAACGTCACGATAATATGTGCATCTGCAGTTGATATTGATGCTTTGTAGCAAGTTTCACGAAATTATAACATGGGGTTTTAGAGAGATAGCCCAAACAAGAATGTTCTATTTGACTACGAAGTATCATATGCATTAAAAATATAAAGGGCCACAACGGAGTTGAAAACTACGGAAGCAGAACGTCACAATAATATGTGCATCTCCGCTTGATATTGATGCTTTGTAGCAAGTTTCACGAAATTATAACATGGGGTTTTAGAGAAACAGTCCAAACAAGATTTCTATTTGACTACCAATCATGGAATGCATTAAAAATACAAAGGGCCACAAGTCAGTGAAATATTATTGAACCGGAACGTCACGACAGTATGCACATTTCCAGTTGATATTGATACTTCCTAGTACGTTTCAATGACTTCTAACAAGGAGTTTTAGAGAAATAGCCCGTACAAGAATTGTGTATTATATAATATATATATTAGTAATACAAAGGGGCATAATTCAGTGGAAAATTGTCGAACCAGAACGTCATGACAGTATGCACATTTCCACTTCATATTGATACTTCCTAGCAAGTTTCAATAAATTGTAACAAGGAGTTTTACAGAAATTGCCCTGACAAGCGTTTTGTTTTTTATATATATTAGAAATACAAACGACCACAACTCTGTGGAAAGTTATTGAACCAGAACGTCATGATAGTATGCACATGTTGACTTAATATTGATACTTCCTAGCAATTTTTGCAAAATTCTAAGGAGTTATTGAGAAATAGCCTGGCAAAGACTGCGTCTACGGCATTATATATGTATACTAGAAATACACAGGGCCATAACTCAGTGGGAAATTATTCAACCGGAACGTCACGATAGTATGCGCATGTCCACTCGATATTGATACTTCTTAGGCCAAACAAAAAACATGTGTGGTTCAGGTAACCCGAATGACGCTGTTTTAAGGGGCCCGACCCTAAAACCTTTTAAAAAAAAAAAAAAAAAATGATAATGCAAAAAAAATCGAACTGGAGGTATAGTTAAATAATTAACATATTAGATTTATTATCAGAATTGAATTCATTAATGAGAAAAAAAAAGAAAAAGAAAATGCCCAACTACCCTATTATTTTTGTTTGGCTTTAGCAAGTTTTCCGAAATTTTTAAAAGAGTTATTGAAAAATAGACCGGACAAGCAGATTCCAGTATACCCCGCTCTAACTTCGTTTTGCGGGTGTGTGTGGGGGGTGGGGGTGGGGGTTATAAAGAACAGGTATGTTTATGGACTTCCGGCTTAGCATGATTTTGAGACTCCTCATTGAAAGTTGCATGCGAGAGAACGTCTTGATAAAAGCTACATTTGTGCAAAATATTACTTGAATACACGAAGCAGTTCAAAAGCTATTGCTTGCTCATGAAACGGATGGACTGATCACAGATACTAGTTAAAACAAGAGCATCATAAATTGCAGGCAACCCATAAACCCCGACCGGCCCAGACAAAACATTTTCCAGACATTTTCTATGATGGAGGTCAAAGATCAAGGTAAAGGTCACAATGACCTTATTTTCGTACGCCACACATCGCTATCCCAAGATGTATTCACATACCAAGTTTTAAATGTCTAAGTGTTATAGTATTGAAAACACGGCCGGACAAGCATTTTCTATGACAGAGATCAAGGTCAAGTTCACAATGACCTTATTTTGGTACGCGACACATTGCTATCCCAAGATGTATTCACATACCAAGTTTTGAATATCTAAGTGTTATAGTATTAAAAATACGGCCGGACAAGCGTTTTCGAAGACAGAGATCACAGGTCAAGGTCACAATGACCTTGTTTTGGTACGATGACCTTGTTTTGGTACGCGACACACCGCTATTCCAAGATGTATTCACATACCAAGTTTGGTATCTTTAAGTGTTATAGTATTGACAAAACGGCCCGGATAAGCATTTTCTGTGACAGATGCCACAGGTCAAGGTCAAAGTGACCTTATTTTGGTACGCGACATACCACTATCCCAAGATGTATCCACATATCAAGTTTACAGTCTTACAGTATTGAAATTATGGCCATGACAAGCATTTTCGGAACGTTTTCTATGACAGAGGTCACAGGTCAAGTTCACTGTGACATTGGTTTGGTATGTGACACACCGCTATTCCAAGATGTATTCAAATATCAAGTTTGGTATCTCTAAGTGTTATAGTATTGAAAATACGGTTCGGACAAGCATTTTCTATGACAGAGATCACAGTGACTTTTGTTTTTGGTACGCGACACACCGCCATCCCAAGATGTATCCACATACCAAGTTTGGTATCTCAAAGTCTTATAGTATTGAAAACATGGCCCGGACAAGTATTTCGGAAGGACAGGGTGCAAACATATAGTCACCCCTGCGACCGGTGTGGGACTAAAAAATAAAACTTTGGACAAAAAAAGAAACACGTGCGTTTCCTATTGCATGCTGGAAAAAAACATGGTCGGTCGGTAGGTAGTTTTTTGTTTTTTTTCTGTTTTTTTGAGCAATACATTGTGATGTTTTATTCATTAACATGCGTTTTCCTATTAAGTTAAATAGTTAATTACCATTGCATTGTTTAGCTGAAAGAAAAACGTTAAAACTCTCAATACGACATTTCATGCAAATCATATGGCTTACTTACATGTTTTCCACTTTTGCGGTGTGATTTGGTAATAATTTGCATATACCACTAGTGTCCAGAGGATTACAGAAAATATAGAATGGTGTTGTTTCACTTCCATGATGTAAGTTATGTGATAATTCATTGTTCAGAACAAGTTTTAAATATGTATTAAAAATAGGGTCGGTCGGGTCACCGGAAACAAGTATTTTTGTATTTGGCCTTTATGTCAATTAAAAACAGAAACTAACTATCAAGGAAATCCCAAAATATAGGCGTGCATCTCAAAACAACAGCTGCAGTGTTAGTGTTTGAAGTCCTGCAGATCTGGCATATGCTGCAATCGACACTCCAGAAATGCTCTGGCGCTTGAGAGAACATGTACCCGTTTCTAAAAACGGACTCTAAGTCAATCTGTATTATTTGCTTATATAGACCCCGGTGGATCACCGTTTAGCCTTTGTAGAAGCTTCCACGGACAAAAAACTTATTGCTTATGCACAAGATGTCTTTTCAGCGCAGTAAATAATGTACAAGTACCTTTGCTACGATCAGAAGCACAAATTTACAACGGTTTCAAGAATCTGAGTATTCCAGGACGCCATTTGCATGGAGGATACCGGAAATTGATAGCAAGACTGCACAAATATCCGTTAAAATATTTTATTGGATAAAATAAATTGGATTTAAATATTGAAGCAATGAAATTGAGAGATTGGTAAATGTAATATCATGCTTTGCTATCAACTTCCGGCATTCTCAATGCAAATGGCGTCCTAGCAAACAGATTCATGAAGGCGTTTTAAACTTGTGTATGTGATCGTCGGAAAGGTACTTCGACATTATTTATTGCGGGGAAAAAGGCATCTTGTGTGTAAGGAGTAGTGTCATAAAGACTCATATCAGCAGTGTCTATTATACGACGCATGTGTACGAGATCGCTGTTTTTTTAAAACCTACTAGGCCGTGAACTAGCCCGATTGATAGTTAACTAGCCCCGGGCCTTGGTCTAGTGGGTTATTTCCAAGACTGCTTAAGTCACATTTAAAATCTTACCCTAGTTTGACTAGGCAGCATTTTGATGTCTTTGATTGTTGAGATGTCAGGATCCTTTATTATGTCTTCTTTTGGAACTTCAAAGTAGAAGCTGAGTTTTTTCGACTGTGTTATTATGCTTTGGTTCTTTAACTTTATGTCAAACTGACCTAATGATTTCTTGCTTTGAACTTTTACCACGTTTAGGAGCTTGACAGGAGATCTGCAGAGAAAAAAAGCAATTTGCATGTAAAATGTAAATGTTCAAGTTGGTACTAATTGGACATGGCAAATCTTTGATCAATACAAGGTTTAAACAAGAAAGTTAAAACTTATGACAAACTGAAACAATGAAAATCAAGTCGAGTTTTGGTACCCAAGAAACAAATATAAGCGAAGTTTGAAAGGTCCAACGCATAAAGTTTGTTAGAAAGTGACCAAACACAAATGTTGTGACAATTGAACATGGCATTTACGTTTTCTATTTGAAGTGATCAGAGGTCAAGTAGAGATCAGTGTTATAAGAATTACTTTTTGCTTAGGTGTGATTTGGTTTATAGGAATGGGCTAATATATCTAATGCCATGTCGGTCGTCATCGTCGTCGGCTGTGTTGCCTTGTGTGCGTTAAGTGCCTTTACTCGCGATTAAAAATATAAAAACAAAGATGATAAAATAATCTTAATATTAATAATAAGACTACATCAATTACTGTTGGTTGGAGATTATAATCTAGGGACGGTAACTGAGGTTACTTTCGAGGTTTGAAAGGGTTAGAGTTAGAGTCGTATCACCTGATACTTAAAGGGAATGTAGCGACACAGCCAATCAACTCGTTTAATGAGAGTTCAAAAAAGGTGAAAGAATTATCAAAATCGGATGATAAACAAGAAAGATATGACAATTTGAAGGTTGTATTAAAATGGTTATTGGAGCCGCCATTTTGAAAACTATGACGTCATAGTTCCATATGACCATATATGGAATATTGATAAATAGCATGTAATGCAAAGCAAAGCACTGCAAATGAATGCACACTCCTTGACTGGGCATATACAGCTTTATTGTCATTAGTTATACATATACTTTATACAGTTACTTTAATTATTCCCCCTATAAATGAATAAAGTCCATATTTATCAATATTCCATAAATGGTCGTTTAGAACTGTCATGGCATAGCTCTAAAAATGGCGGTTTCCATATCCATTTCAACAGAACCTTCAAACGATCCTATCTTCTTTGTTTATCATCCGATTTTGATAATTATTTCACCCTTTGCCAAGTTTTTCAGAACTCTCAATAATCAAGATGTTTGGCTGTGTCGCTATATTCCCTATATGAATAACACTGCAATTGGGTTCGTTCATAATCGTGGCTTGCACACCACGTTGGTTAACCGTGTTACCGATGACCACCGATGCTAAGCAATGGGTGTTAACGTTTCAACTGCCGACAAATTAAGTCGGATAACGGACATAGATAGTACATGGTACCAATGGCAAGCAAAGGCTATTATTGGTTGGCTAGAGTGCTCATAAGGATAAATAAGGCGTTTTTCCATTTATCAAGGGGCCATAAATATTGTGTTACTAGTCCAGGCCTGCCAAATCTCCGGATAAAATCCGGATTATCCGGGGTTTTCATTCGCTCTCTGGATCTCTGAATTTAAGTGTACATTCTCCGGATTTACCATCAAAACAACATGTTCACACAGTTTATCAGCTATCTCCCGAATTGGTTACGCTCCCTAGTCAGAGGAGCAGGGCTGCCAAATCTCCGTGTAAAATCCGGATTTTCAGATGCTCTCCGGATTTAAGAATACAATCTCCGGATTTTCCATGAAAACAAAATGTTAATGATTTAACAGCTATACTTTTACAATTTATCAGCAATTTTGTAGTACAGAGATGGCAGCGTTTTATTACCGAGTTTTTACGTTACACGGCCGTTGCAAACCCGTTTTGCGACCGTTCGTTCTTTTATCGTTAATCCGTTTAAAAACCCGTTTTTCGCGTTTTCATCGTTAACCGTTTGACCAATCCGAATACAGAACGCTAGACGCGTTTGACCAATCGGATACAGATCGCTAGACAGGTACGCTTATCTTTTATCGTATCCGCATTACTGAAAAACGAGAATTTATATTATATTGGCTTTAACATCGTTTGGATATTCAGTTTTCAGTTAAATTTGAATGATGTTCAATACTGATTTCAGTGGAAGTATGCGTGTTTACTTTCAAATTCACATTTACGAAAGTTATTATCAGAACTCTGCATTAATATTTAGATTTTTGGAAAGAAAATACTTTCTAGTACAGTTCGTATATTATATATAAGTAGCCCTAAGCCTATATATAAACTGCCAGAGACTACGTTTAGCTAATACATACACAGTTTTATTACTATCTACTAAATTAATGTCACTTATGAACACACAAGCAACTGGACTGTTAATACGGTTAGCAAAATATATATATATAGACAACGAACTTTGCAATAGTGATAATTAGTGTTTCTATTTGCATATGTGTGTAAACATATTTGCGTGTAATATAATATGTGTTTGTAAATTCAAATACATATAACTTGCATCTTATATAAGGCTCGAGCCTCCTCGCCAAATATAATATCTGAGAACTATGTTATTATCATGTATTCTATAAATGATTTATGATGTTAATTTGTTCTCTTATAAATACTTACATGTTGGCTACGTCATATCCATTCAGTCAAACGAGAATAAGACTTAATCCTTGACTAATAATCACAATAATA
Source organism: Cyrtodaria siliqua (assembly GCA_037043455.1). NCBI lineage: Eukaryota > Metazoa > Mollusca > Bivalvia > Adapedonta > Hiatellidae > Cyrtodaria > Cyrtodaria siliqua. Next base: position 181,578 of record JAWPHD010003878.1, on the reverse strand, counting down.
TTGATAACATTAGTGGTAATATCCTTTCGTTATGTAACTCGGGTAAGTGAAACAGAGTCACGTGTATTTGTCACTTATTCCTCGTGATCTCAAAGTAAAGTGGAGTGATTTGTATAGTGCGTGAGGTCCGTTGAAGCAAATTATACATTTTATTTGATGGGTAAACGGATAAACAACTTAAATTTTATTAGTCGGATATGGATGTAACGGTAGTCAGAGTCTAAAGTCTTAAAATATAAATGCTTTTCAAACACAATCTTGATAATGGTAATAACATGTGATAAAATGCCTTAGATAGAACGAAAGAATTATAACTATTCCACTGAAATATACATATTCATTCTCTAAATGAAGTATGTATGTTTGTTTGTACTCTTCTCTGAAATATTGTGTATTGTAGTCCGCCTTGTTTAGGCAATGAACATGTAAATGTTATGCCAAATAAATATTGAATTACTAAATTAATGTATCCAGCCATTTACTACATAATTGATTAAAAGGCGCTAGTTTTCTAAGGTGGTGTTGATTTGTTTAACAACCGTGATTAAACCAAACAACGCGCGTAGAATTAATTTGTAATTGCGCAATCTACCGTAACGGCAATAAATAGCATGCTTAAAGGGATTGTAGCAATCTGAAGAATATTGGGTGTCGATTATCATGTGTTTCAGTTGCATATTCAATTTAAATTCAATCAATTGTATTGTTTATTAAAGTGTCACATATAACATTACATACACATGTATACATTCATTACATTACAATTTAATGCTTTTATATCCAGCCGTATACACGACTTATGAGACACACATTTCATGACCTAGCTAGAATACGGTTGTGTACACATAGTGTTCACTCTTAGAATGATCATACATCAATAAAGTATAAAATAATTATAACAATTAATACCACTTAGGAACTAAGGCACTAAACTAGGCTTCATATCGAGTCAATAACTTGTTAAAGAAATAGTTAGGTCCGCCAAACTCGACGACTCGGCTAAAAAATGTGTAATTGTAACGAACTCTAAAATGTTGTCTACTGTAATCTGTAACATACTCTAGCATGTGCAATTGTAACGTAATTTAAGAATACACTAATTAATATCAATTTATTTGATGCGTCAAGGCTATAATAAGTGTTGTTGTGTGATCTAGCTACACTTTTATTACAAACATATGTACAACTGCTAACAGTGTGAACCCTATTTGGATTATCATTGATGATTTTATAACACGAATACATGGTATCGTGTTTTTTCACTACTACTGCAACTATTACTACTACTATTACTTCTGCTACTACTACACATAATAATAATAATAATAATAATAATAATAATAATAATAATAATAATAATAATAATAATAATTATTATTATTATTATAATAATAATAATAATAATAATAATAATAGCTCTTATTCATTCATTTTCACTTAGACATTATTTGAAAGCATGTAATTTATATTGAATTAATTGATCAGACAAACTTCAATTATATTTTAGTTAATTGATCAGACTTACTTCATTACTTTTGCATGTTTTATAACACCGATGTAAAACAATCAATTTCAAGAAATATATGAAGATGTTGGTTTAAACATATTTTATTTCACAAGCTTTTTACAACATATTATTTATACACAATAGAAGGAAAACGATTAGAACGAAAGTAAGATACTTATGATGTGTCAATAAACTGGATATGCCAAATTCCCATGAAACAGTGAAAATTGATCGTGCGCACAGGATTGGTCGGTATAATGTCAACAAAAAACGGCCTATTGTGGTGAAATTTAATTTCTATCAGGATAAACTTTCAGTCAAACAAAAAGCTAGAGATAAACTTAACAATTCTCAGTTCCGTGTGAGTGATCAATTTCCGAAAGCCATACAAGAGAGACGACGTAAGCTGATTCCCGTTATGATCAAGGCCAAATCAGAGAATAAGCGTGCCGTTCTTTCGTACGATAAACTTTACATTAATGATGTGTTGATTACTGCGGACTCTATCCCAGAACCAGAGCATATGAACTAGGAAGTTGTGTCGAAACAATTGTCGTTTCTGTTATGGAACATTCAGGGTATCAGGTCAAAATTGCATGATTGTGACTTTTTAAACTTTATTTCAGATTTTGATATTTTATTATTTACAGAAACCTGGAATTCAAAAATATCGAATATCAATATTGACGGGTATAGTTATTTTAATTGTCCACGTCCTAAATTTAACCGCAAAGCTAAGAGGAATAGCGGAGGCGTCGTTGTATACTATAAAAATAAATGCTTAAACAATTTAGAACTAGTCAGTACAAATCTGAATGGTATAATATTGTTTAAACTTTAAAAAGTTTTCTACATACCGATGATGATGCTTTTTTCTGTACATGTTATATTCCTCCAGAAGATTCTAATTTATATATGAATATTAATTCCAGTCTTTTCGAATTCGATATTTTTCAACACTTGAGTACTGATATAAGACACTATAGTGACCTAGGCGATGTATATTTGTCAGGTGACTTAAATGCACGCACGGGTCATGTATTGGATTACATTGATGACATACATTTAGACCGTTATGTTAATATGCCGAATACAAATCTATACATTACCGATATACCAAATCGTACTAATAATGATTTGCACGTGAATTCTTTCGGTAATAAGCTATTGACATTATGTAAAGAAAACAATGTGCATATTGTGAACGGACGCCTTTGTCATGGTAAATGTACTAATCATAGTTTGTATAGAAACAGGGCTGTTTCGAGCGCTCTTGACTGTTTAATAACTAATATTAGCAATGTTAAATCTTTATCTGATGTTTTTGTGTTTGATTTGACAGAATTTTCGGAACATTGTCCCATTACATTTTCGTTAAATTATATGTCAAGTGAAAATGGACATAAAAATCGCCGTAATGTCGATAAGATAGTATGGAACCCTGCAGAGTCGGAGAGTTTCTTAAACCTACTTAACTCAAAAAAACATGTTTTCGATAATATATCGGCAAAACTTAAATCCGGTGAATGCGATATAAATAGATGTATCGATTCTCTTTCCGACATAGTGTATAATATATCTTTTCAATGTTTTGGTAAATCATACTCACCAAAACCACATACTAAAAAAACGAAAACGCCGTGGTTCGACGCAAATTGCCGTAAAGCTAAATCGGAATTTCTTAAATGTAAACGAGATCTTGCAGAGCATGTCTCCGAGGAAAATAAAAGGTTATTTCTATCAAGTCGGAGTAAATTTGCATATACAAAACGTAATACTAAACGTGTTTTTGATATGAAAGAGAAATGTAACTTATCGAATTTAAGTAAAAAATCACCAAGAAAATTCTGGAAATACATTAAAAAGTTCACTAACAAGATAAACAAGAATCAAAACGATATAAGTATGAGCGATTTTGTTAACCATTTTACGTCAATTTCTAATACACCTCATGATCACTTAAACGTAGAGGATCATTGCCGGACCCCAGATGAGACGGTACGCATTGAAATGCTTGATGCTCAGTTCAGTATCGCAGAAATACGCAAAACGATTTCTTCATTGAATAGAAATAAAAGCGCCGATTATTATAACAATGTAGATGATTTCTTGATTGAAGCGAACGATTTTATAAGTCCTTATTTGTGTACAATGTTTAATATTATCTATGACTCTGGAATTTATCCCGAGGCTTGGTGTAAATGTGTAATTGTCCCTATTCATAAAAAAGTTGATATTGGTAATCCTTCTAACTATCGAGGAATAACATTAGTAAATGTTATTGCTAAGATATTTTCTCTAACGTTAAGAAACCGAATAAATAAGTGGTGTGAAACCGAGCATGTTTTTAATGACGTACAATTTGGTTTTCGTGACAAGCGCTCTACCACTGACGCAGTATTTATCTTGCATTCTGTTATACAAAAGGTATTATCGGCTAATTCTAAATTATGGTGTGTATTTTTTGTTTATGAAAAAGCATTTGATACTGTTATAAGAGATGCTCTGTGGGTGAAATTACTTTAATCTGGTATTAGCTGCAAAATGGTACGTATGATACAGGCTATATATAGCAATGTGTAATCATGTGTTAAACTTTCATCGAATATGGATATGTCAGAGTTCTTCGACGTCACGTTGGGCTTGAAGCAAGGAGAGCCACTGTCACCCATTTTGTTCATTTTGTTTATTAATGATATTGTCGCTAATATTAATTTTGATACTTTGACTGATAATGACCTAAATATGCTGACAAGGTATCTGATCCTTTTTGCCGATGATATTGTGTTATTTACAACGGACCCAAATAGCCTACAGTCTCAGATAGATAGTATTTACCAATACTCACATAAGTGGTGTTTACAAATAAATATAAATAAAACTTAAGTATGTATTTTCGAAAAAAGGAAAAAAAATCATAATGTGGAGTTTTTAATAAATGGCGAAAAAGTAGGAATCGTAGATAGTTTTACGTATTTAGGCATTACATTTACTCATACCGGTAACCTGTCAAACCCTGTTAAAACTTTATCCGATCAAGCCCTAAGGGCATATCATAATTTGCAATCTGTATTCGATAGAATACCGTTAGATGTAAAAACCAAATGGTCCTTATTCGATTCAATGGTTGTACCAATTATATTGTATGGAGCTGAAGTGTGGGGCGTGTATACTTATGAAGAAGTGGATAAACTGCATATCAAAGTTTGCAAGCATGTTATGGGAGTATGTCAACAGACATCCAATTATGCTGTCTATGGTGAATTAGGGCGATTTCCATTAACTGTTATAAGTAAAGAAAGATCGTTAAAATGTTGGTTAAAATTAATGAGTGATGTTAATTCACTTGTATACAGTATATATATTGAACAATGTAATAGCATAAACGGAAGCTGTTGGGCTAATCGAATTAGAACTATTATTGACAATCTTGGTTTTTCGAATTTAGCAAAGGATTTTAGGATCAATACCAATTATTTACCTTTACTTAAAAGGCGATTGCGAGACCAGTTTGTTCAAGAATGGAGGATGAGTATATATAATTCGCCTAAACTTGATTATTATGTAAAATTTAAAAACACATTTTGCTATGAAGATTATATTGACAAACTTAAAAGTGATTCTCTACGAAAACATTTTACGTGTTTAAGATTAAGTTCACATTCTCTTGAAATTGAGACCGGGCGATATAATGGTATTGATCGTGCTAATAGATTATGTAAACTTTGTAATCAGAATGTTATTGAGTCAGAATATCATTTCTTGCTGTGTTGTACTAAATACAATGATATTCGTACTAAATACTTAGGCCGCATAGCTTGGCCTACACTCAATAAATTTACATATATCATGTCGTCTAAAAATGGAAAAATGTTGTTAAAAATTTCAAAATTTATCCAAGAAGCTCTTGTAATAAGAAAAAATACCCTTGAAAATATGATTGTTTCGCAAGATAAATATACATGTAATGTATTGTTAATTGTGTAATTATGTTATATATGTTTATTACAATATGTGTTGTCTTTGCCATATTTCTTTGTAAAACTTTGTAAATGGCCAAAGGCAAAATTTGCCGATTGCTGAATAAAACAGTATGATAATGGACCTTTGGAAACTTGAAACTTGAAACTTGAAACTTGATGTTCTTCTCCTAGGTATGATATTAATTGTACACAATTGATGGCATAGTAAACAGCAATAATTAGATATTTTCACAATATACATTATGGAAGTATGAGCACTTAAATTACTTAGTGTAAAAAAAATGTTTGTAAGTTCTTGGTATATATATATATTATTCTAGAATAATGCTTAGATATAATTGAAATAATAAAACGTAACAAAAAGAAAAAATAGAAAGCAACTTGAAAAATACGAAATTCAAACAGACAAAGAATTAAATGAATAGATTCTGCAAATACATTTAATTGTTCTTAATATTTATTTATAAATCTCCATTGTAAATCATTTTTAACAAAAAAAAAAAAAGGGGGATTTGGGGCGACACAGGGAATGGGAGTGTAGTTGATTTGGGAATTCAACAAAAGAAAATAATCGATCTACTAGTTAAAACGTTTTGAGTTTTTAATATAATTGTGTACCGCACCGAATATAAGAATGTTTGTATCGTACGATACATTTTGATCTCCAAATAGAAGTGTTTTCAGTGTAATATTTGGTAGACGGGTAATGAATTTACCAATACATTTTTAATATCAGTATATTTATTGCACTTAAAGAAGAAGTGGTCACCGTTTTCAACACATCCGCATGTACAAATAAGCGAGTCTACCATGTTTTTGGAAAACAGATCATTGTTAAGGGAACTGCAATTTAGACGCAGTCTAGTATGCAATATCTATATGTTTCTTTCGCCGAAGAGATAGTGTTTGGGAATTCTGTTTTGATTACGTTTAAGTGAGTTTTTGAAGGAAATAACTGTTTCGGCGTGCCGTGATTCTTCGGTTAAGTTATTCCATTCGCGAATAACAGAGGGGTGAAAAGAATCATAGTGGTAGTTGGCATTGGCATTGACAGTTTGTATGTTTGTAGAGTTCCGTAAGTTATACCTTGATATATTACCAACAGAAGGAGGTACAAGCTCAGAGAGAAAATTGGGAGTTAAGTGGTTTGTCATTTTATAAAACATAACGAGTTTATGCTTACGGCGCCTATTTCCGAGAGTTTCCCACCCAGTTTCTTTGTATAGGTTGCCAACAGAGACAAGTTTCGTTGCTCCAGTTACTATCCGAGCAGCCTCATTTTGTATTTTGTCTAACTCATATTTTTCATATTGTATGCAGTTATCAAATAGTATATCTCCGTATTCTAAAATAGGTCATATGAAGGACGTATACATAGTTTCTAAGGACACTCTATCTAGATTGTACTTAAGTTTCCGCATAATGTTGATCCTCTGCCATGCCTTTGATTTGATATATTCGATGTGCTTGTGCCAGGATAAATCATTTGACAAAAAGACGCCGAGGTGTTCATGATCATCGACTTCAGTTTTTATTTGGTCATTCATAAAAACTGGTGGGTGGTTGACAAAATTGACTTTACGTGAAATAAGAAGAGATTTAGTTTTGGATGGATTAAATTTGACAAGCCATCTATCTGCCCAATTTGATATTTTCAAGAGATCGGAATTCAGTGTATTCGCAGCACATATCGGTTTATCTGCAACAATAAACAAACCGGTATCGTCTGCAAAAAGACGAATATTTGAATTGATGTCTATAACAATATCATTAATGTATAGAAGGAATAACAGTGGTCCAAAATGGAGCCTTGGGGAACACCGGTTTTAATGTTATTCCAATCAGATTGGACACCTGGTAGGACAACGCGTTGTTTTCTATCAGTAAGATAGCTTTTGAACCATGTTAAGGGAATTCTTGTGATACCAACAGCCTTTAATTTTGCAAGAAGTCCCTCGTGCCAAACACGATCAAAGGATCTGCTAATATCACATAAGATCGATTTTCAGTTTTAAGTTTTTCAGACAATTGTTGAAGATGGACAACTTTGTTTTTTCCGAAAAAGGTCATTTGCTTCGTTTCTAAGTTTTCTAAATTTCGCCCACTGGGCCGGTGTATTGTTTCGTTTAGCTTTTCGATAGGCTCGCTTGCGTTTTCTAATCAAGCATTTAATAGGGGTAGTAATCCATGGAAGATCGTTCGGCTTGATTCGAACTAATTTATTTGGAATGCATTGTTTTGATATGTGTATTATATGTTCCGTTATATTGTTTGTGTGGACATTAATATCATTGTCGTATTGCATAGTCCAGTCGGTATTTAGGGCCATCTGCCTTAACGTATCATAATCTCCTTTATCGTAATACCAGATATGCCGTGTAAACGATTTAATATGGTTCTTTTTAAAGTTAAGAATACCAAATATTGGACAGTAATAACGAACATATTGTTGTAAAAAGGGGACCCCTACACCGCTTAGCAATACATTGTCTTTATTATTAACCAAACTAATGTCGATTGTTGAAGATGAATTTTCTGTGAAGTGAGTTGGTTCATTTATGCATTGGTGTAATCAGAACCGTTCACACATTGACGTTATTTGCCGACAGGAATTAGCATTGTTAAGATTAAAATTAAAATCACCGGTAATAAATATGTCGTTAATGTTTTGTATCGACTGAGGTGTATTGAATTTTCAATAGTGGAATTATGAATGCTGTCTGGATTTGGTGGTCTGTAAAACAACCCGAAGAGAATGTGTTTCTGTTTCATGAAGATTTCAACCCATATACATTCAATTCCCATCGGTTCAAGATCATGCCTACGTTTATAATGTATAGACTTTTTTATATAGAGCATAACGCCACCATGACTATCTAGAGGGCGATCTTTTCTCTCAGGAGCTGAGAAGGTATCAAACGTAAGGTCAGTATCAAGTGTAGCTTGGTTGAGCTAAGTTTCAGAAAGGCTAGTATGTCAAATTCACTTAGCTCTGTCCGTAAACTATCGAGTTTATGAAAAATGCTCTGAACATTATAGTGGACAAAAGACAAATGTCTTGTAAGGCCTAGTGAATCGTTTGAGAAGGAAGATTTTGACGTCAAACTAGAGTTTGTTAGGGTAGATGGACCAGGGTTTGGTTGTACGTCTCCCGCAAGTATCAGTAGTATCGTAAACCATGTTGCAGTGACTGTACAATATAAATTGATAACTAAGCGAATTGAAAATTTTATATTATCCACTTGCTTCTGGCTTAACGGATATCGTCTTATCATAAACTGATAGTGTTTGAATTCGTATGATATCACGTTTGTTGTTTGATACGGTAGAGTACGGCAAAGAGACTGACGTCTTCTTTGTTGATCGATATCAGGACCAATGTTGTAAGCAGTATTGGAAGGTAACATCTCATTTGAAACGATTTCATTTTGGCCACTATGCCATTGCTAATCGTCTTCATGATATCCTTAATAGTAATAACAGAAATAGCAGAGTAACCAACATGAACGCATTTTAGTTTCCGGTATAGCAACATGTGTTGTTTCCATGCGCATATCGCGGATACTGTACCCCATCCCCATGTGTCATCCCTAACGGAAGGAAACAAAAAACAATGAAAAAAAAGAAAGACTAAATAACATGATAAGGATATGTGTGAGAAGGAAGTAGGTAATGAAGTATATGCATATACACACATGTACAAGGATTATGTTTTGGGTAAGCAGCATACAAAACAAAAAAAAGTAAAATTACTAAGTTTGAACAAGCAAAAATGATCTTAAAGCCGACATGCATGTAACACTGCTCTTAGCTCTTATGAAGACGTAAAGCTAACGCGTATGCGTTATGAATACTCTTATACAGTAATTAGTAACACAGTAGTTGACAGTTGAGTAGTTACTATATACACATATATGTCAAATGAAATCACCCTAAATGTTAACATTTCCTCGTGATTTTTTTTTATATACATTTAAGTTGCATGAAACTAATATAATACCGACGATACACATGGAACTCTTAAATTATAACATCTCTTTGTGAAATTTAGATACTACAATGCACTAAATTTGCACGGAAAACAATAAAGTGACGCAATATTCATATGTCACTGCGCAATCACTATAAATTGTACCAACAACTCTTCGTAAAAGTATATAAAGCATATACTGTTTATGCATAAAAGAGTATTAAAGCGACGCTGTATATTTTATCTCACTGATGGATCACCATCCATTTTAGAAACATTTCTCATTTGCATTTGATCTGTTATTAAGCTAAACATGGACTCTACTAAGTATATGAATACGATCATTTTTAAAGGGAGTTAAGCTGTAGAAGTGAGGAGTCGCCGCAAATGTAGGACAAATGAGTTCAAACTAAGTGACTCACGCCGACCATTGTGATTTATATAAACAGTAGTGTTGTATTGTGTATTAACATATATTGATATCCCAACTTTGCACGTGCATCACCCCGTGCGGTCTCACCAAAACATGTTTCACGAGGTAATTCACCGTTATTAAATAAAATAGTAACTATACTGCTGAAAAAAGTTTATGCTGTAGTGTCCGTTGAGTTCAGTGATTTACTAAGATAAACGATAGTAAGTAGGGCTTCAATACTGCTTCGTTGGTAACTCTGTGGATCTCATTGTTTTTGTTTTTAATTAGCACAGTGCCATCCGAAGACCAGGCTCCCAAAAGACGGTAAGCTTTGACGAGATTGCGCTCTTTGAACAGCAAGGAGTTACGGTATCTCGTAAGATCTTCGTTCACAAAGACACCCGAATATCCGCGATTCTTAGCTTGCTTACGCGATCGATACAACTTCTGACGGGATCTATATGCAACGAATTTGACTAGGATAGCCCGAGGTTTGCTTGACGATTTACCAACTCTGTGGCTTCTGTCAATATCTTCAAGCTGTATATTGGCATCATGGGCTTTGGCCATCTCCAAAACGATTTCGTCGGTACTCTCACCTGGATTTTCGGTAATACCAGAAATCCTCAAGCAGTTCCTACGATTATACTGCTCGCTGGCGTCGGCTGCTGTCTCAAGTTCCGCTACTCTAGCTTCGAGATTTGTGTTTTCAGTCCTAAGGGACTTAATTTCGTCTATAAATCCTTGAAGGACACCGTTAACTATGTCTTTAACCAGATCCGCTAGTTTAGATTCGAAAGTTCCTTTAAGGACATTTCCTATTTGGTCGATGTCAGCTTGACTCAACACAATTGAGCCAGCAGCCTTAGAGGAAGCTGTGTCAGCATCCATGTCGGAAAGATTAGAGATATCAGACAACGAATCGCACTTGTTTTTCTTAAGCTCAGATATGTCTAGGACGAGGATAGCTCTCTTTTCTTTGTATTGGTGTTAACTGGCGTCGACGTGTGTGTTGTAGCGCTCATAATATACGCTTATCTTTTTTGAGCACTATACTTTTAAAATATTTTAGCGTAAGTCGCCCGTGGGTATATCGTCCACAGATCTAATGTAAAACTGCACTATCTCAATGTAAACAATGGCGATGTTCAAAGAAAAGTTTGGCAAATGTTCATTCCCTGTTCGAATTGAGCATAACTTTTACCGTCAAATCCTTGTAAATCCTTGTAAATCCTTGTGTCACTTACTTACAACCATAACCTTCTTGGACGAGAAATTAAGGCATGTTTTTACAAATTGTATATCACTCCGGATAAAAATTATGACCTATCTGCCATCTTGTCACGTGGTTATCTTCAAGATGTTATTGTGTGTCTAAGTAACGCTATTAATTTGACAAACATAAGAATTCGTATTTCCCTGGTTGCAGTCCAAACGAAGCAGTTGCTGGAAATTGTGGATGGGAACCAAGGATTTGTAGGCAAATCAAATGTATATCCGGCCTTTGTTTACCGCTTAAAGGGTATGTCGCGACACAGCCAAACCATCTTTAATATTGACAGTTTTGAAGAACTTGAATACGGGTGAAAGAATTATCAAAATCGGATGATAAAGACATGCAGAAGTTATGATCATTTGAAGCTTCTATTGAAACAGATATGGCAGCCGCCATTTTGAGAGCTATGACATCATAGTTCTAAATGACCATATATGGAATAGTTATAAATATGGAAATTTACTGATTTATATAGAAAAAATAACAACTGAATGAAAAATATTTATACTTAATGAAAATAATGCTTTATATGACCAGTAAATTAATTTGCATTAATTTGCAGTGATTTTCTTTGCTTTCAATGATATTTATCAAGGCTCCCTGGCCTGTTATCGAACAACCTTCACATTGTCATATCTTATTTGTTTATCATCCGAGTTGGGTTATTTGTTCACCTTTTGTCAACTCTTATTAACAGAGCTCGTTTGCCTGTGTCGCTATATTCCCTTTAATAAGTTGCCATACAGTAAAGTTAATAGACGTATTTGCATCTTTGATAAAGGTGTCACTAACTGTAAAAATTGGTGTTATAGAATGATACGGATTTATGATAGATAAGGATGTCAAAAACTGAATACTTTGAATTAAAATATTAATAAAAAGAATATGTTAGATAAAGTGAATGCGGCCGGTTTGAACGTTCATGTTAATGAATGGAAGGACTGTTTTAATTCTGAAAGTTCAGTTAGTGGAACAGGTATAAACAAAGTAGAACTTACAGATTTTTTTAAAAACACATTTATTACAGAGCGATATTGTAATATTATTTTACCAAAAATCCCACACAGCGTTATTTGCCAAATTCCGCTGTGGAACGGCTCGAATTCGCATTGAAACTGGTAGATACGAGCATATCTACCAGTTTCAATGAAAGATTCTGTTCGTTTTATAATCATTCGATTGAGAATGAATTGCAAGAGAGAATTAAATGTTCCTTGTATGGTGATATTCGTGCAATATTATATGATAAAGCTTCTATGATAGACACACATTCTAGAACATTAACTGCCATTGAAAATGTGATACTTCTTTTTTTTATACAGGTACCCGTATAGTTTTTTTTATAGGTAAGTAATATGATAAGTATTATTTTATGTGAGTGTATAAGCCTTATTTTATATTGAAAAGTGAACAACTGTTGTAAATCAGTTATTTCAAATATGATTTGAGATAATACTTTATGTTTTAAGATATTTTTAACATATGCCCTTTTCCTATTATTGGTTACGAAACAGTGGATTATATAAACATTTTATTACACTTTTAAATGGCCTTTCATAACATTTAAAAGTCTCGATTTACAATGGCTGTACAATTTGTTTATGTGTCTGAATACAACAACAACAACACCAACAACAGCAACAACAACAACATCAACAACAACAGTCCAGTATTTATCAAATCAAAATACATGATGTATGAGAAAGAAGGAGACACGCGCACGACTCGTGGTGAGAATTGAATAATAATAATAATAATAATAATAATAATATAATAATAATAATAATAATAATAAAATTAAAATAAATGAAGGCAGCTAGAGGGGTAGGGTTTAGGAGGAAAGAACGGATTTATTTACTAATTCAGACGATTATAGACCTAGTAATAAATAAAAAAATAAGGAAATAAACAAACCGGGAGCTGGCAGGCAAGCATGGGAGAGAGAGAGAGTGAATGAGAGAGAGAGAGAGAGAGAGAGAGAGAGAGAGAGAGAGAGAGAGAGAGAGAGAGAGAAAAGAGAGGGAGAGAGGGAGAGAAAGCATATGACAACACAATAAAGAAACAAGCTCAAATATAATCAGCGGCAATATAAAAAACCATATCATACGGAAGAAGTGGGTGAGCGAGCAAGCGAGAGAGAGAGAGAGAGAGAGAGAGAGAGAGAGAAAGAGAGAGAGAGAGAGAGAGAGAACGAGAGAGAGAGAGAGAGAGAGAGAGAGAACGAGCGAGCGAGAGCGAGAGAGAGAGAGAGAGAGAGAGAGAGAGAGAGAGAGAGAGAGAGAGAGAGAATATGTCAAATACTCTGTTCATTTGTGTTAAATCGTGTTTCTCACTAGATTTAACACTTGTAGTGTCTTTTACAAATCTATGTTGAATATGACGTACTAAATTTGTGGGTAATTTGTATTGTAAATATGCATTGTTTGTACTATGACAAGACAGAAATAAAGATAGTGTATATGCAGTCAGTGTTAACTTTCGTCGGTAGAATAAAAGTACTGAAATTGTTTCAGTTAAGAAATGAGTTAAACCTACAGAATGTAAACATCAGTTGTTAGAATACGTTGTGTCTTAAATTAATTTGATATACAAATGTTTTATTAATTGCGGTATATGTACATTGTTATTCAATTATATGTTCACCATTAAATAACTTAAGTGATTAATTTACTAGTTTATAATGATATACAATCCAAGAGGTAACATATTCTTATTTGAACAAATTATAAAAAGGGACGCAAGGCAATCTTGAAGTATTTATTCAAGATTAAGATCCGTGAACCTCGACTGACGCAATTTGTCATTGTTACTCAATATTAATCTTAATCTTAATCTTTATTGTTTCACTTAGGTTACAACATATATGAAATACATGAAATAACCTTATGAGGCATAGTATACAAAATATGATGTTATATAACGGGGTAGGGGTACGTGAGATGTAGGTAGAAGAAGTAGCAGGAGAGGGAGAAGTCAAGCTAGGATTACATAATTAGATGTAGAATACGAGAAAAGTTGCAATTCAGTATTATTTCTTTGTGGCGTTTATTATGCATTTTATTCAATGAATCGGTTTTAAAAGTTGTGCACATTTTTAAAACATTTCGGTGCAGAAATAAATGAGTAGAATAGTCTATTTAAATTGCAATATACCCTGACTGGGGCCGTATATGTTCATCTTATTATATTTAGGCTTACTGCCTCACTGCAGAGAGAAAAACCAAGAAATGTGACAGAGGGTATGAGTTGTTCCTGTATCAGTTTCTTTGTTTAATTATTTTTTTAAATATATATATATATATATATATATATATATATATTTACAGAATGTAGCTAGTTTAAGTGGAGCGGGTGGGGGTGGGGGTGAAATGCAAAAGTAAATAAATAAATAAAAAATAAATAAATATTAAGTACTACGAGGGAGAGAATACGTAAAGAGTTCCCTACTGAAAGGCCTTTCCAATGCGAAAACGAAAACAGGCAAGCATACGTTCGTGAGAATCTTTGGTTTGTAGTAAAAAGACCGGACCTTTCACCGTTGAAAGGCATACTGTTTATTATTTTGGAGTCTAGGGTGACCACAAGAAAAACGTGCATGGTTGAAATGCTTGTAGGGGCGTGCTGCCATTGACTGTATGTACCGATAGTATTAATTTTGGCTGCATTTGCACGTGCAATCTGTGTCTTGGTATATATTAGGTTCGACGTGTCATTCATAAATTTGTTTTGGGTCATATGTACGTCTTGGATTGTGTTAATTGGAATGTAGCGACGCAGCCAACCAACTCTATTATTGAGGGTTCTGAAAAACTTGGAAAAAGGTGAAAGAATTATCAGAATCGGATGATAAACAAAAAAGATATGACCATTTAAAGGTTGTTCTAAAACTAATATGGGAGCCGCCATTTTTAGAACTATGACGTTATAGTTCCACAGGACCATATATGAAATATTGATAAATATCATTTAAAACGGAGAAAATCGCTGCAAATGAATGATTTTTTTTCATTGGTGATATAAATCATTAATGCTATTAAATATTACATATTTTTCATTCAGTTGCTGTCATTTTTCCCGTATAAATCAGTAAATGTTCATATTTATACATATTCCATATATGGTCATTTAGAACCGTGATGTCATAGCTCTCAAGATGGCCGCTTCCATATCATTTTCAACAGAAACTTCAAATGATCATATCTTCTTTGTTTATCATCCGATTTTGATAATTCTTTCACCCTTATTCAAGTATTTCAAAATAGCTGTGTTGCTACATTCCCTTTAAAGGGGACTACAAAACCATACAAATGGAGTGGCGGTATCAGCGCAATGGATAATAGTGGATAATGTTGGATATGCATAATATATATAGTATAATAAGCGAATCTAGTTATTTTATTTGCTTAAGGAAAGTTTTTGCGAAAATGCTAAAATTTCGAATTGTTTTTATTGATTCTGACACAGAGAGTTGTTTGAATTTCAGTGTGTTAGGATGTTTGTAGTAGTATTCGTCTAACAACTGTTTTCTTTTGATGTGGAAAGAGGGACAAACCAGTAAGTAATGGTATTCGTCTGCCAGGTCGTTAAGGTGACAATGAGAACACTTTTTTGGTCTTGGAAAGGTACTCGATTATTTGACCAGTGTCCAGTTTTTATCAGAAAGTTGTTATTTACTTTAAAAGGACACACGGTAATCTTGATTTTTTTTAACTCATAGAGTCCTTTTAGTTTTTCACATAACCTGTATTTGTTCAATCATTAATATTAATTATAATAATGGTATAACGTTGTTTGGCATATTACTAAATGGTGAGTATATTGCACCCATACTATTTTTAAACATATGATATAATAAGAAAAAAAGAAAACTCAAAATGTTATTTTATTTTATGCAGGCAGGTTTATAGGAAAGCATGATATTGGATAAATAAATCGAGACGGTAATTTTAATGATTGATACTAACGTTAAGACTGTCATCTGTCTCTTTATACTGCATGAACAAAAGTTACATTTAAAGTGGGAAAAAAATCCGTGGAGATTGTATTTTGTATTCATTACCGATAATATTTTAATGCAGGTTATAGTAATTAAGTATGCATTATAAACCCCAATATGTTTTAACACTTATCAAATATAAGATTTCGTCATTACAACGCAGTTAAAGATTGTTGGAAATATTGTGATTTTATATTCTGTAAACATGTTGTATTCGAGAAACTGTATAGTTTACGTCTGAATAAAAAAATGTTCTTTTCGGTTCTGTGATCCTCCGTGCATCTTATTTGAACTAAAACACACTGCTTAAAAAGCAGGAGCTTCATTTTCTTTTCTTTTTTACCCCTTTTGTAAAAGTAATGTTAATAAGTATGGTCATATATGCTCTAAGTTTGCTAATTAATACATTTACTATAAAATATGCAATGAAATTATCAACTTTTCTTATTCTATTATTATTGTTTTATTTAAAATTGTTAAAAGCAGCGTTTATTTTCTCCATTAATTGGTCTGTATTCATGAACGCAATTAAATTGTATAGAATCACGTCTAGTGAATTCAACAGACTGCTTATCTATCTATAAAATTAATCGACTAAAATAAATCCATATTTTTAATATAAATTAGAATTAAGTTTGACACTACAGATAGCGTTTTATTAAATATAAATACAATGACAATATCTAAAACAAAACATTTGTTGAAATCATCAGGCATAATTAACTGATATTTAATTGAATATCTAAAATATAGCCTTTGACCATCAACTATATATTTCCATTATTTTGATTGGCTATTAGACATAGAAGGGCGTATCTGTATCTCTGCCACCATTTACGGTTGGCCAATAGATAAAACGCGCGCGTCTGGCAAACCCACGGCATATGTAATGATAAGCATGCCAGACGCCACGTGGATTGAACATATATACTAAGAACAAAAACAACATTATTTTTCTAGACGAAAACTATTGTGTATATACTATATTAGACTAAGTAAAGCAGGGTTCCAATGATCATTACATGGAAAATGCTTATTAATAAATGTTGACAATTCTCAAGTTTTTGCGTCTGTGTTATCAAGATCGATTCATGACGTTTCGACACAAAAAGAAATATAAAAAGATCGGACAGGGAAAGTAGCATTCAAGGAGGACAGTCAACCACAAAACACGCAAACAGACAAACAAGAAGGCAAAAGCAATAATAAATACAAACGACATCACAAACACAAAAAGGGTTGACAATAGGGCTACCGCCTTGGAACGGTCAGTGGCAAAGTAGGCCACTGGGGGTTTAAACCGGTTCTAGGGTGCACCAAACCTCACACTTACCCTACTGTCATCCCATTAAACAGGACAGTGTAGATAAAGAAATCCCCGCCATGATCTAATCTCTAACCAACAAGGCAGCATCAATAGGCAATATAAGTAAAACACAAATATGCTCGTGTAAATATAATACAAAAATACAATAGCCTAGAAAGCCACAATGAAGGTACTCAATGACTTTGCAGAAGCCAGAAAATATACCATTTCGACACCTAGACGAATCGGCACCTAGACGTTTAGGCATCAAACCATTTTGGCATCTATTTTAATTTCTACCCTAGACGTTTCGGCACCCATTTACATTTGAGTATTACAATGAAGTAAAAAAGTGAAGAAATTAAATAGTTTTTATAAGATCACTTGTAATTCATTTAAAATGCAAAGTTACGAACGGCAAGTCCGAAGCGGTTTTGAGCTTGAATACGACTAAAACATGAATATAATTAGGGCCCATATGATAATCACTTATAAATGTAAGTAAATATGACTTTTATATCATATTGTTGCATGCAGCATGGTCACTGAAATTTCCTTTGTAATAGCTCAGGTGTAAATCGTTTAATTGAAAATACTTGAATGTGTTCCCTTTAACATGTATAATAATGCATACCTAAGACCAAACAAAAATGAATCTGTATTCATACAGTATATTTTAATTATTCACTTTACCTTGCTGTCATCTCCATATCAACGACTACAGGTATGTGACTTGAACAAAGCCTCCACAAACTAACCCATTATTAAAAATCGTCCACATATAACGCATGCGTTATACTTTTCTTGTTATTTATAGAATGCACAATATGCTGTATACCGTATACCGGCCATATATGATATTACTTTTTTAGCTAACGGTCATTGCTCGTCTGTGAAATCAACATTTATATTCCTTATTGTTTTATTTACAAATATCGGTAATTAAGACAATTTATAATTATGCTTTCTTACAACGGCTCTATATATCTATATTATTATATCAAATATTATTCTTGTTCACATCAAATAAATAACTGTTAAAATCGAAAGCAGTACACTGCTAAAAAACTAGGGACAACGTGAAAGCTGGTTAGTCCTATGGTCCGTTTTGTTTAATTATTGTTTGATTATTGATTATGAAAATGTTTGCGATAAAAAGACTCGACACGAAAACTTTCGGCGACTCGGCGCTAATGGATAGTGTTTTTTTTTGAAGTCGAGTTATCTCCATAAAAGATTTTAAAAGCTCGCTTTCGCATTATAAATATCTATTTTTCACAGATATAATGTGTATACGTAACCTTAGTATTATTCATAAGTAAAAAAAGTCGTTCATAATAAAATAAACCAAAACAGACAGATACATATTTGGATTTGGAAATAGTAATAGTGACCGTCGGTGTGTCAAACTATTTCAAAGGGAATACTTCCAATGCTGTTTTATTGAAATATTCAAATACACACATATCCTATATGTTCACGATATGTGAATGTCTTAAAGAGACACACCGCAGACTTGTTTTGTTTTTTTCGCCCCGCAACTATTTTGAAAAAAGAATCCGACCAGCTGTTTTAAGTGATCTGGATTATAATGTGTCAATCAAAATGCACATCAATCATATATAATATTTATGTTTAGCTTAATACAGATTTTATGGCATTCTTGCTGTTTGTTTGAAGTTCATATACATCTATCTAACATTACATGTACAAATGAACAATACGAACAACATTATACATTAATATGTATGATTAATAAAACAAAAACATAGCCGTGTCCTCGAGTTATAATTTGTCTCTTATATAGATAAAGAAAACGAATACAATGCCGGTCTTTCGTTTATTGCATTGATAAAAGTATGTTTCACTTTTGTATTCAATTTGCGAAAAAAAAACACAAAAAAAAGTGAATGTCATATATCTAAATTATTTTGATGTTTTCTGGATTAATAGCGATCTTACTTATACACACTGTTTTATAATAGTTTCGTATGTTAGTAGTGTGTTCAATGTTATCATAATAAGATAATAATCAATCTGTCACAGGCAAAAATGTACATCACTGCATACTTTTAAAAAAAAGTATAATTTCGATTAAATGTTACTCTTCGGTTGTCAGAGCTAACAGCGTAAGCATCTCGGTGTATCTCAATAGAAAATGGCAATTCCGCGCTCTGAAAATACAAAGACGATATTTAACCTTCTTGCACAGCAGCGAACGAGCGAGCGAACGAGAGAGAGAGAGAGAGAGAGAGAGAGAGAGAGAGAGAGAGAGAGAGAGAGAGAGAGAGAGTGTGTGTGTGTGTGTGTGTGTGTGTGTGTGTGTGTGTGTGATACTATCTGCAATACTGTCTGTATGCGTATCTGAGGGAGCCGGTCGGTTCGTCTGTCCGTCTGTTTATATTTCCACTTGTCTAACTGTCTGTATGTATATACGGTTGTCTCGGTCGGTTCATCCGTCCGTGCGTATAAATCAAAGAGTGATTAAAATATTTATAACTATTACTGAGATGTATGTTAAACTCTGTCGAAATAAGTATTATGTATTTTAAATTGTTTTGTATGTATCACCGCCTCATTGTTGATTAACATTGTATAGTGCTTACGTCTTAATAAATGACTTAGTATCAATGTATAGTGGTGCTTTAATTTTGATGATTAAGAAATATAATATGTGTAAAACTAAACATAATTTAGTACTCTTAACTTACAGCTAAAACCAAACCGGTCATCTTAATTGTATTATTAGTCACTCGTGTACAGTCCAAAATGATGAGTATGCTTTAATATGAATGAATGAATGAATGAATGATTGAATGAATGAATGAATGAATGAATGAATGAATGAATGAATGAATGATTGAATGAATGAATGAATGAATGAATGAATGAATGAATGAATGAATGAATGAATGAATGAATGAATGAATGAATGAATGAATGAATGAATGAATGAATGAATGGTGTCTTACGGCACGCCGACACAGAAATAGGTCATATTGTGCGCAAAAACCGACGAAAGATGAAGAAATTAAGTATTAATTAAAAAGTAATGTAAATATATAAAGATAAAAATATTAAAAAATTGGGGATGATATGGTAGTAATACAAACAATATATGTAAATCAACAAATGTCGGTCAACGGGTATATAAACAAGTAAATATATATAAGATCACATTATAATGATTTATATAGTCTGATTTATTTTAGGAAATCTAAAACAAAACTAAAATCTATAGTATCAAATATGTTGTGTTTGACCGTTAACGGTGCAAAGAGCAGGGTATACATTCTGGTAATTGCTCACCTTGTAATAAATATGAATGAGTATAGCGTGTATACCCTATCCTGCACCGGCTTTAATATGAATTATTGAATGTTATATGTTAATGTGCAAATTAACTATATTTCTTTAAAAATAGTGTTTACAATTTATGTTTTATGTATGAAATAATGCATAAACGTTTGTAAACTTGATTGTAAACAATGAGATGCATTTACTACTAAATATAAATCTACCTATTATTGGATTTAGGGAAGATACTTTAAAAGGTAAGGAAAGTAATTCACAGTTTCAATGTGCGTAAATTAATGTATAACACGTTTAACTAATTAAAAAATATATATTAAAAATAGTAAGGTGAACTTATAATACAGTATTGTTGTACATGTAATTTATAATAATTATACATCAATAGTGTTTCACGTATTAATATGTGTATGTACTTTTCTCACAGGTGTATGTCCGATCAGAGTGAATTGTTTCATTGATTTATATTTGTATGCAATTGATATATTTAATGTAATGTTTAATATATATACCAATATTTTATTTCGATCTATAGATGTGGCATTCGCCGCTGAGATTTTTAATGATCAAGTTAAAGCAGGATGTTTTTAGTCTTTCTTGCCTTTTAATCAATATGTTGTATTTAACACATTCCAAAATAAAAGCAGAAAATTCGGGTTGTCTCCTTTACCCTGTCAAATGGCCAATATTGCAGTTTAAGTAGAAACTAGGCCATTTATTTAAGAGAATTTCCGCTTCAGTGTATGTCGTACAAGAGAAATTTCTATTTAAGTTCAAATGCTACAGGAGAAATTTCTCTTCAAGCTAAAACGCTACAAGAGAAATTTCTCTTCAAGTCTAAACATTTATCTTCAACCTAAAACGCTTCAAGAGAAATTTCTCTTCAAGCTAAAATGCTACAAGAGAAATTTCTCTTCAAGCCTAAAACGCTACAAGAGAAATTTCTCTTCAAGCTAAAATGCTACAAGAGAAATTTCTCTTCAACCTAAAACGCTACAAGAGAAATTTCTCTTCAAGCTAATATCCTACAAGAGAAATTTCTCTTCAAGCTAAAACGCTACAAGAGAAATTTCTCTTCAAGCTAAAACCCTACAGCTAAAACGCTACAAGAGAAATTTCTCTTCAAGCTAAAACGTTACAGGAGAATTTCTATTCAAGCCCAAAACGCTACAAGAGAAATTTCTCTTCAAGCTAAAATGCTACAAGAGAAATTTCTCTTCAAGCTAAAACGCTACGAGAGAAATTTCTCTTCAAGCTAAAACGCTACGAGAGAAATTTCTCTTCAAGCTAAAACCCTACAAGAGAAATTTCTCTTCAAGCTAAAACCTTACAGGAGAATTTCTATTCAAGCCTAAAACGCTACAAGAGAAATTTCTCTTCAAGCTAAAATGCTACAAGAGAAATTTCTCTTCAAGCTAAAACGCTACAAGAGAAATTTCTCTTCAAGCTAAAACCCTACAGGAGAAATTTCTCATCAAGCTAAAACCCTACAAGAGAAATTTCTCTTCAAGCTAAAATGCTATTAGAGAAATTTCTCTTCAAGCTAAAACGCTACAAGAGAAATTTCTCTTCAAGCTAAAACGCTACAAGAGAAATTTCTCTTCCAGCTAAAACCCTACAAGAGAAATTTTTCTTCAAGCTAAAATGCTATAAGAGAAATTTCTCTTCAAGCTAAAACGCTACAAGAGAAATTTCTCTTCAAGCTAAAATATTACAAGAGAAATTTCTCTTCAAGCTAAAACGCTACGAGAGAAATTTCTCTTCAAGCTAAAACCCTACAAGAGAAATTTCTCTTCAAGCTAAAACCTTACAGGAGAATTTCTATTCAAGCCTAAAACGCTACAAGAGAAATTTCTCTTCAAGCTAAAATGCTACAAGAGAAATTTCTCTTCAAGCTAAAACGCTACAAGAGAAACTTCTCTTCAAGCTAAAACCCTGCAGGAGAAATTTCTCATCAAGCTAAAACCCTACAAGAGAAATTTCTCTTCAAGCTAAAATGCTATAAGAGAAATTTCTCTTCAAGCTAAAACGCTACAAGAGAAATTTCTCTTCAAGCTAAAACGCTACAAGAGAAATTTCTCTTCAAGCTAAAACCCTACAAGAGAAATTTTTCTTCAAGCTAAAATGCTATAAGAGAAATTTCTATTCAAGCTAAAACGCTACAAGAGTAATTTCTCTTCAAGCTAAAACCCTACAAGAGAAATTTCTCTTCAAGCTAAAATGCTATAAGAGAAATTTCTCTTCAAGCTAAAACGCTACAAGAGAAATTCTCTTCAAGCTAAAACCCTACAAGAGAAATTTCTCTTCAAGTTAAAATGCTATAAGAGAAATTTCTCTTCAAGCTAAAACGCTACAAGAGAAATTTCTCTTCAAGCTAAAACGCTACAAGAAAAATTTCTCTTCAAGCTAAAATGCTACAAGAGAAATTTCTCTTCAAGCTAAAACCCTACAGGAGAAATTTCTCATCAAGCCTAAAATGCCGCAAGAGAAATTTCTCATCAAGCTAAATAAGAGAGGTGCATATTTGTCATTTGTTATTTATTTAAATAAATAGCAAAATGTCAAGAAACAAAATATTTCGTAAATGGCAAACACCTTTTTGAAAATAAATTGAGAATTTCAAACATTAACAAACCTTTGACAACTTTTTTAATATTTAATTTCAATTCATTTAATGCAAGCCTAATAAAGGGATACTAGTGCATGATATAATACACATATGGATAAATTTAACCATATCAATACATATTAGTGGTAAATAATCTTGGTTATCAATACTAAGATATGTCAAAGAATTGAATTGGGTTTTAAGGCGCACCAACACATGAAAAGGTTATATGGCGCCTAACAGGCATGAACATGCCAGGCTCATCCTCCATGTACATCGAGATAAAATATGGAAAATGGGCCTAGAACCTTCTTACCCTGAACTGCAGAGTTGCTGCAAATTCTATCGTAGAAACTCCATTTACGCTGGAGCCACGTTTATTGTTTTTCTGCCACTGCTCTTTTGATGTTAGCACCTGAAACAATGCAAGGATCATGATGAAGACCTTTAATGAACATGAACAAAAAATGATAAAATGAACATGAATTTGGGGGAATTCTACCTCTCTGCCTACCCCTCCAAAGGGATCTGCAGTGGGCCTATTCTTTGCCCCGTGACCAAACGGGGCACCCGGGAACCACACGGGGCATATGTCAACGAATGAGTTCCTTTGTTCCTTTAACATTGACCGGTCAATGAATGTGTTGCTTTAAAATAATACAATCGAAATAATTAAAGCCATATATTTCTTTAACACATAGCAAAACTATTTAATATCAGAGGTATGCATGGACTATCATATAATACAGCAATCTATAACTAAATGCTTTGGACATGTACATTGTTTTTTTAAATATGTTCTAACATTGAATTTCTTTACATGCAAATGTGTATGTCCTTTGTTTTCAAATTGTTTTGTTTGTTTGTTTGTATGGTGTTTTACGTCATTTTCAACACATGTTGGGTTATATATGACGGTCGATTTTTTGTGTTGGAGGCAGACCACTACCTTTTCCTGGGTAGAACCAGTACTGTATACCTCCCACCATCTGTAAGAATCAACACTTCCTTACTTACAAATCATGATGTAGACCTTTAATGAACAATTTGAAAAGAATCTCCCAGTGAGATTCTTTTCAAATTGTAATGACTAGAACACAAACTCGAATATCTAAAAATACTAGTACTATCTTCTGATATACTGAAAATATTTATATACAAGAGACACAATATTTATGCAGTTATTCCTTTATAAAACCTACCTAACTAAAATGTTGCCTTATTCCTAATAATGACATGGTTGCAAACTGAATTGAATTGGGTTTTAAGGCGCACCAACACATGAAAGGTTATATGGTACCTAACAGGAATGAACATGCCTGGCTCATCCTCCATGTACATCGAGATAAAATATGGAGAATGGGCCTAGAACCTTCTCACCCTGAACTGCAGAGTTGCTGCAAATTCTATTGTAGACACTCCATTTATGTTGGAGCCATGTTTATTGTTTTTCTGCCACTGCTCTAATGATGTGAGCGAGATGGCACCTGGAACAATGCAGGGGTCATGATGAAGACCTTTAATGAGCATGAACAAAAAATGATAAAATGAATACTCTTCAAGTTGTTCGGAGTATTTCATTTAAACACAGACATATTAATAAAAGTTATTAGGTCTGAGACTTAAACCCCTAAATGGGGGATGGCACTTCCAAAACAATACATTCACCAGTCACTGAAGGGTACTTAGGATAAGATATATACTTAACGCCATTAAAAACGCAAGTTTGGTGTGCATTGATTTTTGCATAATTCGATTTTACTTCTTTCAATACTTGAATTTGATCGGTCACCGGAATTGTAGGAAATGTGGATAATTTCTAACATGTACATAACGCTATAATCGATCTTGGAGACATTTTAATTACAAATAAACAAAAAAACAAAAAAAAAAAAATAATGGCGTTAAGTATATTTAGATATTTCATCCATCAACAATCTACAGTCTCAATTTCTAACTGATGTGACAAAGTTTTAAGTGCAGTTAGGCACCTTCTTAACTTCATTTATTCAACTTTAACATCAAGGTAAATTTCAAATCAAATGACAATTTGACATATTTATTTATCACATAACTCATGATTTGGTAGTGGAATAACACCATTCTATATTTGCCATATATAATTAGTTATATAAGTATGCAAATAAGTCTAGATAATGACTTTCCCAATTCCCACGGGTTATGTCAGTTTTGCATGTTAAAGCGACAGACAAAATTCAATACAATTCGATATGTAAGTTATGTGATAAATAGAATCTAACATTCGTTCTCATTCATTATTGAATTTATTAAACTTGTTAGCAAAAATGATATAATGCTCGGCATTGGCTCGCATTATATCATTTTGCCAATTAAATAATGAATGAGTACTCATGTAAGATCCTCCATATATCAAATATTCTAAAGTTATATTATTTACATGAATGAACGACCGACTTGTGACAAATTGGATTTAAAACTCATCTTCGTTTTGTCTTGTACTTGCTGTTCATCCATATACATGTATATCCAAATCCATTTTCAACATATTTTTCTCACATATGTCAACCAATAATCTCTTCCAAGACTATCGTTGTTTTTTTAACACCTTATAACCCTGCTTCACATAGGAGTCAAATGACAATTAAGAACTCCTAAAACACCTTTTAGCCATATAGTGTATGATGTAATATGCTGCAGGACATCTCCACAGTCACAGCTGCTACTTTTATTAAAACTGTCTATTAATAAAAACAATTATTTTGAGGTTTGCACTGTTTTTTGCATACGAAAATAGAAAGAAAAATGTATACAACTAAAGTAAAAAAGGTTAAGGATATTCAAGTAGGAGCCTATCAAAGTAGAACCATTTGTAAGACAAATGATGTTGTAGGAAGTTCATGCACAATAACATAATAAATAGAATAACTTATTTTATCACATGACTTCCTTTCTTAGATGCAACGAACAAACAATTGTATGTACACTTGTGTAATACAACCTGCAAGAATTTTGATCGGTTGGTCATAACATGCATTAAATCTGTAACACTATGCTCATATTGCTAACTTAAATTTCTTTTGTTAACTGAAATTTACAAATTCTTGTGGACTTATTATTTACCAACACATCAAACTAAATAATGTTATACAAGTCGGCTTGTAATTGTTTAAAAGTTGCAGAAAAATTGCATTTTTTAAACAGATAAATAGCAAAATCTTTCAAATAAAATGTTTTTTTGTGACATGACAGTTTGGCGCTAAGGACATGAGTTTATGATGTCACATGACTTTTTGGCATTAAATTTTGTCAGAGGTCATGGCAGTTTTATATTCATATAAATTGTTCTTTTACACATTTGAATGCAATGTCATGTGATAAAAAATATCTTAAACTCGTCGCCATTCCTTTTAGATTTCTGAAATGTGTAATGAATTATTTAACTCACCAAAGGGCTCTTTATAATTAAAATAATTCACAACTCATTTAATAAATCTTACATGACATAGAAACCAGTTAAATAATCTAAATAAATTCATGATACTCTGGAATTGCAATCTAACATTGAGATATTTACTTGACATACACCAATAATATGGGATAAAATCAAATACATCCAAACATACTGCAAGTAATTAAACATGGAGGTATGTAGTGCATAAATAAAAGAAATGATGTACAAAATAGTCCAAAATAAGCTATGCAAAAATTCACACATCTGAATGAGCAAGATCAGAAGGTAAACAATTTCACAGTTAAGGTCGTATGGTAAAACACGTAGCTATGCAGAATTCTCGGTGTCACTTCATGATGTCTTTTTCCTGAAGAAGAAAATAATATTTATATTAATGCAATAGCACAAGACACCAAAACATCAGCTTATGTAATTAAAACCATAATTTGAAAACTGTTATCCATTTCAGTCTGATTATTTTAATATTTCAATTATTGTATAACCTTCGTTCAAGTTTCTAATCCCCAGTAATTGACATGTATTATTATTCATCGGCATGTGTATTAGCAGTTCAAGTATTTATTTTATTATTATCAATGTTACTTTAATTATTATTTTATTATAACTCGTAATTATTATTATTTTATTTTATACATTTGTTTTATTAGTGGTTGTTGTTGTTGTAGTAGTAGCAGCAGCAGTATCAGTAGTTATAATAATAGTAGTAGTAGTAGTAGTAGTGGTAGTAGTAGTTATAGCAGCAACAGTAGTAATCATTGATATGTAATAGTTATATATATATATATAGTAATATAGTAGCACATAGTAATAGTAGAAGTACTAGTAGTAGTAGTAGTAGTAGTAGTGGCAGTAGTAGCAGCAGTAGTGGTAGTAATAGTAGTAGTAGTGGTAGTTGTAGTTATAGCAACCGTAGTAATATAGTAGCAGCAGAAGTAGCAGCAGCAGCAGTAGTAGTAGTAGTATTAATAGTAGTAGTAGTAACAGCAGCAGTAGCATAATAGTAGATAATAGTAGTAGTAATGGTAGTAGTAGTTATAGCAGCAGCAGTAGTAATATAGTAGTAGCAGCAGCAGAAGTTGTAGTAGTAGTAGCAGCAGTAGCAGTAGTAGTAGCAGCAGCATCAGTAGTAGTTGTAATAGTAGCAGCAGAAGCTATTTAGTATATTATGGATAGTTATTCCCTTATTATTTGCTTCTGCATGCCTTCTAGACTTTATTTTATGTGACATTAAAAATTTGTAATTTCAATTTTGTGAGAAAAAAAATTAAGTCCTATTTTGTTAACATTTTCCAAGTCTGATTTTCCTCCTACATAAAATGTCTAAGTCTGAACTTTCTGTTCACTTGAATTTCTCAAAGTATGAACTTTCTGCCTCACATTTGATTCTGCCCGTAATTTTTGTTATTTCTGCCCAGAAAACATCATGTACTCCGAATCTTTTAGGGCAGAATTAATAATTCCTTTTGCTTTCTGGCCAGAAAGTGATGATTCCTGCCCAATTCCATCCAATTTCTGGCCAGATTCTGCCCCATATTTTCGTACGGGTGTTCCACTGCAAGTTTATTCTCATGGACTATTAATCAGATTTCAATAATAACAAACATCTATCAAACCCTTTCTTCTAATGTAAATTTAGATTGCTAAAACTGAGATTACCTTCACAGACGCGCTATTATATTATCATTAAGTTGTCTTTTTGTTATAACTATGATTATTTATCAATTCTTCATACTCTAACCATAATCTTTTCCTCACATTCTAATCAGGAAACAACATTCTATTTAGTGATCCATTACACATACTATTTCAGATGTCTATCATATTCATATTATAACATTATACAACACAGATACCAAAATTAAACACATGTTCATTTTGTCTCATGAGACTAGTTTATCTACAGTTCTCAAATCTTTCATAATAAATGTGCTTTGATTGTTGACAATTACAAATAAAAATATTCTTACATCTACACACTGTTCGTTTATTTTTATCATATTCATTCCCCTTACTGTTTTCTTATGTAACTGTTCTGACCGGCTTGCGATACTTTTTATCACTGTTTTCTTGTATAATTGTATATACCGGTATATAATGAGCATATTAAAAACAAGAAATGTAGAGATTTGCTTCATAAAAAAATGAATAATGCTTCTGTCCTAATCATCATAATTTTATTTAATCAACAGTATTTGCAGTTTACATTCAATGTAAAATTGATTGAATTGTCCACTTAAAATAGTAAATATAATTTCATAATATCAATAATGTTAAAACAATGGCTATGTATGTTGTATTACATGTTCAATAGTTTCTCAATTTTACATAGTCGGCCAAAACCTTCATTCTTTCAGATCATACAATTCCAAGAATTATTCGAGATGTAACAAATGACTGGTTTCCGTGCGACCGAAAACCGTTTTACAACACGGGAGATATAGTTTGTTTGACATGTTCGACGTAAACTGTATGTAAACCATTTGACTGGGTCGCTATTTATATTGACAAATATTGTTAAATATTGCTAAAAAAATATATATCGTTACTATTGCAAGCAACATGAAACAGTCATTTAACCATGGGCAGTTAATGAAAAACCATTACAGAGACAGGATACAGAAGGCAGCCAAATAAACATTTCAAACTTGTAATAATCTTTTTGCTGCATTGCACACCGAAAATATTATCTATAAAAAGCAGCAAACTATTTAATCAAAAATAGAACTGCCACTGTGGTCAGTTTACACTTTGCATGTGTTATTAGCTATGCCATATACATACATTGAATCAGCAATCAAATTCCTTCTAAATAAATAAACAAATAAATACACTTCACTGCAGCTGTGCAACATGTACTATTCCCACGCTCACAGAATTATTTGAAGGCAATGTATTGAATGAATTATCTACAGTGGTCACTCCACGGTCACTCCAGCTAATACAGCCAAAGGGACAGATGGCCATGGACAGATATCATTTGTATACACCTTCAAAATAACTAAGTGTTACTAATCCAATCTAGCAAACTGTGTCCAAACTTTTATTGGCTGTTTGTTAAAATCAGATAAAAAAATGAAACCACTTTTCATTTTAACAAGGCAAAAGATAATAGACGGACAATACACATAAGCACTCAAGTTACTAAGAGCAAAAAAAAAATACTTGCGATACTTTTTAAAAAGATATACTGATTTTAGTAATAATAAGGATTTATATTCTGATTTTTAAATTTTTAGAAATATTAGATAAAGTAAATAAAAAACTAGAACGAATTTGACGGCACGCCATCGCAATTCCACAGCTCAATTCCCTTTAACCCAGTATCCATTGTACATGTCGTTGTTTTGATCATTCTTTGATACTCAGATCAGAACTAGTATTATTTATGCTTTGTATTTTGTATATTTGAACTTTTGACCCGTATAATCCCAGAGTCCAATGGTGATCCTGGAGCAAATTATACTGATATTTCCAAAATCATTAAATTTTATTGAAAAGGATAAACATATATTTGATCAAATTTACATCTCTCGCACCCCCACCTGCTCCCTCCCACCCCAACCCCCACCAACACACACCCAGCTAAAATATTTCTGAATTATACAAAAAATGGTTAGCATACCAGAGGTCATCTGCCAAGTTGTCATTATTGTCTATATGTATAATGATAAATTGCGCATGCATCTATCGCGACGTGCACGCTGTAACCCCTGTTGGATGAACATTGGCTGATTGAAGTTTAATTCAAATGGTTTGAGATATAAAGCTACATGTTTTATTTTTACCAAAACTATTGAAAATGTAGATGAATAACATAAACAGTTATCTTAAACAAGAGGCCCAAGAGGGCCTGTGGATGCTCTACTGGCTAATATGGCTCTTATAACATCAATGAAGCGAGTGACTATATCGTCTTAAAGAGACAAAATATAGCATTTTTAACTAAATCAAGAGCCATAACTCCGCCATTACTGGTCCGATCTGGCTGGTTTTCGAACTTGGCCAGTGGAGATAATATAAATAAAAAATAAAAGAAAAAAAAAAGAAAAAAAAATAAAAAAAAATAAAAAAAAGAAAAAAATAAAGAAATATAAAAATAATAAAAGAAAACAGTCAAAAAATCTGGTAAAGTAGGGTAAAGATCAGATGAAAAATGAAGGCTCTATCGTCTAAACAAGGCAAAATATAGCATATTTAACGAAATCAAGGGTGATAACTCCGCTATTACTGGTCCGATTTGGCTGGGTTTCGTACTTGTCCGAGCTTTTATTGACATTAACAATCTGGTAAAATCTGGTAAAGATCGGATGAAAAAAGAAGGCCCTATCGTCTTAACGAGGCAAAATATAGCAAATCTAGGGCCATAACTCCGCTGTTACTCGTCCGATCTGGCTGATTTTCGAACTTGTCCGATCTTTCATTGACATTATATTAACAATCTTTTAAAGTTTGGTAAAGATCAGATGAAAAATGAAGGCCCTATCGTCTTAACGAGGTAAAATATAGCATTTTAACTAAATCAAGGGCCATAACTCCGCTGTTACTGGTCCGATTTGGCTGGTTTTCGAACTTGTCCAAGCTTTCATTGATATTAACAATCTGGTAAAGTTTGGTAAAGATCAGATGAAAAATGAAGGCCAGACAAAAGTTAACGACGGACAACGGACGACGGACGGACGGACGGACGGACGGACGGACAACTCAGCATCCCATAAACACCGAAACATATGAATAAATTAATTGACTCTTCATAATTTCGATCATCAAAATCAGCTGACCAAGCAATGGCCTAGACATTTGACACACCTCTAAATTCTGGTAGGTGATAAACTCGGTCTTTATCATAGTTTGTTTGTTTGTATGTTGTTTTACTTCATTTTCAACACATGTAAGGCTATATATGACGGTCGAATTTGTTTTTGCTGAAAGGAAATTTGTTTTTGGTGGTGGAGGCACACCACCCACTTTTCCTGTTCCTCACTTACAAGTAGTGTTGGGAATCGGACCGGAATATCGATAATCGGAAAACCTAAACCGATCGATTATCGATTGTAAAATCGATCTGTTGTATTCATGTACAGACGTATATATACAGTAGCATTTGCATCTCTATGTACCCTTTGGAGTTCAGCCATCCTCTGTAGCATGCTAGCCTGCTTAATCTATAGTAGATTAACTAAAGTGTAGAATTATAATTTAGCATACCTACACGAGAGGAATTGCAAGATAACCATATAAGCCATGATGAATTTGGTTAAGACTACCAGAAAGAAATTATCTGAGTCAAACAACAATCGATTGTGAAAAATACAATTTGAGAGACAATCGGCACATCACCACTTACAAGTCGAGCTCCCAGTGGGATTCGAACCCGCAGCGGTGAGAGGTGTAAGTTTACAACACAACGTCGTTAACCATTCAGCCAAAGAGACGCTTCGTCTTTATAATAGATCTATGTTCAACCAAGTTTATTGTAAAAATTAAGATATTTACAGTGTGATTCTTTTAAAACCAAATTTTGAAAATTATCTTATTTTTACGCTTTCAACTCAAGAGGCACCTTTCCTGTGTTCATATTGTTTTCCAGAGAGAAACGTTTTGTATCAGCCATATCAAAACGATATGGCTGATACAAAACTGCAGCGACTACAAATAGTTTCATTGAACATTTTCATTTCAATACTTCTTCTAGAGAAATGTCACATTGTACGACATCTGTTCTATTTTAAAGGCACGTTATAATAGCATCCATAGCATGGTTGAATGCTAATTAGCTAAATAATTGCTCAAAGAACTTCCAGACCTTGGATAATCAAAATGGAACTATTACCACAGGGGACTAATCTGTAAACCAAGATCAATGTCATTACATATTACTTTACAAGCAATCCATAACTTCACACATACTGTTACTAATTAACACTAACAAACACCTAATTCATTTATACAAAATATCTGCTTACATGTTATTATCCTGATTATGAGAGAGAGAGAGAGACAGAGAGAGAGAGAGAGAGAGAGAGAGAGAGAGAGAGAGAGAGAGAGAAGAGAGGGAGGGAGGGAGGGAGGGAGGGAGGGAGGGAGGGAGAGAGAGAGAGAGAGAGAGAGAGAGAGACAGACAGACAGACAGACAGACAGACAGACAGACAGACAGAGAGCACAGAGAGAGAGAGAAGAGCGAACAAGTTCTTGTTCGGACTTATCCTCCAGAACTTCTGAACAGATTTTGGTAATACTTGCTAAAAATTAAGAGTATGAAATCTAGTTGAGCATAGCCACTCTCTGTTTCAGTCTGCTGACTTCTGGTGGAATTATGGGCCCTTTAATGATTTTGTAATGACAAAATCTTGTCTGAACTACTTTTCCTAAAGTTTAGTTCAGTTGATAGCTTACAGTGGGGGCATTCATGTCCACATACACATTTCTAGTTTCAATTGAGTTAGCTCCAGTTCAATAATATAAACTTGATACCATCTGATTTCTCTAAAATGACAGTTTCTCAAATACCTAAAAGATTTCCCAAACCTGCAACTCATGTTAATAGTTTTCAACCACCTCTATCAAAAAAATCATCATATATAGCCTAAAATGTGCTAAAAATTATGTAAAACACAAGTAAAATGGGACATTTAACAATCCTTGTTCTAAATGCAGTAAATGCTTTAGCTTTAATAAAATAAAATTAATCACAACATTTAATATGTGGACAGAAAACTCAAATCTTCACAGATGTGCACTTGGTTTGAGAAAACGAATGCCACAGTCATATGTGATTTAATGTTCTTGAATAAATTAAATTTGTTATTATCATAACCAATTAATTGACAAACCATCTTTTTTGATAATCATGGATATCCATGCATGGTATTCAAACTTGCTTTAGTATAGGTACATATATTATCAGAGACCTAATAACACATTACATGTTATTAATCTCTGATACTGAAAATGTTTCATGAGATTGAATGTTTTAATAAACAAAAAGCACTGCCCATCGGTGCACGTGCTCGACTTTCGAGGCCTTGTCTATTTATTGAGAAACTAAGTTGAAAGGCATAATTCTGTTTAATTCAGGATTATGGCACTGATGTCTCTGAGTTCTCCATATGAATGTGAATGTGATGTTTAGATAACAATTTAAATTTAATAAAGACTAAAGTTGACATACTAACATACAAACTCACTGTACAGTCCAGGGCCCCGTTTTATGAAACAACTTACGACCATTTTGATCGTAAATCAATTTCTTAAATGCTTCGCTATAAATTACACTTTTCAAATAAACGTGATTTCATTTCATTTCCTTATACATGTGATCTTTCTGCACTACGTGCACACATAAGTGTCTACATTGAATGCTTAGGTGATAATAGGGAACGATTTTAAAATTTGAGATTTATCGTAAGATTTTTAATAAAACAGGGCCCAGCATTTTATACCAGAATTTTGAGTTTTCTCCAGTTTAACACACTACTGTAAATAAGGCATTAAATTATAATAACAACTTTCACAGGGAGGGGTCATCATAAATGAGGGGCTAGATCTGACAAGCAGGAGTATAAGATTGCACAGAGATTACATGCATGGGTAGGTTATTAACAAAGTATTGCTTTACAGTTTTATTACGGTTTGTTCACTTTTATTAATACATCAGCAGTAATAGAGTTAATGCACTCATTGAGTTAAGGTCGATTTAAACATCGAGATGGGCGTACTTCTTACTTCACTATTTTACCAAATTACTCTAACTTACGATAACTGGTAGAAAGAGTGCACCAGTCATTCTGACAGGTGTTTTTTTCAGTTAAATGATTTCCAACTGCGGAAATACAAAGGGAATGTCAGAGACCATGCTACAATTCCAATTATTATATATGATTCGCAACTGTACGTGTAACAAAGGAAATGTCAGAGACCATGCTACACTTTCAGTTATTAAGTATGATTCGCAATTGTACGCATAACAAAGGGAATGTCAGAGACCATTCTACAATTCCAGTTATTATATATGATTCGCAACTGTACGCATTACGAAGGAAATGCAGAGACCATGCTACACTTTCAGTTATTATGTATGATTCCCAATTGTACGCATAACAAAGGGAATGTCAGAGACCATTCTACAATTCCAGTTATTATATATGATTCGCAACTGTACGTATAACAAAGGGAATGTCAGAGACCATTCTACAATACCAATTATTATATATGATTCGCAACTGTACGCATAACAAAGGGAATGTCAGACCATGCTACAATTCCAATTATTATATATGATTCGCAACTGTACGTATAACAAAGGGAATGTCAGAGACCATTCTACAAGTCCAAATATTATATATGATTCGCAACTGTACGCATAACAAAGGGAATGTCAAGGACCATGCTATTTGTTTTTTTTATTGAATTGGTATTTTAAGGCGTACCAACACATGAAAGTTATATGGCGCCTAAGAGGAATGAACATGCCAGGTTCATCCTCCATGTACATAAAGATAAAATATGGAGAATGAGGTAGAACCTTCACACCTGCAGAGCTGCAGAGAATGAGGTAGAACCTTCACACCTGCAGAGCTGCAGAGTTGCTACAAATTCTATTGTAGACACTCCATTTACGCTGGAGACACGTTTATTGTTTTCTGCTACTGCTCTAGTGATTTGAGCGAGATGGCACCTGAAACAATTCAGGGATCATGATGAAGACCTTTAATGAGCATGAACCTTTAAATGATAAAATGATAAAATGAATTTGGTGGTGGGGGGGGGGGGGGGGGGGTTCTACCCCTATGCCTTCCCCTCCAATGGGATCTGCAGACTATTGGCCTATTCTTTGCCCCGGAACCAAACGGGGCCCACGGAACCACACAGGGCAAAAACAATTGATTGGATAAAATTATTTGTATTATTTTTAGTAGATATTTCAATAAATTTTCAATAATAATCGAATAATTTATATATATTACAAACCAGTTTTAAAAAGCATTTCAAACCTACCACCTATCTGTATGAATGATATCAGTGATTTCACTGATTAGTATTTATTATATACCTATCAATAATATATACATAGTACCTTCATTTTCTTACAATGGAATACAACACCTTGTATCACACTACGGGTTATCACTATGCTACTAAAAATAGAATTAGTATCACTATCTTACTAAAAATAGAACAGCGGTTTTTCCAATGATTCAAGCAAGTTTTACGCCACTATGCGCGAGAACGTCAAGACGACGTTACGTC
The DNA here is from genome assembly GCA_037043455.1 of Cyrtodaria siliqua. Taxonomy (NCBI): domain Eukaryota; kingdom Metazoa; phylum Mollusca; class Bivalvia; order Adapedonta; family Hiatellidae; genus Cyrtodaria; species Cyrtodaria siliqua. Next base: position 145,505 of record JAWPHD010003878.1, on the reverse strand, counting down.
ATACAAACAAACAAGTAGATCAGACCAATGAACACCAACACCTTAAAACTACATACATTTTCCCGCTGCATTTTATCCAGAAATAATCTGCTTTATTGAATGTGTATGTAATAGCAATGTATGTCTATGTTAATGATGTGTACGAGGTATATAATAAAAGGATCATTACTAGAGTAACGTGTTCTGGAAGTGTGTATCACCTCTCGTAGGTAAATGCCAGATCAGGATCACACTCGAGGCTCCGCCTCTCGTGTGATCCTTGATCTGGCATTTACCTACTCGAGGTCCGCCTCGAGTGTGATCCTGATCTGGCATTTACCTACGAGAGGTGATACCAACTTCCAGAACACGTTACTCTAGTAATAATCCTATTATATCATAATCACCCATTCATTTTGAAAGAATGACTCTGATGGGTGATATTATAATGACTTACTTGGTGATATCGCTAAACTGAAACTAACATCCCAAATAACGGCAAAACCAATTATCAAAACTCTATCCAGGTGTTCAGGTCATATACTAATGACTAGGTGCCGATTAAAGTATAGGTTGTAATACAGGTTCTTAAAACACCTGTGATTTAAATATGCTTGAAATGAAATATGAGTTGGTAACTCTTAATTCTGGATGCTCTAGTTTTGGGGTTTGGTCCGGCTGGTTAAAGCCATTTATTTTGTGTCTATAGAGTTTGGATTCTCAAAATATGTAAGTTATATGTATAACTCGTCATCAGTAGGTTTAGTAACGGTGTAATTATGTTGTAAAATTTGACTGTTGATGGCGGAATAGGGACTTCAAATAATTGATATTACCTATTCAAATATGGTGATACTCCCAGTTCCGATGATATCACTCATTTGTTTCAAACAAACACATACCTTTTTCTTTAACTGTTAAGTTCTATATACCGTCTTTTTATTTAAATGGATTCCATATGTGTAAAAATAGTATACAGCCATCAAGTTAGTAGTATTTAAAGGGAATGTAGCGACATAGCCAAACAAGCTCTGTTATTGAGAGTTCTGAAAAACTTGGAAAAAGGTGAAAGAATTATCAAAATCGGATGATAAACAAAAAAGATATGTCCATTTAAAGGTTATTCTAAAACGCATATGGGAGCCGCCATTTTTAGAGCTATGATGTCATAGTTCCATATTACCATATATGGAATATTGACAAATATCATTTAAAATGAAGAAAATCACTGCAAATGAACGATCTTTTTTTACTGGTCATATAAAGCATTATTGCCATTAAGTATTACATATTTTTCATACAGTTGCTGTCATTTTTCCCTATAAATCAGTAAATTTTCATATTTATAAGTATTCCATATATGGTCATTTAGAACCTTGATGTCATAGCTCTCAAAATGGCCGCTTCCATATCCGTTTCAACAGAAACTTCAAATGATCATATCTTCTTTGTTTATTATCCGATTTTGATAATTCTTTCACCTTCATTCATTTTTTTCAGAACTCTCAATTATAAAGATGGCTTGGCTGTGGCGCTACATTCCCTTTAATGTTTTTTAGTTAATATTTACATTTTAGACAGACATTTAGGCCTTAAGAATGAAAAAGCTATAGCGGCTAAACCAATAAATCTCTCCATGGTCTGTTTCAAAATACTGAAATTATACTTGATTTTAGTGTATCAACAAATAATTTCATTATCCAATCAGTTAACTAGGTTCATTATAATGAAATACAAGTGCAAAATATATAAACGTTTGAGAAAGTATGTTATTTGTTTACATAGTCGCTCTTAAGTATACGCGAAAAAGGTGTACATAACAACTGTAGGAAATGTCCTTAAAGTCAAGATAATATCCTCGTCCATTTCTACTGGTTCTTTATTGATAATCTCCATTTAAGAAAGTTTGAAAAGTGTTTTTGTAACATTGTTTGCTCTTTCGAAAACTTAAAGAAATCAGATTTCTTTTTTACCTTATTTTCAAGTTTCTGTGGCTGGTTCAGAACTGTTTGTTTTCATAAAATGTGTTTTGAAAAGCTTTATTTTCCCAGTGTTCTTTAACCCTATAGTAAAACGCAAATAAGAAAGTGTTTGTGGTGATGACATCATTTATAACTTCCTTGTTTTTAAGGTTTGATTTTGTAACAGTGACAGAAATGTCTGTAATGGACCAGGAATCTAATCTTCACCTGCTTCTTTTAAAAAATAATGTATATGGTTTTTGATTTTAAACACACATCATAATTTTCAGCATAAACAAAACAGAAATGTAGAACAGTCTTAACTTTTAAACACACATCATAATTTTCAGCATAAGCAAAACAGAGAAAAGTAGAATACCAAACACAGAATGCCTTGCCATGTTTTCACATATTTGTCTTTCCCTTTTAACCAAGTGAATATGTTGCTACTTTTTATTTCGAATTAGAACAATATGATCGATTAAATACAATAAATTACATATTAACAATCCTCAATCAGTGTACAAATCAACCTCAGTAACCTATTACCCTTTGTAAATACTGTACATAGAATTTCGATTAGGGATATCAGTTTCCTCAAGTGGTGGTCAGAGCAGCAGGGGTGATGATTTGTGGCTGATAAGCCAGAGCATAGAATTCAGCCAAATTTTGGGATAAAATGTTAGACTGTGTAACCAACTAGCAACAGATGTCTCTGCTGACCCTCCCATTGGCGAAAGGGCAATTAATCCACCAAAAATCATTTGACTGGAACAGGACAATGATATGCTAGGCTTGGTAAAGATCATCCATAGTAAGTTACCTTGAAATCTGGCCAGGGGTTCATAAGAACTACTCCAGACAATTTATTACATGTAAACACATGTTCAAAGGTGTTTCACAGAAATCATCAGGTTCGACATACTGGGAGTGAAACATACTCAGGTTCAAAAACATGTATGTGACAAGCATTATTTAGTATAAGCATTACCATATAACTGATATCATTGATTTATCCATATCATTTATTTCTGCATAAACCTGTAAGTTCCTAATGACCATTTTTAACTTTACTAAATCGCCTACAATATCAATACAACCTAATTCAATTTACCCACAAAAGTCAAATAAAATTACATTAAAGAAACTAACCCGCTGATAGGCGGCTTTTAGTTACAAAACCGTGTATCAAAACTCTGTCCAGGTGTTCAGGTCATATATAATATTGTATGTGATGATTAAAAATATCGGTTTATTCACAGGTTATTAAAATAACGGTGACTGAATATGCCTAAATGAATTTTTGGTTGGTTAACTCCTAATTCGAAGCTCCAGTTTTGGGATTTGGTCTGGCTGGTTAAAGCCGTTTATATTGCCTGTCTATAGTAAGTTATATCATAAACCGTATTGTTTCTAATTAGCGCCCTCGGGGGCATGACATTTCTGAAAGGGGGGTGCTTATTTGAATGCTTTTCGTAAGCCAGAACACATTTTAATTTCCTTATATAATGCTAAAAATAAGCGAGACAAAGTCCCTGTGCCATAACTCATTACCAGTAGTTTACTAAGTCGAAAACGTCACTATTGGAAATCATACGGTAGTTTGTTAAACCCGACTTTGTTTTGACTGCTAGGTAGTGTCACACGCTGTAACTGACACTTTGATTGACAGGTAGAATCGATAGTTTCTAAGACGTCCTCGCGGTATGAGGTAATACATTACACATTTCTAACTCGCTTAATTCAAGTTCATTTTATGATTTACCTTAAACATGGATACGTCTGGTCGGGGAAAATGCAAGCGGGCATTCTCCATGTCATTTAAACTGAAATTAAATTCATAAGTGTGTGTATACTGTTTCTTGGATTTTAACCACTTTTCTTGGATATTAACCACTTTTACACCTCAAGGTAAGATTATTTTTTTTAAAGTTATGGGGTGCGCTAATTAGAGTGGGAGCGCTAATTAGAAACAATACGGTACCTCATTGTTCGTAGGTCTAGAAACGGTGAATTTGCCGCGAGATAGGAACTTTAAATATTAATTAGGCTCAATGTCCTATTAAATGTATAGATGAAGAAAACTACATAATATATATGCTGAAATAGGGTGGAATATAATGTTTATTGTCATGCAGAGTCACGGAAAACATAGCAGATTTTGTTGAGAAAAAGAGACATTTCGACAAAAAGAAATTATTTCAGCAATAAGTATGTACTTAATGCACTGTTAAAATGATGTTTTGCGGTCAACTGCCTCAACATTTTGAAAGAATGTTATTAAATGTCAAATTGATGCCATGGCAATTTTATACAATGGTAACACACATTAAAGCATAACATTTTCCATGATTTTAGAAAAAAATAAAATATTTTGTGTTAAACTGAACATACAGGACCTGGTCACGATATCCCTGACAGTTAGTCACCATGGTGATTGCTACTATGTGGCAATATAGTATATTTGCTTATAAATAGCATTTTTCATAAAATAAAATTAATTACACATGGGGCCCAGCTCTAACAACAGGAGAGCAACACTTCCTAATTTATTACAGATCATAAACACTGATTACAGTTCAGGAGGGTATATATACAATGTTTAGAGTTGCACTAGTATGCCCATCTCATGGTTTTGCAGACGAATGTACACTGTTTGCTTTCTGTATCAATGGATTTGTGATAATTACATATTTTGAAGAAGTAATTTACATACTCAGTAATATTATTACTTGTTAGAACATTATAAGTATGTGCCTTAGACTTAATTATTAATTGAATAATTTCAATACATTTTCTTCTATTTTCTACGACTTTGTGATAAGTAAATTATGGCGGTCATTGAATGTTGATTCAAAAAAAGTTTAGCATTATATACTTGGATTTATAATGTCAAGCACATGGAGCATTTCCCTGGAGGGAAAACTTCTCATTGGTGAAGAGGAAAACATTATTCGAAACATAGAATCTGGAATTCGCTTTCATGAGATCAAGGTAAGTAACCATTAATTGTATTTTGTTTTACTGTTGTTAGACATTAAAAATAGTAAAAAGGAACGCACCTCTTCATTTCACTTGTAATGTAACACGTGTGTGACTTCATGTCAGAATTTGTTTAAAAGCAATATTATGTTCAAACAGCCAACTGATCATGCAACAGCTTTATATTGTAATGTTTAATCTGATTTAAAATGCATGTAAACTAAATAATATACATATATAACCTAGAAAAACCTTAGATGTATTAGTGTTAGTGCAGTTTTAAATGCTGGATTCCCTCAGGTCTACCCCTGAATGAATGAAAAATATAATTTTTAATTTCAGATTACAGACGAAAGTGGTTCTTGTCACAACCTAAATTTAAGACAATTTAATGTAGGTGAGAGTATCAAAGACATCTTCAAAAAAGAAACATTGGACTCTAGGACAGCTTTTGTCCAGTGGGTGAGAAGTTTAGGGGTGAGTTGAAATGTATTTAAATTAAATTTGTTTTTCTTCACTTGCAACACATAAAAATGAGTATATGTAATATTGCAATGATTAGTGATATATGCAGTTGCAAGCGCTTCTTAATATGTCAAGTTTATTAATCTTACACTTATCAAATTATGTCTGCATATGTGAATTAAAAAATTAAAGGCATGCAAGATAAAAAGATGAAGAACTTTATCTAATATATATAATTAGCGATGAGTGGTACATAACGGCCAGGCTTACGTTTTCATCAATTGACTATTTAAATAAACAAGACTATTTAAGCAATTAAAATACTCACCTCAAAGAACAAGTTATTTGGGCCCCCAATATATTCAAAATGCAAAAAAATAATATTTACATATAAGCTGTTGCACATATTGAAGTAAACTGATCATATTCTATCTTCAAAATATACTTTTATTTATTTTATTTATCTAGAAGAATTAACAGTGTCTCAAAAAATGGCATTTTTGGTAATTTTGTAATATTTTGTAGATTTGGGACCTTTCTGGGCAAGATTTTGATCCTAAAAATATAGAGTACACCTCCGAGCACACACAGTTTTTTGGCTGATGATGCATCCCTATCAAGTACCTGTTTCAACAAAAAATCAGCTGTGCTCGAGGATGCGCTTTGCATTTCCAAGACCATAAACTGATAGAAAACTGCTGAAAATGAACAAAAATGTATTTTTTTTGAAAGAAAAGGCCTTGTTTGTGAGGCTCTGAAACTCATTTAGAGCCTTCAAACGTGCTTGTATTGATTCAGTTCATTTGTAGCTAAACTAGATATTCAAAACATGTGCATTAAAACTTTCAATATTGGGGGCCAATTTTGTCCCTTATCATACCTAGTCCTTTCTAATTATACTGTTCAGAAAAATCTGACTTTGACTTTTGACCTAATTACACTAAAACAACTATATTAGGAGTGTCATTGTTAATTGGCACACTTTTCCTTAATTAATTTAACACTCACAGGGCAACAGGAAATCTTTGGTTTGTAATATTGGCTATTTTACACCACAGTTTTGGTTTTAATTGAACATTGGCCAAATTAAATTGGGTATTGTCTAGAAATTGTATTAACCTTCATTTTGGTTTGAGTATTTATATATTTAAACTGTCACTTGACTTATACACTTGGGGTATTTCAAGCCAGTACATCAATGTTATTATTTAAAACTCTTTAAAGTCTCTACCCGCTATCAACAAGGCAAATTTTAAAACAGATGTAAATCGTTTCTAACTGACGATGAGATATATGTATATATAACTTGCATATTTTCAAAACTCCAAACTCTATAGACACATGATAGGCCGAACTCCAAAACTGGAGCGTCGAATCATGAGTTACCAACTTGATCATAATTAATTTTATGCATATTCAATCACGGGTAATTTAAAACATGTGAATAAACCTACACTTTTAATCGGCACACATACATTATTCTATGACAGTTTTGTAGTATAATATTGCCGTTATTTGGCAGGTTAGTTTCTTTAAAATTATGTTAATACCTGATACCTGTTTAACAACCAGCTATGGAAATGTTTCTCTAAAGTCATTCAAAGTTTTTAGTACATTTGGCAGGCAGTGAAAGGCGGTGCCTTCTTATTCATTCTGATTCATAATAGATGTCAATAAAATTGTACTCAATATCACTGCAAATGTTCTGCACAATGTCATCCAAAATCCATTTAAGTATTTCAACACTTGTTTAGTGTATGTGAATGCATTTTGTGTTTAATATATAGAGAATAATAAATGGGCATTTTCATATCACACCCTATATCAGGCCTGAGACACCATATCAGCCCGAGAGCTGTAGCTGTAACCTTTATATAGGTTGTGATATGAAAATACCCATTTTTTATTCTATTTATCATATACTTCAGCAATGACTTTGTTGAACTGTCAACTTTAACTTACTACTCTGTTTTCTAGGTAGAATACAATAATATTATTAATAGATAAAATCCCATTTGAATGTGTTCATGCACGTCTGTCGCGTAAACTTGTGTATATCTACTCGACATTTTTTTCCGAAATTTGATTTAAAAATGAAAGCCATTGACTTTGAAATTGTCTAATTCAGAAAATGAATGGCCACGAGTGGTTATTTTATCCACGGATACTTCTATATCATTCAGTTTATCTATCTTTATGGTCCGTGTATTATGCTTATTAATTTATTTTACTTCTATCTATATATCATCTCTTTTATTTCATCTTCTTAGCATTACTAGTCAAGTCATTTACGTAGAGTTATGGTCAAAGATGACAGCTTAGCTTACACATGTAGATGTATCGCCAATAATCTGGCGCGAAAACAAGATGACAAACAGACGACAAACTATACGAGTGACACATCATATACAATCGTAACTAATCGGTTATTTCCGTATCACTCCTCTGAAAGAATCATAAAGAACATTCGGGTATTTCCATGATATGATTTTTTTTCACCCTATAATTCATGCGTGTGATAAAGCTTTATTGCCCGGCAACTGAATCCTGTTTGATATGACTATCCAAGTCTATGTCGTATCGTATATTCAAAAAACAACGTATTTGTGCGGAAGTATATGATAAATGTGCGTATCCTCATCTTTGATGCCATTCATTATACATCTTAACATAATTGATGATGATCAGAAATAATAATAACTGTTTTTTTCCAATCAAAGGACCATTGCTGACATTTAAATCAGAGTATACATAATACAATAATAAATGAATTTAAGAATATAAAGTAAAATAAACTTAATTCTGATTCGAAAACATATATATAACTTAAAAGATAAAACAAACAGCTAATTACATAGTATATACCGGTAAGCAAATGATTTAAAACATTGCCATTTGCATCAAAATGCTGAGCAAGATTAGTTAAGACTTGTTTGTACATGTATGTTGCCACCACAAGAAAATTGCGCGATATGCACGCATTTGATCAACAATAATATTAGTGAGTAGTCTTCCTTTCCTTTGTTTGCTTTTATTGTATTTTAATTGTGTTTTAAATGGGTTTTTTAATTGGGTATTTATGCAAATTATATCATCTGTTGCTATGCACTCATTTTATGAAAATATAGTCATACTCTGATTTAAATATTAACATGTTTTAGCAATTTCCTTCAAATTTAATATTAATTTTATATTTCTTGTCAGATAATAGAGGAAACAAATGAAACAGCTACCACTGCAGCCAAGGAATTGACTAAAAATAGTCCTTCAACATCAACATCCAAAGCAGGTGGACATGAAAGTACAGGTATTGTTTAACTTTCTCCAATACATGTACAAATAAAATACTGTCTATTAAATCATTTTAAAAAATGTTTTGATTCTTGGTTTCAAGAAACTCATAACTCAATGAGAGATATAAACAGCCTAAATCTCCTTTCTTTCCTTTGAGTGAAAAATGTGACATCACATTAGTAGAAAGTGATGTCATAATACCAGGTAGTGATGTCATAATACCATAAATTGATAGAAGCAATTAATTTAAGGATTTTTTTAATTGATTTTTTACATTTTCTCACTGAACAATGTACACATACCTACACTTATTTTTCTTGTCCACTTTTCCTCTACCACTTTTAACTAAGTATGTGTGATGGTATATTTGGTAGGATGCTTTTATTCATTATCTATGGAATTCTAAATCAGCTCTGTTCAAATAAATGAGCCTTCAAATCGATTAATATCCTTGTTTAATAATACGAATTGAGTAAAAACATGGTTTAAAGGGAGTAAATCAGGATTGGTAGTTCTTTTAGAATTGTTTCTGTATTGAATTGAGAAAAATGAAATAAATGAGATATAAGCATTAAGAAATTACACCGAACATATAAAATAAAAGACCTAAATATGGTATTTCCTAACTATGATTAGGGATAGCTATAGCCAGGGATAGCTATTTTGAACTTGGCGGTAAAACAAATTGTAAAGTCTGGCAAAGCGAGTGTCATGTGTCAATATCGCCGCAGTGATCACATGTGACAGCTTTTTATAACCTGGTGATTACTCCATGGCCTAACAAGACTTTCCTGTCGTGCCCTTAATGGTTTATTCTCTTGTTGCTCTGGCTTCTGCCAAGTCATTGAGTACCTTCATTGTGGCTTTCTAGGCTATTGTTTTTTTTGTATTATATTTACACGACCATATTTGTGTTTTACTTATATTGCCTATTGATGCTGCCTTGTTGGTTAGAGATTAGATCTAGCGGGGATTTCTTTATTTACACTGTCCTGTTTTGGTGCACCCTAGAACCGGTTTTAACCCCCAGTAGCCTTTGTTGCCACTGACTGTTCCAAGGCGGTATCCCTATTGTCAACCCTTTTGTGTTTGTGTTTGTGATGTCGTTTGCATTTTTTATTACTTTTGCCTTCTCGTTTGTCTGTTTGCATGTTTGTTTTTGTGTTTTGTGGTTGACTGTCGTCCTTGAATGCTGCTTTCCCTGTCCGATATTTTTATCTTTCTTTCTATAATTTACAATTAATAATTATTTCGCTGTAGTATAGGAAACTGTTAATGTTCTATCTATATCTTAGAGCCATTTTATGATTTAATTTAGTCATTTCATAGTTTTTTATCAAATTTTGACTCCAAAGCCGCCGTATTTACTTCCTTTAAAAAAGACGGCCGTACAACTCTATAATTACATTTTATTTATTCAAATGATTTATGTTATGGAAAGTACACAAAATAAACAGGAACTAAAATATTTACTCCTTCAAAAATGTGAACCTTTCTTATAATTTTTTTTCTTCAAATAATTAGTAAAATATTCTTCACAGATATTTATTTTCAAGTTTACTGTCTTAAATTAATTCCATGCTCATTTGAAATCCTATAAATGCAACACAGTAATAAACAAATAAATGACCCACTGACCATACTCCCTGGCTTCAGTCTAACCACAAGCATAGTGATTGCATTGCTTTAGATAATTTAACCTGTCTCTCAAATAAAGTTCCCCAGGAGAACAAGATGGTCCTTAAACATGTGTAACTATTAAAGATCGACAGATAAAGGATGTATGTGCAATAATTATAAGAAAGATTGCAAATATAACAATTTGAAAGAATCAGATTCACTCCAAGACTAGGATGGTAATAAGTAACATATTAAAGCTGCAATAAAGCTTATATAAGTATTCTCCTTCTTCACAATATTTTCAGACAAAGGGAGTGGTAATGAATCAGATGAAAATGAAGCATTAGCAGTTGAAGATGGATTCGGGGTTAGTATGACAATTAAACAATAAATAGCACTTAGTCTAAAACAGTTGCACATTTTAATAAAAATATACCACATAATTATATGCCAATATGCAATTCGCACTATTCTGCAACTTAAAGTTTCATTTAACAGCTAGGGCTTTAAAAACCGTGAAAAAAGTAACAAATTATCAAAATATCTTAAAAAATATAGGAGATATGACCTTTTGAAAATGTGCAAAAATATTCCAATATTTGAATGATGGCCGTCATTGTGACTTTTTTTCCATAATTATATGAAAAATAGATATAATAAATAGTGTTTGCAGTGCTATGCATTACTGTATGGAAACATCTCTCAGTGAGCCAATGCTTATCTAAAGGGAGAGTGTGCCACAAATGTGTTAATGACCTGTAACCTATTAGAGGGTCATAATCAAGCTGAGCACAGCAGATCAGATAACACTGCATGATCACAAATAGAAAGTAAAGAACAATTTGGATCAAGATTTAAAATTGTATATCAAGCCCAAATAATGGTAAATATTATTAAGTTGAGTTCATTGTTTTCACAAGAAATTGTTTTTGTTTTATATTTATTAAAGATATGCTTGTAATTGTTTTCACTTTCACTTTTTTTTTATTAAATTAAATTATTAACATTTTGAACTACGTCTTGTATGTTTACTTGTTCAAATACAATGTATACTCGATTTATCAAATATATGTTGAATATAAAACCAGCTATAGACTATTTAATACGCCATTCAAATTATTATCATCATTGTTAGAGTTTGTAAATATAACATATATTATATATAGCTGGTGTTTTACGAGAATTTAGTTTTTTTCAAATTATAAATAATATATGATATTCATAACTTTCACATCCGGTCTACTTCCGGTAGGTTGAGATATTCAGTAGGTGAAAATAAAAGGGTTTACTCGGACTTTATCCTCAATCTCTATATGAAAAATGAAAATACTAGACCATGATTTAAATTAAATGTATCCATATTGGTGTTTTAAAATCAGACAACACCAAAAGAAGATACATAGATATACATAAAAAATAAAGCTTTTAATATAACCATTACACATACAGTTACATATATGTAGCTACCGTAACCGTTACACATGATTATTAATATAATTATCACTACAAACTAGTTTTATAAAGGGCTAAAGTCAGTTGAGCACCAAGGATAAACACTGAGTTTACCCCCTACCAGAATGTGGAGGTCTTTTATTTTATTGATCACTGATTGGTCAAATTAATTTTAAATATTTTGTATCTTAGCCATTTATCCAACTACGCATGTGCAAGAAGTTTTAGGGCGTTGCAGTTTTCAGTAAAAAATAACAGCTCGATCCAATCAAGAACGAGCATTATCAAGCGGCATAGGCATGACCCATGTTTTGATTATTGCAGCCAATCGCTTGTGTATATTATTGGGCAAATCCGATGTTAAGGAGTGCTGTTTTGATAATGGGTAGTCGCGTTTTACATATTTGATTGACAGGTTGTGTGTAAACATTGCAACTATGCGCGTATAAAATTGAGTAGATCATGGTATAACTGCCGAATCTGTCATTTATAGCACGGCTGAAATATACCGGCATTTATAGCACGGTTTAGGCTTTTTCCTTGTTTTTTAAAGCCCTTTTAAATGAAGCTAGTTCCAGAATAGTGCAACAACCCCTTTAAGATATATTGAATTTTGTGTAAAAAATAAATAAAAAGATAACAATTCTGTAACTGATTCACACTTCTTATGCCTTTTAATTGGTTGTTTACGTTCCAAATTCTTCAACTGTTGGAGGTACTCAGTGGACTAGTTTTGGATAGAACATTTTTCATTCTAGAGGTATTTTAAAGAAAACATCGAATATATTGACAAAGCAATAAGAACAAATGCTGAACACACCTCCCATATTATATTGACAGCATATATTACAAATAACATGGTACCACTACTTCATTCATTTAAAAAGTTGCTTGCCATTTTCAGTTGGAAGACAATGAATCTCATGAAGGCACTGAGCAGTACAAGTCTTTTACTTCTTTGGCTGATGAAGCAATTGAAACGCACTCACTTGGTAAGTTGACAAAACAGAACATATTAAAAGTGTGGTGAAGATCAACTGTAAAGAGCTAGAGTGTTAATGAATGAATGAATGAAAGTCTTGATTTATCGAGGGTGACCCAATTAGTTTATACTAATCTTCCTTGGGGCCCTCTATAGCAAATACATGATACAAAATACAAGAAAGGCAAGATACATAAGATATAATTATGTAAACATAATAATATTGTTGGTGGTGGTAGTTTGAACGATCTATTTACACAATAATAAGATGAGATGATATATATATCGAGTTTAATGTTGTTTTTCCTTTATCCATTTTATGCAGCTGTTTGTAAAACTTTTCATTGTTGCACACTTCTGAATGTGCTTTGGAATATTATTCCATAAAATGGTCCCGGAGTAAGAAATGCTGCCCTTGTAAAGTTCCCGATTTGGCTTAGGAATACTAAAATTAGTATCAGTTAGTGATCGAAGTCTTCTGTCAGTTGAATTACGAGTAGTAAACATATCGAAAATATATGAAGGGGTAGTATTGTTCGAAACTCTATACATGAATTTGGCCTTTTGAAGTATAATTCGCTGATCAATTGTGAGGCAATTTAGTTGTTCCATAGCGGCTTGAAAAGTAATATACTGTTCACCTAAAATAACGTGACATGCCCTTTTTTGCATTATTAAAAGGCTATTGATATTTTTCGACTTGTGTTATCCCAGATTACATTACAAAAGTCTAGATGTGGCTGTATGTAAGCTTTATAGAAAATAATTCGATAATTCAAAGGAATAAAATATTTTATTCTTGACAGTAACCATACATTTCTTGCTATCTTTTTCTTAATAAACAATATGTGGTCATCCCATTGTAAATTTTCATTTATATTTACTCCTAAAATTTTATCACCGGTAATAATCTGTAAATCAATGTCATTAGAGCGCAAAGAAAGTGATTTATTTTCTAATCTGGAATGTCGATGTGGTGTGGTTACAAAAAGGACTTTCGTTTTGATGCATTTAATACCATACCGTTATGCAAGCACCAGATTTTCAAAATATCAAGAGCTTTCTGTAGATTTATTTCTATTTATTGCATACATATCTGTATTAGAAACAATGCCATTCAGTTCAAGGGGAAGGTCATTGATGAACACCAAAAACATTAAAGGTCCTAGTATGGACCCTTGAGGTACCCCACACGTTATTGTTTGTTCCTTAGTAAGAGCACCTTTCAAAAATACGACTTGTTTCCTATCTGACAGATAAGATTTTAACCATTGCAGTGTAAGCTCGCCACATTTATATAACTTTAATTTTTGAAGCAAAATGTTGTGATCGACCAGATCGAATGCCTTCTGGAAATCTACCATTATAGCACCTGCAAATTTTCCTTCATTTAATGCCTTTAGCCATTTATCTATCATATAAACCAAAGCTGTTTCACAGCTATGTTGTTTCCTGAAACCACTTTGTGACTTACATAAAAGCTGATAGAATTGTAGAAAACTCATGATTGAATCATGCACATGTTTTCAATTAATTTTGATATTGTAGGTAATACAGAAATAGGCCTATAATTGTTTACATCGTTAGACGGTCCGACTTTAAATAGCGGAAACACTTTGACATGTTTCCAGGTGTTTGGGAATACACCTTGTTTAATACCTATATTAATTAAATTTGCAATACTGTTTGATATGCAATTAGCCGATAGTTTGAGAAGTTTTGGGCCAATTTGGTCAAGCCCAGTTGCTTTTGAAGAATCTAAGTTTACCAACAAATTTCGCACCTGATCTTCGGTTATTAGTGGGATATTGAAAAACATCTGCTCAGGGACCTTTTTGTTTACAAAATCCTTTATCAAATTGAAATCTGAGTTCGGAATTGGTTGTTTCAAATTTGCTGCTATGTTTATGAAAAAAATATTAAACTCATCAGCCATTAAAGATGAATCGGTAATGTCTGTCCCATTAATATTTAATTGATTTATTGTGTTGGATTTGCCCGAAGATTTGGAAGAGGCTCCTAACTCCTTAAAGATTTTCCATATAGATTTTGGGTCTGATTTTCCGTCCTCTATTTTTCTTTCATATGACATTTTTTTAGATTCCTTTATTAGTTTAATAACAACAGAACATTAACGGACGGATGATGACAAGGGACTTGCACAGACAAAATGCCATCCCGTAGCTTGCCAGAACTTTGGCCAGTAGAGCTAAAAGCTTTATAATGGAACATTTATTAATTCACACCATGAGTTTTAAAAAAATCAAGATTGCTGTCACGTGTGTCCCTTTAATGAAATCCTAAATACCTGGATAATTACCTAACTTCCTGAAATGACTGGTTATAATGGTTACTCTGCTTCCCTAATGTACTTTTGTGAAATGCATATTCTATAGGTATTTGTAGTTGTATTTCTAAGGTCAAAAATATTAAATGAATTGTGTTGAATTGTTTTTTACGGCACACCAACAAAAATTGGTTAAAGGCGCAAACAGGAATGACAATTTCAGGCCCACCCTCTATTTACATCACTCAAAACCTTCTCACCTGCAGAATTTCTGACAATTATGTTGTAAGCAATCAATATTTTGCTGGTGCCATGATCATTGTTTTCTGGCAACTGCCACTACTCAAGAACAACACCTAAAACAATACAGCAGGTGCAATACATCAAATGGGATGACAACAAAATCTTCAAAAAATAATATGGAATATTTTTTTGAAAAAGATATACAAATAATTGAATGTGGTATTGTTTCTGCCACTCAATTTAAAGCGACACATGGCAATCAAGCATTAAAATTAGCCTCAATGTATTAATCTAATATTATTTGGACTGCTAGCATATGTAGTTTTTTAAATACAATTTTAAGTTTTCAACTTTTCTTTGTTATTCTACCATATGTTTGAACATGGTAAAATGTAATCAACAGTTAGTAATATGCAAAAACTCTTATAGCTGTTCTGTAATCATGCATAGTGTAGTAGACAACAACTCATTACACAAATCATTTTACTCTGACAGTAAAATAGCAATATTGAAATAAAATATAACACTTCAGCTACAGGATTTACTCAATCTGGAGCTCAACAGAGCCTTATCAGCAAATGTGTTATTACATAATGCTAGTTCCGACTGCTTCTATTTAAACTTTGAATAACCTAGAGCTGCTGTGAAAGGCTAAACTGGGGTCAGTTATACAAGAAAGCAATTCTCTAGGAATCTATTTCTAAAGTGAAATGTATGTGACCTAGCTGCACACACTGTCAGTTCCAAGTACAGTTTTAAATCATGAAAGTGAGGGCATTTACTATAGATAGGGATTTTAGTTTTAGTGAATTTCAAAGGAGTTCTAAAACAATTCATCAATTAATAGTAAGTTCAAAGTGTTTATATATTTAATATTAACTTCAAAGCAAATATTTTCAAACAGAAAAGTCGTATCATGTGTTATGAGAGGATTATAAGAATCTTTCGTGGGTATTCGGTTCAGATAGGGAATTCCAACCCTCGATTTAAGTGTTTTAATCAGAACCTCCTCGATATAAGTGTTTTAATCAGAACCTAACCCTCGATATAAGTGTTTTAATCAGAACCTGAAGTCATTATAGAGAATGACATTTCAGAGTTGTTTTTTTTTGTTTGTTTTTTATATTAAAAAACATAGCTGACCATACACAGTATATGTTTTTAATTATTTTGATTATGATTTCTTTCAATTCCTTCATTA
This sequence comes from Cyrtodaria siliqua, assembly GCA_037043455.1. NCBI lineage: Eukaryota > Metazoa > Mollusca > Bivalvia > Adapedonta > Hiatellidae > Cyrtodaria > Cyrtodaria siliqua. The sequence continues at coordinate 129,039 of JAWPHD010003878.1, read as the reverse complement.
GGGTTTGTTCAATTCAATACCATTTAATATCTAAACTATGCTGGTATAAATTATCCATCTGTCTTATACAGTGATGCATTATAAATGCAGTCACATATTTTAGGAGACGCTGCTATGAATTGAATTGAATTGAATGTTGTTTAACAGCTCATCAACACAGAATAGGTTATTTAGAGCCGCCCCGAAAAAAGGGGAAGGATACATAGGAATCCGGGAACCTGCCCTACTCTTATTATCGAATAGATTCCTATGGTTCTTTTACGTGCTCGGAGGATAGACCGATACACGGGACCGCCCGGTTTACGTCCCCATCCGACGAACGAGGCTAAGGGAAAGTGTCTTCCCCAAGAACACACCGACGGAACTCAGTGGCACCACGGAGGATTGAACCCGGGGCCTCCGGTTACAAATCCGCCGCGCTAATGACTGCACCACGCCAGCCCTCGTATGCTGCTATGACTGGCTAGAAACACATAACTCAAATTTTCTCCCTGGGAGAAGTATTTGGGGCTTTAATGTTGGTTGGAGGCCAAGTTAGCCCTTTAACAGATGACGGATAATGTGCCAATGTGCCATCCCTTTAGTCAGAAGGGCTAATTTGTATAGCTTACTTCGTCCATTTAAATATTAATTTAATACATGTTATTTTTTCAACTTGTATAGGGCAGTGGAAAGTGCACATCTCCAACCTGAGAGAGCCACAAGATGAATATAAATTAAGGGACATTGACAGTGATCACCTGGAACAGTTGATAACTTCATTTGCAACAAATCCTGGGCAGCACTATACAATTCTTTTGGGTATCATGGAAGAGGACACAAATCTTGAGGATTTGCAAGAAGAGCATGGTGGCTCTGTCTTTGTGATTGGAGGCAACCATACACGCATGGCACTGCAGAACGTTCTAAGTACAATTCCAGAAAGTGCCACTAAAGAAGTACAAGTGAAACTATATAAAGGGTTATCCGACAAACAGTCACTTAAGCTGGCACATTCCCACAATATTGTACACGAAAATGCAAAGCCTACAAGTTTTACAGAAAAGGTCATTCTTTTTAGAAAGTTACGAGAGAAGACTTTGAAACAAAAACAATGGGAAAAACATGCTGCCACTGAATGGAGAGATGAAATTGGGATTATAATGCAGATACCAGTGAGTAATACTTTTCATTACCTTTAAATCAGCTCCTGTCCATGAGGGCAGACAAATGAAAACTATAAGGTTCTTCAGTAATCTGAAAATATGGTAACTGTAACTTAAAGGGACACACGGCAATCTTGATTTTTTTTTTAAAAATAAGGGCGCCCCACTAGTTTTTCTTGATAACTTACATTTGTTCAATCATTAATATTAATTATAAGAATAGTAATAAGCAAATTGTATTTGCATATTATTCAATTTTGATATTACTACAACAATAATATATTGAAACTTATAGTAGAATAAGATGAAAAAGTGAATACTTTATATCTGATTTATTTAAATGTACCCTGGGTAAAAGTAAAAATGATACTTGATATATAAATTGAGACACCCATTTCAAACACTCAAGATTGCCATGTGTCCCTTTAAGTTATTTTAAATAAATAGATTGAAAAGGGTACAACTATTTTGGGGGATTTTACAAATACATGTACTGCAAGAAGTTATTTTCAGATATGCATTCATTTTCATATATTTTTAAAATCTGTTTTCTATCAGTCAAAACCAGAATTTTGATGTAACACATGATATTTTTCTCCTACCTTTCTTGATTATGAATTTGTTCTTTTACAGCACTGTGTAGAAATCTATTAAAGGGACACACATCAATCTTGAAGTGAAATGGGTGTCTCGATTTATATATCCAGGATCATGTTTACTTTTAACCTGGTCACATTTAAATAAATATTTTTTTAAGTATTTACTTTTTTCTCTTATTCTACTATAAGTTTTAATATATTATTGGTGCAATAATACCAAAATGTAATAATATGCAAATACAATTTGCTTATTACTATTCTTATAATTAATATTAATGATTGAACAAATGTAAGTTATCCCAGAAAAACTAGCGGGACGTGAGTTTTAAAAAATCAAGATTGCCGTGTGTCCCTTTAAGCCACCTCTTAAATACGGTAAATATGACATAACAATATGGAAAGGCAAAAAAAAAAAACTGTGTTTCCGGTGGCCCGACCGACCCTATTTTTAAGGGGCCGACCCTAAAACTTTTTATGAAAAAAAAAATTAAATTTGTTCTGTACAATGATTTATCACAATATATCGAGGTAAACTGACATCACAGAGAAACTTTCAGTTGTATCATCAACTTGTATGGGGTTTATGAGATAAATACATGTAGAATCTCACAATATCTTGCTCCAATTTTTTTTTTTTAAAAATGCCTACCTACCTACCCTATTTTTTTAGAGCATGCACTGCAGTTATGGCCCTTGAATTAACAAAAATTGCTATATTTTGTTTTATCCGCACTCCAGTGCCTCTATTTTGCATCCTACCTATACCAAACTTTGCCAATGCCATCACCTTAGAGAACTCTGACAGTTGTGACGTTATGAAGTCATTAAGACAGGAAAGCCCGTTTGATCAGGTTTTGATCAAATTCTAGTTGAACTTGGTTTCATCAAGATTGGACTATAAAAGTTATTGAGCAGACACCGCAAAAATCATCAATTTTCAATATTCAAAAGGCTACAATAATTCGGATATTATAGATGCAATGCCGGTTATCGAACTTGGCAATGATATTATACCAGAGCCCTGCATAGCATAGCAGACTCTTAGGGATCACTGTGTCCATCGTCCGTCTGTCATCGTCCATCTCACTGTAACATGTAACCTAACCTTTGCCATAACTTGAAAAGTCTGTGATCTTTGTTCATGCAACTTCAAACACAAAAGTCATACTAATCTTAAACAAAGTAATGCTGTTACACATGTCCAATAACTTTGACTTTCATTATGGCAGAGTTGTGCCCCTTTTCAGAAAAACTTTAGCTTAAGAAACCAAACCTAGCATGGCAGACACTTAGGAATCACTTTGTCTAATGTCCGTCCATCTGTCATTGTCCGCTATCGTTCATAGTCGTCAATCACACTTTAACCTGCAACCTAACTAAGCTTGGCCATAACTTGAAAAGATATGTGACTATGTTCTTGAAACTTCACACACATCTCCAACTTAACCCACGGAATGTTGTTACAAATATCCAATAACTCTGAATTCCATTTCAGCTGAGTTATGCCACTTTTCATACAACTTTAACCTGTAACCTAACCAAGCTCATAACTGGCCATAACTTGAAATGTATTTGACCTAATATGTTCATGCAACTTAACACACATCTTCATCTTAACCAATGGAATGTCATTACACATGTCCAATAACTCTGACATTCATTATGGCAGAGTTATGCCTCTTTTCATAAAACTTCAACTTACAACCTAACCTAGCTCATAACTTGGCAAAATCTTGAGCTATGGTCATGAAACGTTATACGGTTCTTCCTTATCAATTATCCATGCCGTGAAGTTTTATGCCCCTTTTCATAAACTTCAATTAAAAAAACTGATTTATAATTCATGAAGGATTGTACCTGCTGTCTTCAAACTTTATAGTTAGATTGTTCTTGCTGAAATATGCACACGGCAGGCAACACAAATGTTCCATGGAACACCCTTTAGTTTCTAGCTAAATATGCTATCAGCATTCATTTTGACATTTAGCACACATATCTTTCATTAGTGTTGGGAATCGGTTGAAAATTCATGATCGATCCTCAAAATGTTCAACCAACCGATGATCAATCATTAATAGATTAAACATATGGCTTCACATAAGACACCAGTGTAAGCCTTTTTCAGATTATAATGAAGACATTTCAAGTCTTCTGGGCATTAAGGAATTAAATGAAATGGACCAGACATTTATTTTAAGTATACATTGTGATACCCCTTTAGCATGTTTAGAGATATATGATTACTTGTTGCAAAATTAAAACTTATTTCATTCTTTTTTACATGTTTGCAACAACCGAGTAAACTCGATCATGAACAATTGTAATCGATTAATAGAAAAAAAGGCTTAACTGACCGATGCTCAATTAAATCGATTATTCGGAACAGCATTACCTTTCATTGTTCCAATTGTGGATAATTCATATTGATCTTTTCATCTTATAAGAAAACAGAGGTATCTATGGCTACACCATCCGAGAGACCTAAATATGAGTATTTTGTTTTAGAGAGACAACGTTCAGCAACGAATGAAGACACATTTACACCTGGCATCTTTACCGGAAGATTTGTGGCAAGCCCTGGAGATATTATTCTGCAAATGGTCAGAAATGCAACTACACCAGAAAGTCAAGATCAAAGGAGACTTAAAGCAACACCATCTGAGCTTTTTTTCAAAGATAACAGACAACCATACAAGACTGCGTCTTCTGCAGGACTTCACTGCAGGCAAAATAAACTTCAAAGACTTTCAACAGCATTTTACAAGGTATGCTATTTGATTTGATTCATTTTTGATGGGGCGGAGTCGAGGTATAATCTTCGAATAACAATATGCAACGAAAATCCCATTAAAATGACTCGAAATAACAAGTGCCATTGTACTCTAAAGTTGATTTTATGTTTGTTTTTGAGATATCTATGACTAATTTTTCATTTTTGGCATATCACCTGTAAGTTCAGTACAACTTCATGTATTTCCTCTGAATTTTTTGAAACTTCTGTATTTTGTGATACTTAGTGATTTGAAGGCATTTATAACCGTGACATTTCTGAAAATGAATGGGTTTTGGAGAGAAAAAAAGCATGGTCTTTGCCTTTAACTGTTAACATCTACATACCTTGTTGTATTGCGCATGTGTAATTTATTAAATCATTTAATAAATTACACATTTAAAATGTCTTAATCTGTACATTTTAGACAGACAGTAACGTAATAAAGTATGAAAGATATAACGACTTAATACAATAAGTCTCATGTTTTAACAAATATTGAACAATACATGATTTCAGTGTATCAACAAAATTAATGTCTTTTCTATCTAAGCAGTTAATTGAGTTTATAATTGTATGAAAAGTAATGTTTATTGTGTATGTATTCGGAAAAAGATGCACACTAACAACTGCAGCAAATGTCCTTAATACCCTAGACAATATGGCTTGTTAGCAACTATGATGATCAAAAATGTTAGTACTAGTATGCAAATGTAGAGGGTGAGTGAGCGGTATTGATGGGTATATGCGTGAATTCCTTTTTTGTAGATTGCCAGGAGTAGAAACAGTACAGATCAGCAAAAAGCAGTCCTCCGCTAAAGATGTAAAACGTGTTCAAAAAGATGAAGAATTGTTAAAGAAAAAGTTAGAAGTCGCAGAACAAGATTTAGAAAAAGAAAAAGGAATAGTTAAATTAGAGAAAGAAAGATGTAAAAAACTGCTTGAAAAGGTAGAAGAACTGCAAAAAAGTCAAAACAAAGAAGAATATCAAGACATAGTTAGAAGTGATCTAAAGAATAAGTTAGAACAGGAAAAAATACAATCACAAAAACTTAAAAAGGAATTTGAAAAGTTACATGAGAAAAATGCTATCCTTGAAAAGTCTATGGATAAGGTAAGTACAGTTAGAATAATGATACTTTATAGCAGAATAAGAGAAACTATACCTACCATGGGAGTGAGAAAGAAATTAATACTACTTTCTCACACACTTTGTGTAGGTGAAGATTGTATTTCTTCTTATACAAAAAATAGCAAGAAAATTTGCCTGTATTGTGATTATTTGATTTTCCAAGTCAATTATAATGATGTCAGCCATGTACCGAATGTACCATATATCTGCCATATCTGCCATAATTGGTAAAGTTTATATACTTAAGGAAAAAATGAAATGCAACTTTTTTAGGGTCAGTATATATGAAGTGTAATTTGTTCAAATAATATTATGCTAATTTACCAGTGATTGAAAATCGCCACCGATACCTTCAACATATTCATGATAGCTCATTTCGAAAATTATTATAAATTCTTACATTATTATAATTCTTAAATGGCACAAGTAAGGGAGACATCTTCAATGTGTTTTTAGATTTCTGTCATTCAAATCACAATGTATGGGAAAATCGATAATCGATGATGGTATAAGAGCCTCTGCTCAAACGGTGCATGAGTCAACAGAGGTTACACTCTCTATTGACTGTGCCAATATTGTGTGATTGTCTCCTGCGATGGTTGTGATATTCATGATCTCATTTTGGTTATTTTCACTTGAATGAAATCATTTCTTTTGATGAATTACTGTGTAAGAGGAATACGATTTGCATTAAAAATTGTTGATCTGATTTTCTGTTCGTCTTCGGCGATACAATTTTGAAAATGGTACAAGATGCATTTTTAAAATCGTTCAGTACATTATTATAGTCATGCAATTTTAGTCTAATCTATAAATATATATGCCAGTAATTCTGTAACTTTGTTTTCTTAACAGAAAGATGCTGAGAATAAACGGCTAACAGAAAGAAACAAGAGGCAGGAAGAAATACTGAAATCAATGAGGGTATAGTGCATTAGCATTTTTTTTTATAAATACCATTAGACAACTTTGCAAAATATGTAGCAAAAGTTGTCAATATTTGAACACGCATATGTCTAAAAAACATATTTTCGATGCTTTTGTGTGATAATTAATTATGAAGTGATATTCATTTTATGTTTAAGTCCCGGACTAAAATCTTTCAAAGGAGGAAAGGCCTGATTTTGGTTTTTGAGTAGTCCCATGTGTGGGGCTATGGAAATTGTACAGCCTTGGTTTGAGGCTATGAAATACGGTACAAAATAAATAAAGAGGTTGTCAATAATAGTTTGCAATGTTCCAAAATCTAGAGACCAGGCAAGAAATGTCACTGTAAGTGACAAATGCCCCCGAAGTGGTTTTGATCTTTGGTCTCTAAGTGTGACCTTGAGCCACGGACCTGGATTTTGTGGTGAGCACTTGTGCCAAGTTATTTGAAAATCTGTCAAAGAATGTCAGAGTTATTAACCGGACATGAAAGTGCTTCTTTTTTACATTTGACCTCTAAGTGTGACATTGACCTTGGAGCCACGGACCTGAATGTTGCGCGCGACAAGTCGTCTTGTTGTGGTGAGCACTTCAGGGGCGTAAAAAACTTCAGAAGCTATATTTTATGTAAACATATCTCTCTCTGTATATCTTAAATTAAATAAGATCATATTTCTAATTGATATCTAGGTGCAAGAAATGTCCATGCAGTCTACCATTGATGGTCTACAATCACAAGTCAATGCAGCTGAGGAGACAGCAGCAAGGACAAAAAAGCAGCTGCAAACAACAACCCAGGTAAACAGCTTAAAGGGATAGGTTGTGCTTGTTTTAACAATATAAATACATCTTGTTTGGAAAACAAGTCCAGCTTTCTTATATTAAACCTACTGCAGTGGTAAGACATTTCATTTTAAAAATTCAAACTACATACTAGGTCTAGGGGCCTAAATTTATTGTACATTGACATCCCCATATGCAAAAGTCAACATTAACTGACTTTAGTACTTAATTTTACTTTAAAGAGTTTAAATAGTGGATTAGTAGGGACTGGCCGGTTCATTAAGCAATGTGTTTTGTATATTAAGCGTCTACAGTACAGCTCATGCGAAGCCCACACTTCATTCGATTAGCCTAGTATAGGTGCAGCGAGTGCCGCGAGAATGTACACACATTTTAAAGTCTTACTCCATTTTGAGTGGCCAAACACTCCGATTCACTCCGCTTAGAATACTTCACAATATAAAATAACTTAACATTTATTTAAGATAGATGTGCATAACGGCTGACTAAACTTTACTTTTTCAGTATATATTTAAAATCTACATAAAACTATATGTTAGCATATACCTATGAAGTCAATGATGCTAGTTTATGCAGCAAATGTAAAATAAAGTCAAGATTTTCCCTCAATAAAAGATAGACTGTTAGTATAAAAAAGTATTAGTTTACCATACATACTATATGTTTTTAATTATGTTGATGACGTTTTCTTTCAATTTCTTTATTACTGAAGTTTTGTTCAATTCAATACCATTTAATATCTATACTATGCTGGTATAAATTATCCATCTGTCTTATAGTGATGCTATGCAATCGCATATTTTAGGAGGCTTTGACCTGTAAATTCAGGTCAGCATGCTGCTACGAAAATCTAGAAACACATAACTCAATTTTTCTTCCTGTGAGAAGTATTTGGAGCTTTAAAACAATGTAAAAATATATAGACTCATATTAGTTTGGTAAAAACTGAATGTAAAAAAGGTGCTAGAGTGTTGACACTTGAGGCAAATAATAGCAAAAATTCTTTGAATCAAAGGCCTTAACTATAATGTTTAATATCCTATACCGATTGTTTCAGGCTTGTCCTAGCTGTCATTGATATTAAAACTTTGCTGTAGACCTAGTTTGGTAAAGATCAACAATTTAATTAAAGTACTAGAGTGTTTACAAAACAAAATATAGCACATAAAATTAATGCATTATATAAAATGCCATTGTATATTTTCAAATATTAATACTTTTTGAACTTGTCCCAGCTTTCATGAATTATAATAAGATTATGACAAAGTTTGATGAAAATGGATGCAAAGCAAAGAGAGTTGTCAAGGCACAATACATAATATTTTGTCTGTAACTTTGATATTTATTTGCCAGTAGTGGTGGATTTTATTTTTTTCTGAGCATTCATTGATATTAAGACTGAGAAAGTAAATGATAAATATCAATTGCAAAAAAGAAAGTCCTAGAGTGCTGACAAGGTAACAGGATTTTTTTTAATCAAGGGCCCTAACTCTGGAGTTTATTTATCAATATATGTGGTTTTAGAAACTGAGCTTTTATTGATATTAGATATTAAGACATTTAAAAGTTTGGTAAAGATCTGACAAAAATAAAGGTGCTAGAGAATTGACAAAGCCAAATATAGCATCTTTCATTAAATCAAGGGCCAATAACCCTGATGTTTATTGTCAGATATAGTTGGTTTTAGAAATTGTTTGGTAAAGATCTGAAGTTGAATGAAGATACTAGAAATTTGACATCAAAATGTTTAAGGACAGACGATGGACAACAGACCATGGCATAAACTCACTTAAGTTCAGTATCGTACATCAGGTTGTAATTATATTAAAATAACAAACACTTCAGCAGTGTTTTCCAAAGCATTTCACTAAATGGTCATACTATCGCAATAATTTCTTCTATTTATCATTAAGAATCAACAAAATAAGAAAACTACAGAAAGCAGAGTTCAAGAAAATGAAGTTGATATGGCCGAAGATGAAGTGAACCCTCCCAAGGACAGCATGAATAAAGACATGTCAACGGTAAGACAGTAATTTCAAATTCCCCTTCCAGGCATGTTTTACCTGTTGATTTTGAGGTTTAAGAAACCTTCTTTTCTACCAGCTAGGTATATACAGATTTACAAATGAATGTCATCTCTTTGAGGATAACCCAATAGACTCTTAAAAATGTAAAAAATAATCCACCATGAAGAGAAGAACTATTATGTTATCACTAAATGTTAGTTCACTCTATCATTACATAGTATTATATAATTGATAGAACTCTGTAGACAAGTTTAATGACTAATTTAATTATCACCTGCATGAAGTGATGTTATTTTTTTTCAATATTTAATTAAAAACGAAATTCAACACAGACAGTGTAAAAGAAAGTTAGAGATGTTGATATCAAACCCATCATTATTCCTAATTAGGATTCAGTGGTCATAAAGCATTTTAGAGATAATAGAGAATGAATATACATGATATATGGTAATTTTAAATGATTTGTAATTGATGCTACTTACATTTTGTTTTGCAATAGACTTTTTGTGATATAAATATTGCTAAAAGACAATAGCATGACCTTAAAGAAACTAACCCTCCAACTAATGGCAAAGCTGCACTACAAAACCATTTATCAAAAGTCTAGCCAGGTGTTCAGATCATATAATAATGTGCCAATTAAAAGTATAGGCTTATTCAATGGTTTTTAAAATTCCCATGATTGAATATGCGTAAAATGAATTATGAGTTGGTAACTCAATTTGACGCTCCAGTTTTGGGGTTTGGCCTGGCTGGTTAAAGCAGTTTATATTGTGTCTACATTCAGATCATATAATAATGTATATGTGCCAATTAAAAGTATAGGCTTATTCAATGGTTTTTAAAATACCCATGATTGAATATGCATAAAATGAATTATGAGTTGGTAACTCAATTTGAGGCTCCAGTTTTAGGGTTTGGCCTGGCTGGTTAAAGCGGTTTATATTGTGTCTACAGAGTTTGCATTCTCTTTCTCTCCTTCAATGTCTAAGCTTGTATTGATATAAAGCCACTGACAAAGTTTTGTAAAGATCAAATGTAAATGATGAAATCTATAAATTTGGTGACAACACAGAAAGCAAGTCAGGCTATAATGTTCTGTTTCGGGGGCATATGGTTATCACACCATCTGTCTGTCCGTCATTTCGTCAGTCATTCTGCAGTTTGTGTCCGGACTGTACCTTCAAAACCCCTGCATGGATTTTAAATTAACTTGTTACAAGTGATCACCATAACAAGACGATGTGTCGGTTCGTACCTCAAAAGTCAAGGTCACACTTGGTGTTCATAGGTCAAAAACAAATACGCAATTTCGTGTCCGGACCGTAACGTCACAACCCATGCAGGGATTTTTTTAAAATAACTTGGTACAACTGATGACCATAACAAGACGATGTGTCGCGCGCAAAACCCAGGTCTGTTCCTCAAAGGTCAAGGTCACATTTGCAGTTCATAGGTCAAAAACAGGTACGTATTTTCGTGACCGGACTTTAACGTCACCAACCCTGCAGGGATTTTTAAATAACTTGGCAGAAGTGATCACCATATCAAGACGATACGTTGTGCGCAATACCCAGTTCCGTACCTCAAAGTTCAAGGTCAAACTTGCAGTTGATAGGTCAAAAACAGGTACGCAATTTCGGTGTCCGGACCGTAACGTCACAACCCATGTAGGGATTTTTAAATAACTTCGCATAAGTGCTTACCACAACAAGACGATGTGTCGAGCACAAAATCCAGGTCAAGATCACACTTACAAATATGGCGTTCATGTTTAATGGGTTGGGGATAAAAGTCGAATTATGCACGTATCGTACCTTTGACGGTTCGTACCCAGGTAACTGGGCGATTCGTACTGTGGCCATTGGACGTTCCCTACCCGAGCCATTGTACGTTTCGTCAGGGAGTATACTTACACCCTGGTTTCGTATTGCAGTTTATGTTCTGTTTATAAATCTTGTAGTTTTTATATTCATTTCTAAAGGGACACACCTTAATCTTGAAGTTTGTATCAAGCATTTACATAAAATACATGGTAAAATATTATTAATAGTTGCCTTGAATTTTTGTGTTTCTTGCTTTTTTAGTCAACATAAACTCTCAATCTGTGAATATAATGCAATTCATCACAAATCTAATAATTATGTGTGTAGCCATGCGGAGAATGGAATACGTGGTTTCCTTAATTTTTACCTAGTTTTAGACATGGTGGCCATCTTGGAAAACTGGCCGCCACGAGAAACATAAATCTGAAAGGGACTTCCCTAAAGATCATTGTGATTAAGTTTCATGAAACTCCTTCAAGCGCTTTCAGAGAAGATGTCATACTTAGCCTTTTCCTATATAAACTTTGGGTCACCACGGCGGCCATTTTGATTATTGCAAGAAAAAAAACAAAAAACTTAATAGACGCCAACCATTATCCCAAAGATCATTGTGATAAAGTTTCAACAAAATCCTTCAAGAGGTTTCAGAGAAGATGTCAATTTTAGCCTTTTCCTATATAACTCTATGTAAACTTTGGGCCGTTGTGGTGGCCATTTTGATTATTCGACGATTACAAAAAACACAATAGAGGCCAACCCAAGAAACATGTATATGATATTTCACTGGAATGGATTAAGTGGTTTCGGAGGAGATGTCGTTTGAAATCTCTTTAAATTTGACCTAATTTTAGCCATGTTGGATGACTGAAGGCCGCAAAAAACATAAATGTGAAGAGGACTATCCCAAAGATCATTGTGATTAAGTTTCATCAAAATCCTTCAACCGGTTTCAGAGAAGATGTCATTTTTAGCCTTTTCCTATATAACTCTATGTAAACTTTGGGTTGACGTGGTGGCCATTTTGATTATTCGACAAAAACGAAAAACACAAACTTGATAGAGGCCAACCCAAGGAACATGTTTATGATATTTCACAAGAATGGAATAAGTGTTTTCGGAGGACATGTTGTTTGAAATTTCCTTTAATTTGACCTAGTTTTAGACATGGTGGCCATCTTGGATGACTGGGGGCCGCGAAAAATACAAATCTGAGAGGGACTATCCAAATATCATGGTGATTAAGTTGCATCAAAATCCTTCAAGCGGTTTCAGAGAAAATGTCATTTTCAATCTTTTCCTATATAACTCTGTGTAAAGTTTGGGTCGCCGTGGTGGCCATTTTGATTATTCGATGATAACGAAAAACATAAACTTGATAGACCAACCAAAGGAACATGTATATGATATTTCACAGGAATGGAATAAGTGGTTTTGGAGAAGATGTCGTTTGAAATTTCCTTAAATTTGACCTAGTTTTAGCCATGGTGGCCATCTTGGATGACTGGCAGCCGCAAAAAACACAAATCTGAGAGGAACTATCCCAAAGATCATTGTGATTTAAGTTTCATCAAAATCCATCAAACGGTTTCAGAGAAGATGTCATTTTTAACGTTTTCCTATATCACTCTATGTAAACTTTGGGTTGCTGTGGCAGCCATTTTGATTATTTGACGATAACAAAAAACACAAACTTGATAGAGGCCAACCCAAGGAACATGTTTATGATATTTCACAAGAATTGAATAAGTGGTTTAGGAGATGACGTTTGAAATTTCCTTAAATTTGACCTAATTTTAACCATGGTGGCCATCTTCGATGACTGCCGGCCGCGAAAAACATAAATCTGAGGGGGACTATCCTAAAGATCTTTGTAATGAAGTTTCATCAAAATCCTTCAAGCGGAAAAAAGAAAAGATGTCATTTTTAGCCTTTTCCTATAACCTTTTCCTATATAACTCTATGGACCCTATATTTCATTTTGAGTCGCTGTGGTGGCCATTTTGATTATTTGACGATAACGAAAAACACAACCTTGATAGAGGCCAACCCAAGGAACATGTTTATGATATTTAACAAGAATGGAATAAGTGTTTTCGGAGGAGATGTCGTTTGAAATTTTCTTAAATTTGACCTACTTTTAACCATGGTGGCCATCTTGGATGACTGCCGGCCGCGAAAAACACAAATCTGAGGGGGACTATCCTAAAGATCATTGTAATGAAGTTTCATCAAAATCCTTCAAGCGGTTTCAAAAAAGATGTCATTTTTAGCCTTTTCCTATATAACGCTATGTAAACTTTGAGTTGCTGTGGCGGCCATTTTGATTATTTGAAAATAAAACACAAACTTGATAGAGGCCAACCCAAGCAACATATTTATGGTATTTCACAATAATGGAATAAGTGGTTTCGGAGATGTCGTTTGAAATTTCCTTAAATTTGACCTAGTTATAGCCATGGTGGCCATCATGGATGACTGGTGGCCATGAAAAACACAAATCTAAGAGGGGCCCTCCCGAATAACATTGTGATGATGTTTTATCAAAATCCTTAAAGCGGTTTCAGAGGAGATGTCGATTTTATAAAATTGCCAACAGACGGAGAGACAGACAGATGGACGGACGGACGAAAAGTGATCGCATAAGCTCTCCTGTCGCCTGGCCTTTGGCAAGTAGAGCTAAAAATTGTAAAGAATTCCGAGTCATAAACCCGTTGTTAGTGCCGCCTTGTTAAAAGTTACATACATGGCCAAGGATTATGGATATTTATGTCGGTTGAAGAAGAAATGACTTTTGAACAACAAAAACAAACACAACTTGTGATTAAATCATTAAAAGTTTGAAATACGTATTTTTGTTTCAAAATATATTCATTGTATTTATAAGTCGTATCAACATTGCACAGAAAAGATGCACTCGGCGTCTCATTGTTTGTACTTTTTCTGGCAATTGGCTTTTTGAAGCGCGTTCGGAAAACTTCCACCTAAAAGTTGTCGGAAAATTCAGATTTTTCCCAAATAATAAATCAAAAAAAAATCAAATTTACATCGGAAAACTTCCGCCGAAAATTTGTCGGAAAATTCAGATTTTTCCCAAATAATAAATCAAAAAATTTCAATGTGCAAGCAAATAAAGTTACATGTAATTTTCTACCTGCCTGGATTCGAACCAAGGTCTCATACCAATAAATGATATGTGTGTTTCCACTACACCACAGGAAGTTTGAGAATGCAACTTGAATATGTACACTGTAAATCTTTTAATATAATGGTTATTTCGATTTAACCGTTGAAAAGACAGTATCGTTTATTTGTCGATGTTTCCACACCAGGAACTTTGTTCTTTTAATACACAAAACAAAATGAAACAAGAGGTCAATGACCTTGAAGCTCTACTGATTGATTTGTATTTCAGGAAGTAGTCGCTACAGACTTGTTTTTTGAAAAATTATTTTTAGCCGTGGCGGCCATCTTGAATTTTCGGCCGACCTGAAATTTTGCTAGGATCAATAAGACATCAAGAGCAACATTCCTGTGAAGTTTCATGAAAATCTGTCAAGTAGTTTCACAGGAATAGTCGCTACAAGTTTTCATTATATAACTCTATGTAAACAAAGATGGCCGCTGACAGCCATGTTTAACGTCGAATCAAAATAATGTTTGACTCTGATAACCATCATGTCATGCTGATCATTTTACAAAAAGTCCCATATCAATATCACTTATAGTTTTCAAGACGTAGTCGCTACAAACTTCTTTTTTAAAAAATCTAAATTTAGCTGTAGGGGCCATCTTGAATTTCTGGCCGATCTGAAATTTTGCTAGGATCAATTAAACATTAAGAGCAACATTCCTGTAAAGTTTCATGAAAATCTGCCAAGTAGTTTCAAAGGATTAGTCGCTACAAGTTTTTACTATATAACTCTATGTAAACAAAGATGGCTGCTGGCAGCCATGTTTAAAGTTGAATCAAAACAATTTTTGACAAGGACCAACATCATGTCATGCTGATCATTTTACAAAAAGTCCAATATCAATATCACTTATAGTTTTCAAGTAGTACGCTGCAAACTTGTATTTTGAAAATCTATTTTTAGCCATGGCAGCCATCTTGAATTTCCGGGCGACCTGAAATTTTGCTAGGATCAATAAGACATCAAGAGCAACATTCCTGTGAAGTTTCATGAAAATCCGTCAAGTAGTTTCAGAGGAGTAGTCGCTACAAGTTTTCATTATATAACTCTATGTAAACAAAGATGGCCACTGGCAGCCATGTTTAACGTTGAATCAAAATAATGTTTGACTCTTATAACCATCATGTCATGCTGATCATTTTACAAAAAGTCCCATATCAATATCACTTATAGTTTTCAAGTTTACAAGTTTTCATTATATAACTCTATGTAAACAAAGATGGCCTCTGGCAGCCATGTTTAACGTTGAATCAAAACGATTTTTGACAAGGACCAACATCATGTCATGCTGATCATTTAAGAAAAAGTCCCATATCAATATCACTTATAGTTTTCATGAAATAGTCGCTACAAACTTGTTTTTTAAAAACCTATTTTTAGATCTGGCGGCCATCTTGGATTTCACATCAACATGAATTTTTGCTAGGATCAACTAGACTTCATGGGCAACATTTCTTTAAAGTTTCATGAAAATCCATTCAGTAGTTTCAGAGGAGAAGTCGATACAAAAAAAAGTTTACAGACAGACGGACAGACAAGACAGACAGACGGACGACGGACGCCGCACCATGGCATAAGAAAAAAATCAAATGCAAATGATGATATTCCTAGAATATCGACTTTAAACAGTATTTCAAAGTTACCCATTAATTTTTCAGAATGGTATCTCGAGAAAGATATGGAAGCAGACAGGAAAACAGTCAAACCTGAAGACTTGGCGAAGGAACTTGTTTTCTATGCGGAGCGCACACCCAAGCAGACAAAAACCAGGTCCGAGCTCATGCAGAGGAGTACCACAAAAACAGTCTTAAAAACATAAGAGCAGCCCTAAATAGATATCTGCAGGTGGAGTGCAAGCAGGACCCAAAATCTAAAACTCTGTTTTGCCATGTTGATAAATCAGCAACTGAATCCCCCCAACTAAACAAAACATGGCATACAATGAAAAACATAGGGAAAAGGCAGTTTAGTAACTTTATGCCAGATATATAAAAAAAATGCAGGTCTACAAACTAATAATTTTATAATGTTCACAAACCACAGCCTACGCTCAACTGCATTCAGCACTATGACTGATGCAGATATACCAGTAAGGCATATCACGTCTTTATGAGACCATTCAAATGAACTTTCATTAAAACCCTACACTCGGCCGAGCATGCAACACAAGCAAAATACGAGTAGAATCCTCTCGAGTATTAGTACTAATGAACCTGTACCAAAAACTACCTAAGCTATAAATGTCACAGACAAATATATGACACCTCAAATTACAGATGTGAGAGCACCGACCCAGGAGCAGTGGTGGCATGTAATGGAACTGACAATACTACTATTAACTCAATGATGAATGGTTTCATTACAAATTCTAGCTGCAGTTTCAGCAACTGCACTTTTGAGTTTTCAAATTAAAAGTACTGAAATAATGCTGAAATGTGTCAGAACTTGAAAGCTCAAGACCGCATTTACATGTCTCCGGTCCCTTTTTAACCAGAGATTCACATGAAATAAAAATATAGAGGATATAAACTGAATTACCATTTCATATAAAATTCATGAAACAAGTTTAAATGAATCTTTCATTAAACAAGCCTCTGATGGGCTAAAATAGAAATGCACAAGTTTCATGAATTTCATACAAAAAACAAATCTGAGATAACTTTTATGACACCACTAATTCTAAAATGATTCAGATCATTCTATTTCCATTTTATGATATAACAATACAAAAATACTTTGAAAAAACATGACTCAGAGCTCAATCTACTGGGTTATCACTCTTCGTCTCTTGACTTCGTCTTCAAACCACATCAAAGCGAAGTTCAAGTAGCTGTCATTTCCGAGGTTACAAACTATCAGTATAGCTCCCGGCATAATCGGTGTCACTACTGGAATGCAGATGATTGTCAACACAAAACCCACTCCCAAAATGTGCCTTATTGGCCAATGGAATCGCTCAAACAGCTAAGCCACATAAAGAAACAATCGTAACAGCCAATGAGTGCAACGCTTACATATTGATTTGTGAATCGCTGTGCAAGTTGAAAATTACCATCCTAGGTGTAAAATGTAAATGTGATAATTGTCTGTTTATTTCACTCAGATTTAAGAAATTGCATTGCTTTTTTGATGTAAGAGGAAAAAGCCAATCTCCAGAAATACAATGGGACGCCGAGTGCATCTTTTCTGTGTAAAGTTGCGCACAATATGACCTATTTATGTGTCGACGTGCCGTAAAACACCATTCATTCATTCTGTCTAAAGTTGACACTACTGATAAATACAATAAATAAATTTCGAAACATATACGTATTTCAAACTTTTAATGCATTTAATCACATGTTGTGTTCATTTCTGTTGTCCAAAAGTCATTTCTTCTTCAACCGACATAATTACTCATAATTCTTGGTAATGTAGGTGCCTTCTAACAAGGCGGCACTAACAACGGGTTTATGACTCTGTCATTACTAACAAGACCTATCTTGTTTTCGAACTTGTCCAAGATATCATTGATATAACGCGCTTTGCACAACTAAATATCTTACCGATGCTTCCTGCCAAATTTCATCAAAATCCAACAAGGCGTTTAGGAGGAGTAGCGCCAAAAAGAAATTTAAAAGTAAAAATGACAAAGGGCCACAACTCCATAAAAAATCAACGAACGGAAAAAAACACAATAGGCACAACTAGAAATCACAGCAATGCTTCCTGCTAACACTGCGTTAACATAAAAAAAAATTAAAAAATAATTTCAAAAAAAAACAGCAATCAAATAAAAATAAAAAACAAACAAAAAATAAACTATATTTTTAAAAAAAACAATTATTGACGTGAGCCTGACTAGAACTTGTACCATTATTGTGAGCCTGACTCAACCATGAACCATTATTGATGTAGCCCGACTCGACAATGTACCTTTATTGATGTGAGCCAGACTCAACAGTGTACCATTATTGACGTGAGCCTGACTCAAACATGAACCATTATTGATGTGAGTCTGATTCGACAATGTACCATTATTGACATGAGCCCGACTCGACAATGTACCTTTATTGACATGAGCCAGACTCAACAGTGTGCCATTATTGACGTGAGCTGGACTGGACAATGTACCACTATTGACGTTAGCCTGACTCGACAATGTACCTTTATTGATGTGAGCCGGACTCAACAGTGTACCATTATTGATGTGAGCCTGACTCTAACATGCACCATTATAGACGTGAGCCCTACTCGACAGTGTACAATTATTGACGTGAGCTGACTCGACAATGTACCTTTATTGACATGAGCCAGACTCAACAGTGTACCATGATTGACGTGAGCCTGACTCAAATGTGAACCATTATTGATGCGAGTCAGACTCGACAATGTACCATTATTGACGTGAGCCTTACTCGACAATGTACCTTTATTGACATGAGCCAGACTCAACAGTGTACCATTATTGACGTGAGCTGGACTGGACAATGTACCACTATTGACGTTAGCCTGACTCGACAATGTACCTTTATTGATGTGAGCCTGACTCTAACATGCACCATTATTGATGTGAGCCCTACTCGACAGTGTACAATTATTGACGTGAGCCCGACTCGACAATGTACCTTTATTGATGTGAGCCAGACTCAACAGTGTACCATTATTGACGTGAGCCAGACGCAACAGTTGACCATTATTGACGTGAGCCAGACACAACAGTGCACCTTTATTGAAGTGAACCTGACTCGACAATGTACCTTTATTGACATGAGCCGGACTCAACAGTGTACCATTATTGACGTGAGCCAGACTAGACAATGTACCATTATTGACGTGAACCTGACTCGACAATGTACCTTTATTGACATGAGCCTGACTCAACAGTGTACCATTATTGACGTGAGCCAGACTCGACAATGTACCATTATTGACGTGAGCCTGACTCGACAATGTACCTTTACTGACAAGAGCCGGACTCCACAGTCTACCATTATTGACGTGAGCCCAACTGGACAATGTAGCATTATTGACGTGAGCCTGACTAGAACTTGTACCATTATTGTGAGCCTGACTCAACCATGAACCATTATTGATGTAGCCTGACTCGATAATGTACCTTTATTGATGTGAGCCAGACTCAACAGTGTACCATTATTGACGTGAGTCTGACTCAAACATGAACCATTATTGATGTGAGTCTGACACTACAATGTACCATTATTGACATGAGCCTGACTCGACAATGTACCTTTATTGACATGAGCCAGACTCAACAGTGTGCCATTATTGACGTGAGCTGGACTGAACAATGTACCACTATTGACGTTAGCCTGACTCGACAATGTACCTTTATTGATATGAGCCGGACTCAACAGTGTACCATTATTGATGTGAGCCTGACTCTAACATGCACCATTATTGATGTGAGCCAGACTCAACAGTGTACCATTATTGACGTGAGCCAGACTCAACAGTTGACCATTATTGACGTGAGCCAGACACAACAGTGCACCTTTATTGAAGTGAACCTGACTCGACAATGTACCTTTATTGACATGAGCCGGACTCAACAGTGTACCATTACTGACGTGAGCCAGACTAGACAATGTACCATTATTGACGTGAACCTGACTCGACAATGTACCTTTATTGACATGAGCCTGACTCAACAGTGTACCATTATTGACGTGAGCCAGACTCGACAATGTACCATTATTGACGTGAGCCTGACTCGACAATGTACCTTTACTGACAAGAGCCGGACTCCACAGTCTACCATTATTGACGTGAGCCCAACTGGACAATGTAGCATTATTGACGTGAGCCTGACTAGAACTTGTACCATTATTGTGAGCCTGACTCAACCATGAACCATTATTGATGTAGCCTGACACGACAATGTACCTTTATTGATGTGAGCCAGACTCAACAGTGTACCATTATTGACGTGAGTCTGACTCAAACATGAACCATTATTGATGTGAGTCTGACACTACAATGTACCATTATTGACATGAGCCTGACTCGACAATGTACCTTTATTGACATGAGCCAGACTCAACAGTGTGCCATTATTGACGTGAGCTGGACTGGACAATGTACCACTATTGACGTTAGCCTGACTAACAATGTACCTTTATTGACGTGAGCCAGACTCAACAGTGTACCATTATTGACGTGAGCCTGACTCGACAATGTAACTTTATTGACGTGAGCCAGACTCAACAGTTTACCATTATTGATGTGAGCCAGACTCAACAGTGTACCATTATTGACGTGAGCCAGACTCAACAGTGTACATTTATTGACTTGAACCTGACTCGACAGTGTACCTTTATTGACATGAGCCGGACTCAACAGTGTACCATTATTGACGTGAGCCAGACTCGACAATGTACCATTATTGACGTGAGCTGGACTGGACAATGTACCTCTATTGACGTTAGCCTGACTCGACAAAGTACCTTTATTGACGTGAGCCGGACTCAACAGTGTACCATTATTGACGTGAGCCTGACTCAAACGTGAACCATTATTGATGTGAGTCTTACTCGACAATGTACCATTATTGATGTGAGCCAGACTCAACAGTGTACCATTATTGTCGTGAGCCTGACTCAAACGTGAACCATTATTGATGTGAGCCTGACTTGACAATGTACCTTTATTGATGTGAGCCGGATCCAACAGTGTACCATTATTGACGTGAGCCTGACTCGACAATGTACCTTTATTGACGTGAGCCGGACTCAACAGTCTACCACTATTGACGTGAGCCCAACTGGACAATGTAGCATTATTGACGCGAGCCTGACTAGAACTTGTACCATTATTGACGTGAGCCAGACTCAACAGTGTACCATTATTGACATGAGCCTGACTCAAACGTGAACCATTATTGATGTGAGCCAGACTCAACAGTGTACCATTATTGACGTGAGCCAGACTCGACAATGTACCATTATTGACGTGAACCCGACTCGACAATGTACCTTTATTGACATGAGCCGGACTCAACAGTGTACCATTATTGACGTGAGCCAGACTCGACAATGTACCATTATTGACGTGAACCTGACTCGACAATGTACCTTTATTGACATGAGCCGGACTCAACAGTGTACCATTATTGACGTGAGCCAGACTCGACAATGTACCATTATTGACGTGAGCTTGACTCGACAATGTACCTTTATTGAAGATAGCCGGACTCAACAGTCTACCATTATTGACGTGAGCCCAACTGGACAATGTAGCATTATTGACATGAGCCTGACTAGAACTTGTACCATTATTGTGAGCCCGACTCAACCATGAACCATTATTGATGTAGCCTGACTCGACAATGTACCTTTATTGACGTGAGCCAGACTCAACAGTGTACCATTACTGACGTGAGCCTGACTCAAACGTGAACTATTATTGATGTGAGTCTGACTCGACAATGTACCATTATTGATGTGAGCCGGACTCAACAGTGTACCATTATTGATGCGAGCCTGACTATAACATCCACCATTATTGACGTGAGCCCTACTCGACAGTGTACAATTATTGACGTGAGCCTGACTCGACAATGTACCTTTATTGACGTGAGCCAGACTCCAACAGTGTACCATTATTGACGTGAGCCTGACTCAACAATGTACCTTTATTGACGTGAGCCAGACTCAACAGTGTACCATTATTGACGTGAGCCAGACTCAACAGTGTACCATTATTGACGTGAGCCAGACTCAACAGTGTACCAATATTGACGTGAGCCAGACTCAACAGTGTACCATTATTGACGTGAGCCAGACTCAACAGTGTACCTTTATTGACGTGAACCTGGCTCGACAGTGTACCTTTATTGACATGAGCCGGACTCAACAGTGTACCATTATTGACGTGAGCCAGACTCGACAATGTACCATTATTGATGTGAACCCGACTCGACAATGTACCTTTATTGACATGAGCCGGACTCAACAGTGTACCATTATTGACGTGAGCCAGACTGGACAATGTACCTCTATTGACGTTAGCCTGATTCGACAATGTACCTTTATTGACGTGAGCCAGACTCAACAATGTACCATTATTGACGTGAGCCTGACTCAAACGTGAACCATTATTGATGTGAGTCTGACTCGACAATGTACCATTATTGATGTGAGCCGGACTCAACAGTGTACCATTATTGATGCGAGCCTGACTCTAACATCCACCATTATTGATTTGAGCCCTACTCGACAGTGTACAATTATTGACGTGAGCCTGACTCGACAATGTACCTTTATTGACGTGAGCCAGACTCCAACAGTGTACCATTATTGACGTGAGCCTGACTCGACAATGTACCTTTATTGACGTGAGCCAGACTCAACAGTGTACCATTATTGACGTGAGCCAGACTCAACAGTGTACCATTATTGACGTGAGCCAGACTCAACAGTGTACCTTTATTGACGTGAACCTGGCTCGACAGTGTACCTTTATTGACATGAGCCGAACTCAACAGTGTACCATTATTGATGTGAGCCAGACTCGACAATGTACCATTATTGACGTGAACCTGACTCGACAATGTACCTTTATTGACATGAGCCGGACTCAACAGTGTGCCATTATTGACGTGAGCTGGACTGGACAATGTACCACTATTGACGTTAGCCTGACTCGACAATGTACCTTTATTGATATGAGCCGGACTCAACAGTGTACCATTATTGATGTGAGCCTGACTCTAACATGCACCATTATTGACGTGAGCCTGACTCGACAATGTACCTTTATTGACGTGAGCCAGACTCAACAGTGTACCATTATTGACGTGAGCCAGACTCAACAGTGTACCATTATTGATGTGAGCCAGACTCAACAGTGTACCTTTATTGATGTGAGCCAGACTCAACAGTGTACCTTTATTGACGTGAACCTGGCTCGACAGTGTACCATTATTGATGTGAGCCAGACTCGACAATGTACCATTATTGACGTGAACCCAACTCGACAATGTACCTTTATTGACATGAGCCGGACTCAACAGTGTGCCATTATTGACGTGAGCTGGACTGGACAATGTACCACTATTGACGTTAGCCTGACTCGACAATGTACCTTTATTGATATGAGCCGGACTCAACAGTGTACCATTATTGATGTGAGCCTGACTCTAACATGCACCTTTATTGATGTGAGGCAGACTCAACAGTGTACCATTATTGACGTGAGTCTGACTCAAACATGAACCATTATTGATGTGAGTCTGACACTACAATGTACCATTATTGACATGAGCCTGACTCGACAATGTACCTTTATTGACATTAGCCAGACTCAACAGTGTGCCATTATTGACGTGAGCTGGACTGGACAATGTACCACTATTGCTGTTAGCCTGACTCGACAATGTACCTTTATTGATATGAGCCGGACTCAACAGTGTACCATTATTGATGTGAGCCTGACTCTAACATGCACCATTATTGACGTGAGCCCTACTCGACAGTGTACAATTATTGACGTGAGCCTAACTCGACAATGTACCTATATTGACGTGAGCCAGACTCAACAGTGTACCATTATTGACGTGAGCCTGACTCGAAAACGTACCTTTATTGACGTGAGCCAGACTCAACAGTGTACCATTATTGACGTGAGCCAGACTCAACAGTGTACCATTATTGACGTGAGTCAGACTCAACAGTGTACCTTTATTGACGTGAACCCGACTCGACAGTGTACCTTTATTGACATGAGCCGGACTCAACAGTGTACCATTATTGACGTGAGCCAGACTCGACAATGTACCATTATTGACGTGAACCTGACTCGACAATGTACCTTTATTGACATGAGCCGGACTCAACAGTGTACCATTATTGACGTGAGCCAGACTCGACAATGTACCATTATTGACGTGAACCTGATTCGACAATGTACCTTTATTGACATGAGCCGGACTCAGTGTACCAATATTGACGTGAGCTTGACAGGACAATGTACCTCTATTGACGTTAGCCTGACTCGACAAAGTACCTTTATTGACGTGAGCCGGACTCAACAGTGTACCATTATTGACGTGAGCCTGACTCAAACGTGAACCATTATTGATGTGAGTCTTACTCGACAATGTACCATTTTTGATGTGAGCCAGGCTCAACAGTGTACCATTATTGTCGTGAGCCTGACTCAAACGTGAACCATTATTGATATGAGCCTGACTTGACAATGTACCTTTATTGATGTGAGCCGGACCCAACAGTGTACCATTATTGACGTGAGCCCGACTCGACAATGTACCTTTATTGACGTGAGCCGGACTCAACAGTCTACGACTATTGACGTGAGCCCAACTGGACAATGTAGCATTATTGACGCGAGCCTGACTAGAACTTGTACCATTATTGACGTGAGCCAGACTCAACAGTGTACCATTATTGACGTGAGCCAGACTCGACAATGTACCATTATTGACGTGAACCCGACTCGACAATGTACCTTTATTGACATGAGCCGGACTCAACAGTGTACCATTATTGACGTGAGCCAGACTCGACAATGTACCATTATTGACGTGAGCCTGACTCGACAATGTACCTTTATTGATGATAGCCGGACTCTACAGTCTACCATTATTGACGTGAGCCCAACTGGACAATGTAGCATTATTGACGTGAGCCTGACTAGAACTTGTACCATTATTGTGAGCCCGATTCAACCATGAACCATTATTGATGTAGCCTGACTCGACAATGTACCTTTATTGACGTGAGCCAGACTCAACAGTGTACCATTACTGACGTGAGCCTGACTCAAACGTGACCTATTATTGATGTGAGTCTGACTCGACAATGTACCATTATTGATGTGAGCCGGACTCAACAGTGTACCATTATTGATGCGAGCCTGACTCTAACATCCACCATTATTGACGTGAGCCCTACTCGACAGTGTACAATTATTGACGTGTTCCTTACTCGACAATGTACCTTTATTGACGTGAGCCAGACTCCAACAGTGTACCATTATTGACGTGAGCCTGACACGACAATGTACCTTTATTGACGTGAGCCAAACTCAACAGTGTACCATTATTGACGTGAGCCAGACTCAACAGTGTACCATTATTGACGTGAGCCAGACTCAACAGTGTACCTTTATTGACGTGAACCTGGCTCGACAGTGTACCTTTATTGACATGAGCCGGACTCAACAGTGTACCATTATTGACGTGAGCCAGACTCGACAATGTACCATTATTGATGTGAACCCGACTCGACAATGTACCTTTATTGACATGAGCCGGACTCAACAGTGTACCATTATTGACGTGAGCCAGACTGGACAATGTACCTCTATTGATGTTAGCCTGACTCGACAATGTACCTTTATTGATGTGAGTCAGACTCAACAGTGTACCATTATTGACGTGAGCCTGACTCAAACGTGAACCATTATTGATGTGAGTCTGACTCGACAATGTACCATTATTGATGTGAGCCGGACTCAACAGTGTACCATTATTGACGTGAGCCAGACTGGACAATGTACCTCTATTGACGTTAGCCTGACTCGACAATGTACCTTTATTGACGTGAGCCGGACTCAACAGTGTACCATTATTGACGTGAGCCTGACTCAAACGTGAACCATTATTGATGTGAGTCTTACTTGACAATGTACCATTATTGATGTGAGCCAGACTCAACAGTGTACCATTATTGACGTGAGCCTGACTCAAACGTGAACCATTATTGATGTGAGCCTGACTTGACAATGTACCTTTATTGATGTGAGCCGGACCCAACCGTGTACCATTATTGACGTGAGCCTGACTCGACAATGTACCTTTATTGACGTGAGCCGGACTCAACAGTGTACCATTATTGACGTGAGCCCAACTGGACAATGTAGCATTATTGACGCGAGCCTGACTAGAACTTGTACCATTATTGACGTGAGCCAGACTCAACAGTGTACCATTATTGACATGAGCCTGACTCGACAATGTACATTTATTGACATGAGCCAGACTCAACAGTGTACCATTATTGACGTGAGCTGGACTGGACAATGTACCACTATTGACGTTAGCCTGACTCGACAATGTACCTTTATTGACATGAGCCGGACTCAACAGTGTACCATTATTGATGTGAGCCTGACTCTTAACATGCACCATTATTGACGTGAGCCCTACTCGACAGTGTGCAATTATTGACGTGAGCCTGACTTGACAATGTACCTTTAATGATGCGAGCTGGAGTCAACAGTGTACCATTACTGACGTGAGCCTGACTCGACAGTGTACCTTTATTGACGTGAGCCGGACTCAACAGTGTACCATTATTGATGTGAGCCTGACTCTAACATGCCTTGCAAGATATCAATTGATCCACAACACAACATAATGACAACAGTACCAAATTCAACTTAAATTACAACAGACAGGCAATAGATCAATTGAACACCAACAACAAAACACAATGACAACAGGTCCTAATTAAACTGAAACAGCAGCCAGGGCTTTTTTACCTTATATAATACAGGCCTGTAAAGGGCCTCTTCCCAACAGAAAATTGGACTGTTTTTTCCCAACTGTGGCAGAAATATTTCCCAATCGGAAAACAGCAGTCTCGCAGAATTTGAGAAAAAGCATGAATTCTGCAGTGTGTTTTTGGCTGCTAAGTAAATTCCGACTTGGAAAAGTTAATAATAATGGTAAATAATGGAAGACTATATAAATAAAGTATATTAATGTCATATTTACTTAATTTATGAAACCTTGTATTTTTCCCAAAATGAGAAATAAGCGCATTCATTTTTCCCAAAATGGACAGGCCTGGGCCTCTTCCCAGTTTTGTGGAAAAAAGCCCTGGCAGCAGCCGGGAAATATATCAATTGATCAACAACAATTGAAGACAACGCCACAGGACCTAATAAAACTTAAGCAACAACAGCCGTGCAAGATATCAATTGATCAAGAACACAACATAATGAAAACAGCACCACAAATTCAACTTAAACAAGAGGTCAATGACCTTGAAGCTCTACTAATTGATTTTGATTTCAGGAAGTAGTCGCTACAAACTTCTTTTCTGAAAAATTATTTTTAGCCGTGGAGGCCATCTTGAATTTCCAGCCGACCTGAAATTTTGCTAGGATCAATTAGACATCAAGAGGAACATTCCTGTGAAGTTTCATGAAAATCCGTCAAGTAGTTTCAGAGGAGTTGTCGCTACAAGTTTTCATTATATAACTCTATGTAAACAAAGATGGCCGCTGACAGCCATGTTTAACATCGAATCAAAACAATTTTTGACAAGGACCAACATCATGTCATGCTGATCATTTTAGAAAAAGTCCCATATCAATATCACTTAAAGTTTTCAAGAAGTAGTCGCTACAAACTTGTATTTTGAAAATCTATTTTTAGCCATGGCGGCCATCTTGAATTACCGGCCGGCCTCAAATTTTGCTAGGACCAATTAGACATCAAGAGCAACATTTGTGTGAAGTTTCATGAAAATCCGCTAAGTAGTTTCAGAGGAGTAGTCGCTACAAGTTTTCATTATATAACTCTATGTAAACAAAGATGGCCACAGGCAGCCATGTTTAACGTCAAATCAAAATAATGTTCAACTCCGATAACCATCATGTCATGCTGATCATTTTAGAAAAAGTCCCATATCAATATCTCTTTTAGCCGTGGCGGCCATCTTGAATTTCCGGTCGACCCGAAATTTTGCTAGGATCAATTAGACATCAAGAGCAACATTCAGGACACATTACATAATTACAACAATAGTACTTATAATTACCTCAAGCATGCAGTCTGGATACTTCCAATGTCCCAGGCTCAGGTGATCATATCTTAGGCCAGCATAAACTGTTTTTACAAAGGTGGCTCACGTCCAGATTACGAGGCAAATCTGAGACACATTTTACACATGTACATTGATCTGTGTGCCGAAATGTTCAACTGAGTGTGTGTTGTTCGGAGTGGATGGATTGTCTCCCATACTGAGAAAAAGAGTGCCCACACTTCTTATGCATAACTCCAAGTTTCTTATTGTACAGCATACAGTCCGAATGTCTTACACCATAGTCGATTTTACACTGTAAAATCATTAAATACTTGTTAAAATCCACACTTGATGCCTTTTTACAATCCTCAAACTCACTTGTTTCCATTTTGAAGGCTTTTTTTCCAGAGAACACAAATCTGCATCAATCAGCTGCTGCATGTACAGTACAGCTCACGCGAAACACACACTTCACTCGATTCGCCGAGTTTGGTCGTATCGAGTTTCGCGCGTAACTACGCGGAGTCAGTGTCTGCACTCGGCGAATTCACGCGGCGAAAGTACGCTATTGCCGAGTGATAGCAACTCCGAGTTACTCCGCGTAGAATCCAATTAAGCAAAAGTGCACACCTGTGAACTCAGCGTACCTCGGCGTGAAGGATGCCACGTATCACGGCGTAACATTTAATTAACTGAAATTAAGATGTTGTTTTTTACTTCGACGTCGGCCTTTTTTTTTTTGAATCGAATAGAATATTTCCAATCACGGGCCACCAAGTAAATGTATGTAATGTAATAAATATAGGCACGCACACACAACAAATGCTTGATTGTGACGAGGAGTATTAATCAAATTATGAAGCAACATTATATTGATAAAAGAGGTCTCTACCAATTACATGCACAAGGTCTCTACCAATTACATGCACAAGATGTGTAAACCTTTAAAATGACCTTGCTGTTTAATTGAATTAAATTGGAATTTATAGTCGCACCGACTATATATATACGTAATTTAGATAATGTAAACTGTTTTACACTTAAATTGCCCAACCATTTGTATTTCACTAAAAGCCTTAAAATTAACGTAGTTATCGGAATTGGCAATTCAGTGCAATATTGCTCTCTAAACATATTACAACTTTCTTTTCAGGTAGAAGTTTGATCAGCAAATAGATTTATATCGGTGCACAATTTCGTACATGTATCTGTTGATTATGTGCAGAATAGTACCGGAGATAACAAAAAGCAAGTGCAATCATTTAATTGCATTTCCTATTGTATACCCGCGTGCCCGAACCCAGCATTGTATGACTGTACGTTTATAATTTAATAAAAACATAGAAAGTTGTTTGATGTTTAGTTTTCAGGCAAGTTTATGTGGTATTGTTACGCCGACGACTCACTACTACATATCTTTAGTACCGACATATTTTGCAAGTGGATTATTTCTTTTTAACTATTAATTGAAACTGAAAAACAATGACCCCCAACCCGTACATTTTTTTCTAATTTCTTCGCAGGTGAATATCATGAAGGTGAGGAAAAACGTATTCTATTTTTCAATGACATGCTAGATCATTATTAAATTGACTGTAAAAGGCCTATTATGAAATATTAAGTGTATATGTGTGAAGTTATTAAACTGAGAAGATGTGTTTGATATATCAAAGCATTTTCTTAAATCGACTTCCTGCACAATTATCACCTATTAATCCGTACTTTCTTTTAATTTCTTAGAGTAGAGACAATGATCGTGAAGGTGAGAAAAAACACGTCTTTTTCAATGACATGTTAGATTTTTGTTAAATTGCCTGTACGCAGCCTGTTATGAAATATTAAGTATATGTTTGAAGTCATTAAACTGAGATGTGTTTGCCATATCAAAGCATTTTTTTAAATCGACTTTCTGCACAAAATGTATCCCCTATTGTTTCATGAAAGTAATAATGACTCAACTTTTACAAGTGAGAAGATGCGAAAAAACAATTAAAGTGTAATAAATCAATAGATGCAGGTAGACACAATTGTAAAAAAAAAAGTCACCCTCCCACTAAAACTACGATTTAATTTGTGAATAGAGGAATTCGCCAGGGCGATGTTTTTAGACCAATTTAATTACTTTTGTAAATCGCGTTTTTTTCTCTTATCAATGTTTAATAATGATCTTACACGAGTGCCTGATTAATATTGAGTTGGATACTGCTTCCATTAAATTATACCAAGCAACATCCTACGCGATTTACATATTCCAAAAGTAATTAAATAGGTCTAAAGACATCGCCCTGGCAAATTCCCTTATTCACAAATTTAATGAAAGTAAAACTGAAATAAGCCTGAATATTTTTACATGTAACTTGCAGTTGAATATGTCTATACACTTTTATCTAGACTGTGCTATACTTGAATATTAAATATAAAACTGGGCTATACTTGAATATTAAATACAAAACTGTGTATTGATGTTACTCCTTACTTGATCATGCAAGAAAGTTGCTCATTCAGAAGTATACACATTTTTATTACCCCGAAACCAGAATCACTACAGGATGGGCAACAGTAGTCACAAAAATTAATGAGAGACCAAGAAGAAAAGAGGTCAGGGCGAAGGTGAACGGAAGGCATGCACCCACGTCTGAGAATGTACTGCAAAACATTGAAAATTTGCAGACCAACACATCATTTGGACAGTAGGGTGTGTGAGGTTTGGTGCACCCTAGAACCTGGTTTAAACCCCAGTCTTTTTTGCCACTGACCGTTTGAAGACGACAGCCCTATTGTCAACCTATTTTTGTGTGTTTTTGACGTCATATTCATTATTAACATTTTTCCATTCATGTTTGGCAGGTGCTGTTCATAAAAAAACACCCCATACTTTTGAACATTTGAAAATCATGTCAACTTTTTTTGTTGATCAACCCTCATATTTGACAAAATCAGCAAATATTTTTATAAAGTTGGTCTTAAAATCCACTTAGGTAGGTTCATGTATACATACAGCACATGATACCACAAAACATCTAAGACAATAAGGCACGCAAACGAAAGATGTATTTACATACATGTATATACTGTACTTTACTCAGTATACATATTACATATTTTATTTATCCAAGAGAATACCACGATACGTCCCTAATTATCTATACTAGTGTAATTGAAGCGTGATCTGACCTGGTTACTGCGACATGTACATGAGTACATGTTTACAATATCGTAACTCTGCTCAATACACATGCTCAATACACATGAAAACACCCGATTCAGAGTCCTGACCATGGCAACGCGCTTGACAACGTGTAAGACAACGTGTGCTAAGAAATAGAGTGTGTATTTAAGTTTTGTGTTTGGAAGCTAATATTGGTTGCCGTTACAGATTAAAACTAAATATTTATTTCGTCCTCATGACAGTTGTGTTTAATTGCATTTGAGAGTACAGCAGCACAAATGTCAACTATAAGGTAACTTTATTATTACTTTCACGTACAGTGTACATTTACAACAAACATAAATATAAAACACGTAGATCTATGCAGATGTACATTACCTGTACGAATGCCTTTCATCATTGTTTCAGACATAAACATTCAAGTCAAATAAAAAGTTCATTTACCTGAATAATTGACGACTCGGCGAATGCCTAGTTCGTCTACGCGGAGTATCTCGGCGAAGTTACGCTAGTCATTCGTCACGTAGCTGATTTCCACTCGGCGTAGTTTTATCGTCCAAACTCCGCGTAATTACGCGATTTCTGAATTCCTCACTCGGCGTGAAAGAGTAAAGTGTGTGTTTCGCGTGAGCTGTACTGTATTTGAGTGCTGAACTGGATGCAGTTTGGTTTACGTCTCACCAGTGTATTAGCCAGCCAACCGTGCAGTCGTCTTTTGCACGGCCGTTTTTGAAAAATCGCGGCCAATATTTGGGGGATTGGGTTGGGTAATTGTATTTTTTTTTTTTTGCTCAACAGCACTTCCAAATTATTACTTTCTCAGTATCGTTATGTTTTGTATACATTTATGAAGAAATATGATCTAAAATGTATTTTTTTCACCTTTATCTGTAAAAATAAATTACCCCCGGAGACACCCACTTGTCGCGAATTGGCGCGTGTTAGCAACTTATTTTGCACATCCTGTTTGCATATCTGCACACCCAGTTCTTGAATTTCTGCCTAATACACTGCGTCTCACAACACTGATAATTTTACATTGCTCTGCGAGGACCCCTCTGGAGCACTGATCACCACTGTAGATCTTCCTGAATTTTCTTAAAAATATTTTCTTTGTGAAACTTGATGTCTATTGCACAAAATATCCAGCAAAAACACGGGGTTGACCAATTTGCTTTTTTTTTTATCAATAGTTTGAAGAGACACTCTTGAATTTGACCATTTCACTGACATTTTGAAATGTATCCCTACCCAGTATTAGATTCTCAGAAACATTCAGGTATATATCCAAACCTGTATGAAATCATGAACTTGTCCCATTCTTGTCACCTGCAACAAAAAAGAGAAAATATTTGTACATTTTAAATAAACAAGAACCGAATAACACACTTCTATATTTTTAAGTGCAAGGATGTTCCTACCGTGGCAAGGGAAATAACTGTTTAGTGAGACCTGAAGGACCGACAATGGATGGATGGACGATAAGTATACACTGGTAAAGACGGACAGACAAACTGACTGACTGCCTGACGGAGTGCAATCATATAGTCTGTCCAGTCTATGACCGGCTTCCTGTCCATGACCGGCAGGGAATTAATAATAGTATAGGCAATTATCAGCCTAGGTTATAAGGAATATATAGAAATAGCAGTGTGAGCCATAATCAGCCTATGATATGGGGGCAAAGATAAATAGCAGTATACAGTTGGTGCACGCGGATTACGACTAATCACACTCAATACGGGGATTTTATCTCACCGCGATCGGCGGACAGTCCACTCAACGCAGGGACAATAACGTTTGACCACCGTGACACAATCACCGTGATCCGTATTGATTCGCACATCGCGTAACCCGGTGTGAAATCGCAAGCAATCGCCGCAATGTACAGTTGCTGCCACGCGGATTAAGACTAATCCCACTCATCGCGGCAATTTTATCTCACTGCGGACACACTGATTTTGTCCCCGCGCTCCGCGGACAGCCCGCTCATCGCGGGGATAATATATTTTTTCCACCGCGACACAATCACTGCGATTCACGGTGGTCTGTTTTGATTCGCACACCGCTTTACCCAGTGTGAAATCGCAGGCCATCGCCGCGATTTATCTTCAGTATCAATGTACAATTGTGCAGTCAATTTAATGCATTATTATTCAATAACTATTAATAACCCGAAGCAGAAGACAATTTTATTTTTGTTTTCGGAAAATTCAAATGCCCGGATAATGTATACTGGGTCACGATAGTTATATGGCGGTTCCTATTACCGACTTCGCGGTGACTGAACATAAAATTCAAATCTTATACTGGAAATTAGAATTATATTTTTTTAATTAATCGTTATTTTAACATATTTTGCTATTCTGCTGTTGGTTATTAATACATCGATGGGTTCTTTAGTCAGAAATAATCCGAAAAATTGTAAAGAATTCCGGGTCATAAACCCGTTATTAGTGCCACCTTGTTAATAGGTAATGTCCGGTGAAGAGAAATGTGACTTTTGGAAAACAAAAACGAAACACACACGTTATTAAATGCACTAAAAGTTTGAAATACCTATTGCTTCCAAAATTGTTCATTGTATTTATCATTTTTATTACATTTTTCATTGATCCGTGCTCTAATTTCCCCCGCGAATCTATCATGGAGAATCGCGGTGATTTCTTTCTTTCAAGACTGGATTTTGCAATCGCGGCGATTTTTACAGTCGCGGGGAATCCCCGCGATATTCCGGGTGACAATCCGCGGTAAGATCGCGGGGATTTGTGACTTTGATTGAAAAACGGCCGCGGGGAAGCTGCGAAACAGTCGTAATTCGCGTGGCAGCAACTGTACCTTCATTATCAATGTACAATCTTGCAGTCAATTTAATGCATTATTATTCAACAACTATTAAAAAATTGAAGCAAAAGACAATTTTAGTTTTGTTTTGGGAAAATTCACAAATGCCATGATAATGTACAGCACAGCTCACGAGAAACCCACACTTTACTCTATTCGCCGAGTTTGGTTGTATCGAGTGCCGCGCGAACCTTCGCCGAGTCAGTGTTTGAACTCGGCCACACAGCGAAAGTACGCCATTGTCAAGTCACTCGTTGTGATCACTGTACACAGAGTTACTCCGCGTAGAATCCAATTAACCATGAGCGCACACCTGTGGTGATTTATTATTGGAAAAATCTGGATTTTCTGAACAAATGTTCGGGGGAAGTTTTTCGACAGCGTGCTTGGAAAAGCCAATCGCCAGAAAAAGTATAAACAGTGAGAGGCTGAGTGCATCTTTTCTGTGCAAAGTTGACACGACTGATAAATACAATGAATGAATTTCAAAACAAATTGTGTTCATTTCTGATATCCAAAAGTCATTTCTTCTTCTACCGACATAAATACCCATAATCCTTGGCCATGTATGTACCTTTTAACAAGGCGGCACTAACTACGGGTTTATTACTCCGAATTCTTTACAATTTTTTTCTCAATAAAGAACCCATCAATGTATCAATAATAAACAGCAGAATAGTAAAAATTTGATACAAATAACGAAAAAATATAATTATAATTTTCAGTATAATAATTACTGATTGAATTTAATGTTTATTCGCCGCGAAGCCAGTAACAGGAACCGCCATATAACTGTCGTGACCCAGTATACAGTACAGCTCATTTCAGTACATTTCCGTTGAGTTCTGTCATCTATAAAGCAATCACAGACAAACTCGCTTTATAGCAAACACATATCTTTATTTCATAATTAGCAGTCAATAAAACAAGCAATAGAAGTTTGCGCTTTTGCTTATTGATAAGTGCTGGTAAGCAAATCGATGTACTGATACATGTATGCGATTTGGTGGTGTTTATTTTATAGTTTTGACGGCGGAGTGATATGCCAAAGTACAAACCTTTATACTACCGCAATATATTCCTGAGCATAATTTACTGTATATTTAAAACGTTCAAGCCGAAAATTATTTTCTTTGTAATATAAGCATTTCATATGTGTGAAGTTAATTCAGAAAAATATTACTGTAGTGTCCTCAAGAAATTTTGCATGAATTTCCCCCGTTTGCCAAGATTCTTGGTATTGGGCTATTCCAGAAAATATCCGCACCCCCCCTATAGAAGGGGTTTTAACCTCATTTACACCCCCCTGGACAAAACATACTACCAACTCCCCCCTGGACACCTCAAATATAAAAAATTACCCCCACTGAACGCTACCCCATGGATAACCTATAGAAGTTTTTTTTTCTGATTTAACCCCCCCTGGACAACTCAGCTATCAAAACACCCCCAGGGACGTTACCACCTCGGACAAACTTTCCTCTGACCACCCCTGGACATCCTATAGAAGGGGTTTTCTCGGATTTAACCCCCCCTGGACAACTAAAATATCAAAACACCCACTGGACGCTACTCCTCTGGACAAACATTCCTCTGACCACCCCCTGGACAACCTATAGAAGGGGTTTTCTCGGATTTAACCCCCCTGGACAACTAAAATATCAAAACACCCCCCTGGACGCTACTCCCCTGGACAAACATTCCTCTGACCACCCCCTGGACAACCTATAGAAGGGGTTTTCTCGGATTTAACCCCCCTGGACAACTAAAATATCAAAACACCCCCCTGGACGCTACTCCCCTGGACAAACATTCCTCTGACCACCCCCTGGACAACCTATAGAAGGGTTTTTCTCGTATTTAACCCCCACTGGACAACTAAAATATCAAAACACCCCCCTGGACAACCTATAGAAGGGGTTTTCTCGTATTTAACCCCCACTGGACAACTAAAATATCAAAATACCCCCCTGGACGCTACTCCCATGGACAAACTTTCCTCTGACAAACCCCTGGACAACCTATAGAAGGGGTTTTCTCGGATTTAACCCCCATTGGACAACTAAAATATCAAAATACCCAACTGGACGCTTCTCCCCTGGACAAACTTTCCTCTGACCACCCCCATGAAAATTGACTGCATGGGCCCCATACACTGAAATAAATGTTTGCACTGCAGGCCTGTTTTAATAGCCAAAATAAAATTAGTTACCTCCCACCTCCCTCCAGACTCAAATCCTGGATCTGTCCCTGATATGTCATAAATGATGATGTAATAAACTTGTGATATGATGTAATCATAAATCATAAATGAGGTGCATTCATAATAGGTACTAATATAATTCAATACATTTAAATGCAAAGCTAGTGCAACTCAAGCAATTTCTACAATAATTAGTCTGATTACATTTTTGGAATGATTTTTTTTGGATATATTTCCCACTGCTGCTGCTACTACTCCTACTAATAATAATTATAATTTTGAGTCCATGTTTGATAAATTTTGGGGAAATCTGAACTTTTTTGTTTTTTTAGCTCTACTGATCAGAGCTTATGCCGTGGTGCGGTGTCCGTCGTCCGTCTGTCTGTCTGTCTGTCCGTCCGTCCGTTAACTCTTTTTTTGTAGCGACTACTCTGAAACTACTGAATGGATTTTCATGAAACTTTACAGAAATGTTGCCCATGAAGTCTAGTTGATCCTAGCAAAAATTCATGTAGATGTGAAATCCAAGATGGCCGCCAAATCTAAAAATAGGTTTTTAAAAAACAAGTTTGTAGCGACTACTTCTTGAAAACTCTAAGGGATATTGCTATGGGACTTTTTCTAAAATGATCAGCATGACATGATATTGGTCCTTGTCGAAAATCGTTTTGATTCGACGTTAAACATGGCTGCCAGCGGCCATCTTTGTTTACATAGAGTTATATAATGAAAACTTGTAGCGACTACTCCTCTGAAACTACTTGACGGATTTTCATGAAACTTCACAGGAATGTTGCTCTTGATGTCTAATTGATCCTAGCAAAATTTCAGGTCGGCCGGAAATTCAAGATGGCCGCCACGGCTAAAAATAGATTTTTAAAAAATAAGTTTGTAGCGACTACTTCTTGAAAACTATAAGAGATATTGATATGGGACTTTTTCTAAAATGATCAGGATGACATGATGTTGGTCCTTGTCGAAAATCGTTTTGATTAGACGTTAAACATGGCTGCCAGTGGCCATCTTTGTTTACATAGAGTTATATAATGAAAACTTGTAGCGACTACTCCTCTGAAACTACTCGACGGATTTTCATGAAACTTCACAGGAATGTTGCTCTTGATGTCTTATTGATCCTAGCAAAATTTCAGGTCGGCTGGAAATTCAAGATGGCCGCCACGGCTAAAAATAGATTTTTAAAAAATAAGTTTGTAGCGACTACTTCTTGAAAACTATAAGAGATATTGATATGGGACTTTTTCTAAAATGATCAGCATGACATGATGGTTATCCGAGTCGAACATTATTTTGATTCGACGTTAAACATGGCAGCCAGTGGCCATCTTTGTTTACATAGAGTTATATATTGAAAACTTGTAGCGACTACTCGTCTGAAACTACTTGACGGATTTTCATGAAACTTCACAGGAATGTTGCTCTTGATGTCTTATTGATCCTAGCAAAATTTCAGATCGGCCAGAAATTCAAGATGGCCGCCACAGCTAAAAATAGATTTAAAAAAAATAAGTTTGTAGCGACTACTTCTTTAAAACTATAAGTGATATTGATATGGGACTTTTTCTAAAATTATCAGCATGACATGATGGTTATCCGAGTCGAACATTATTTTGATTCAATGTTAAACATGGCTGTCAGCGGCCATCTTTGTTTACATAGAGTTATATAATGAAAACTTGTAGCGACTACTCCTCTGAAACTACTTGACGGATTTTCATGAAACTTCACAGAAATGTTGCTCTTGATGTCTTATTGATCCTAGCAAAATTTCAGGTCAGCCGGAAATTCAAGATGGCCACCACAGCTAAAAATAGATTTTCAAAAAACAAGTTTGTAGCGACTTCTTCCTGAAAACAAAATCAATCAGTAGAGCTTCAAGGTCATTGACCTCTTGTTTTATAATTATTCACTTGCTTTTGGTTTTGCATTTTTCTATATGCTTTATAACTCCGCAAGTAGCAGTATATATGTTTCTGCAGGTCAATATGCTAGGTCTATTGTGTGAACAGTGATTATGGCAGGCTAGCGACTTGTCTAAAACTAATATTTTTTTGTCAATCAAAGACTATATCTTATTTCAGTGATAAATAAGCACTAACTGAGAATATTAAGTTGTCAGTCTACTAATTAACACAGAAATCAAAAAAATCATCAAATAATTTTGAAACAACAGCAAAAAAATGCATGATCACTAGTATTAAACAAATATATGATACAGTCCTGCATTTAATCACAAACTATAGAACCTGTATGTCCTCACCCTTATCAGCTTGGTACTTTAAACTGACAATAAGATTACACACAGAAACATCTTGCTATCAGTTCTGTTATTTTCCCAGCAGGTTGTCCAGTAGACTGGCATTTTAACTTTTATTATAGAATATTTATTTTGAGAGAATTACCAAATAGGTCACCATGCATTTTACTGAATAAAAGTGATACATGTGATAACAGCCCTAATAACAGTTACCAGGACTGTACAAATCCTATAGCCCGACGCCCGGGACTAGTCCAAAACCAAAGTCGGGCGTGTCACTTTTTCAAAGATTTCAGTCCCGGACTAGTTCAATTTAAAAAAAAAAATATATATATATTTTTTTTTTTTTTTTTTTTTTTTTTTTTATTTTTTTTTTAAAAATTCGGGCATGTCACTGTTTGAAAGATTTCAGCCACATGTCATAAAAATACTCCAGCACAATTCTCAACGTAATCCTTTAATTGCACTCGCTTATGTAATGCAATAAGCATCCACAGCAGCGATCAGCGATTACCCCGGGCAATTTTAGCAACAATCAACCATGCCGGAAGTCCTGCCTCCAAATTACTTTAATTGACAGTCGGCATTGTCGCATAATCCAATCAATTGACCTGATCTATTTTAATCCAGACCCGCTAGCCAATGAAACGAATACTACAGGTAAATCACATGTTCGTCACGTGATTACCTGTTCAACCAAGGTGAGCTGAAAATGGCGATACATTGAAACAATAACACTTAACACGTTGAAGAGTAAATAAGGATTGTTTCCTTTACTGTGTATAATGAATTATAATGAGTATGCAAGACGCAGTTTTAACATATT
Source organism: Cyrtodaria siliqua (assembly GCA_037043455.1). NCBI lineage: Eukaryota > Metazoa > Mollusca > Bivalvia > Adapedonta > Hiatellidae > Cyrtodaria > Cyrtodaria siliqua. The sequence continues at coordinate 89,523 of JAWPHD010003878.1, read as the reverse complement.
GAGAAATCGAAAGTATTCAGGACTTGTGTGCATTTTTTGGGACTAGTCACAATTTCTTTGGGACTAGTCACTTTTGACAGGGTGACTAGTCCCGGACTAGTGGCTAAAAAAAATATTTGTACAGCCCTGGTTACCAATTCAATTCAAAAATGTTTATTCCAAGATTTACATATGTAACAAGAAAAAGCTATCTGAGAAACAGCCATACCCCACACCACAGTGTAATGACCTTCAGGATTAAAAGTTTAGATTTTTTCATGGGTTTTTAAAATACACGTGATTGTATAAAATGAATTATGAGTTGGTAACTCTTAATTCAACGCTCCAGTTTTGGGGTTTGGCCTGGCTGGTTCAGGTCGTTATTGTAGCGTCCTGATTCTCAAAATAGTTCAGTTACATAAATACCTCGTCGTTAGTAGGTTTAGAAACGAATCAAACGATGTACACATGTTATAACATTTGGCTGTTGTTGGCGGGATAGCTACTTTAAATCAGACCCTTTATCATGCTATGATACTCTACACTACTAAGGATCTGATAACACTGCATTGGAGGTCACGTCAGATTGACCTTACGATTAGCCTACACAATTGCTTGGCATAGACTGCTTCGCTGCGCATGTCACGTTTCAGTCAAACGCTGTGGAGTAGTCTACGCTCGGTATTGAAAGAGACAATGTCTGTAACTTTTAACTTATAAAACACAAATAATTGCATTGACACAGGCCTTTTTCTACTATTCTCACGGGTCCGACTATCGGACCCGTTCCCAATGCCAAATATAGTTGTTTTTTCCCAATTCTGAAATAAAATTTCCCATTTTTTTAAAAAAAAAAAAAAAAAAAATTTTTTTTTTACAAAGTCAGGTCAAATATACAAATGTTTAGAAGGAAATACTATAAAAATAACAATATTTAAATCATGTATCATGTATTGAAAACAGGCAATTAAAACAACCTGATATTTATGTACAACTAACTTATGAAAATTCCCAATTTGAGGCGTAAAGCGATTAAATTTTTTCCCAATTGGGCAAAATTTACGGCGTAAATTTTCCCAATTTGTCCAGGGTCTTTTTCCCAAAATGGGCAGAAAAAGGCCTGTGACAAACGTAACACACCAACCAATTTATTTAATATTTACTGAAAAAAAAAGATATATTTGATGGAATTTAATAGCGTTACAAAAATATGTACCCCTTCGTGGAGTTGAACCCACACTAAAATTACACTCGCAGAACGTCGCAATAGTCGACTTCTCTGTCTGAGCTAAGCGGACCAGACATACTACAACATACTATTTAGAAAACTAATGTCGTAATAATCTCGGTAGAATATTATATATTTTGGAAACTCATGACCGCGTCCATGATTTTCTTCCTATTCTCGATGTAAAACATGCCATTTAGTGCATTTCTTTGAATTTATCATGCAACCCACAGCATTAACACACAGCGACTTTATCTTGTTTCGTATATTTGTATATTTATATATGTGTTTTATGTGGATTTTCGTTTGTTCAGTTCATTCGAACATCATCTGAAGTGCATATAAAACGCGCGATTTCATTGGTTGAATTTAGTTGATCTTCTCATGAATGTTAATTAGATGAAAGGTCGACCTGACGTGACGCCCAAGGCAGTGTTGTCAGTTCCTATAGTGGAGAGTATCAAAGCGTAATAAGGATATGATTTTAATAAGATTGTGTGGAACCCACAATATATACAGGTTGTGCTAATCACGTGACAGTCATTAGTGCAGTAGGTCTTCTGTACAATATATATATGTCGTACGTAATACATCTGGCCCATTTGGCTCAGTCGGGAGCAAGCTCCACTATTGCGACGTTCGACTATTATTACCCGCGAGTGTAATTTTAGTGTGGATTACGAGTTCATCCTTACGAAGCGGTTCTTCTTTTTTTGTACCATTATTGAATTCCGTCAGTCTTGGTTTTATTAAGTAAATATTCAATAATAGTGGGTGTGTATGTCATTGTCAACGTAATTATTTTGTGTTTTATAAGCTAAAAGTTACTTTTTAACATATTCATCAGGTACTAACTATAACACTTTAATGGGGACCTGCGAAACAATGCTACTATATAATAATCTTTATTGCGTTTATGTACGGTAATCAACTGGAAATTTTTAATTGTATCAAAACAACATTAAAATGGCATTTACAACCTGGATCCAATGGAAGCAGAGAAAAGATTGTCAAATACACGAAAACTGCATCAGATACATTAAATAAACACATGCATTACATCATAAACTTATATAATCTATATATGTAGTGGAATAAACCTTAAAATGTCTCAAATGAAACATGATTTATACATATTTTATTAAGATCACTGAATAAGACCAATCAAAACTTGTTTTGACATGGTTCTTCAAGATTTTTCGGTCAAGCAAAACTTTGCGGAAGAGTATATGATCATTACACAAAATAGAATCAATTATGTGAATAAAACGAAACGAAAAAATTCTGGAATCGGGAAAGATCGACAACACTTCATGTATCTTATTTTAACGTATCTGATGTGCCTTTTAGTTATTACTCACTAACCGACTCGACATTATGTATTTGCACAATATTTATGCATCCTAACTTTATTATAAAAAAAATTACCTTATGGTTGTATTAATTCAAACGTCTGAAATATCAGTCATAGGTTAACATGTTAAAGAAACTAACCCGCCAAATAACGGCAAAATTACACTACAAAACCGTGTGTCCAAACTCTGTCGAGGTGTTCAGGTCATATACTAATGTATATGAAAATAAAGGTTTATTGTGTTCGAAAAATACCTGTGATTCAGTATGCATAAAATGAATTATAAGTTGGTAACAAGAGTGCCTCAATGGCCGAGGGGTTAACAATTTGGCATTTTAAACCTTCTCACCGCTGCGGGTTCGAATCCGACTGGGAGCTCGACTTGTATACTGGCTTCCTATGATTTCAAGGGTTCTATGATATCACGGTAGTGTCAAATATATAATTTAACCATTTCTCTGCTAAAATACGAGTTATTTTGTAGATGTGATGACTTAAGGTACAGTAAATGTAATAAAATATTGAAAGGAAAAAAGGTATGTTTTTCATAAATAAATGGATATTTCCAAAACATGCAAAAACAGGGAACATTTTCTTATGATCTTAAAAAATTGAAAATGATAACATTCATTACTTTTTTATTCTGATAAGTCTGTCATACATGTACATTAATGTTTCTATAAATGGCCACCCATTTGCATATTATACCAGTTTCTACCAAATACATGATACACAATAGTTGCATACCTTGATACCATAGAACTTCAAAAATAGTAAGTTCAATTAGGGTAGCCTTGTTTTCAAATTTATATAATTCTAACATGTTTAGTTGATTAAATTTGATATCATAACAGTTTAGTAGTAGAAAGCAGTTATATTTCCTTTTCCTTTAAATATTTTTTTCTACATTTTTTGTTTTCATCAAACCATTTTTAAAAGTACCGTGATACCATAGAACACCATGCTAAGTGAATTGAATTGAATGTTGTTTAATGGCTCATCAACACAGTATATGTTATTTAGAGCCGCCCCAGAGAGAGGGGTCGGATACATAGGAATCCGAGAATCGTGCCCTACTCTTTTTATCGAATAGATTCCTATGGTTCTTTAACATACTTGGATGATAGACCGATACATTATGTTTACGTCCTCATCCAACGGACGAGGCTGAGGGAAAGTGTCTTGCCGAAGAACACACCGACACAACTACCGACTGCGCCACGCCAGCATGCTAAGTCAGGAAGTGTTGATTTTACGGAAGGTGGGAGGTGTACAGTACTGGTTCTACCAGGAAAAGTGTGTGGTCTGCCCAATGGGTCTGCCTCCACCACAAAATTTTTTACCTAATATATAACCTCGGGGTCTTCCACAGAGATTATTTACGGGATGGGGTGAATTAAATTTGAATACCGTGGGATGGGTCTGGTGATCAATATTTTACGGATCATGATTTATTTAGATGCAATTTGAAGTATATTTCAAATGTAAATAAAATGATTTTTAAGAAGTATAGCCTACAAGGCGCTATGTATAGATGGGTATTATGCATTTTGGAGATTTATTGGTGTTTTCAAGGGATAGGGCACAAAGATCAAAGGATAGGGGGTTAATTAGGGAGTAGGGGGAAATTAGATTTCTGAATTAAGGGATAGGGGGAATATGCTCATAAATGGCCTGTGGAAGATCCTGAACCTTACATGTGTTGAAAATGACGTAAAACGCCATACAAAGTAAAGAACGGTAAAAGGTCATTTCACTGTATATCGGTTTCATCCCCCGTCTTTTCAGCCCTAGTCGTTTTATCATATACCGTATTGCTTCTAATTAGCGCCCCCGAGGACGTGACATTTTCTGAAAGGGGGGTGCTTATTAGAACGTTTTTCGTAAGCCAGTACACTTTTTAATTTCCTTATATAATGCTAAAAATAAGCGAGACAAACTCCCTGTGCCGTAACTCATTACCAGTAGTTTACCAAGTCACTATTGGAAAGCATACGGTAATTTGTTAAACCCGACTTTGTTTTGGCTGCTAGAAAGTGTCACACGCTGTAACTGACACTTTGATTGACAGGTAGAATCGATAGTTATGTCATTTCTAAGGTTGTTTCTAAGGCGTCCACCTTAATTTTAACCATTTTTTGGGGGGCTAGCGTGGCGTAGTCGGCGGATTTGTAACCGGAGGCCCCGGGTTCAATCCTCCGTGGTGCCACTGAGTTCCGTCGGTGTGTTCTTGGGCAAGACACTTTAACGTAGCCTCGTCTGTCGGATGGGGACGTAAACCGGGCGGTCCCGTGTATCGGTCGATCCTCCGAGCACGTTAAAGAACCATAGGAATCTATTCGATAATAAGAGTAGGGCAGGTTCCCGGATTCCTATGTATACTTCCCCTCTCTCTGGGGCGGCTTTAAATAACCTATACTGTGTTGATGAACCGTTAAACAACATTCAATTCAATTGGATATTAACCACTTTTACACCTCAAGGTAAGATTATTTTTTGGGGGTTGGCGCTAATTAGAGGGGGAGCGATAATTAGAAACAATACGGTATGTCATATAATAATTATAAGGTACCGTATATAATAGTTATAAATGGCAATCATGCGAGGTCTTCTGTAATAAAACCTGTTAAAATAAATGCTTCGCCCCACCTCATTGAATAAATATATAAATGCACGTATATTAAGGATAAAGTATTAACAGTTATACTTCGAGTTATTACACAAGTAAAAACTGAAATTCTTAAGTTAGTAAAATGAACATTATTGACGAAATACATATACAATGTACATTGAAATAGTATATTATACAGAGTGGAGTCTTGGTGTGGAGTGACCTTGGAGTCAAATAATTTGGAGTGAATATTTTGGAGTCAATTTTTGGAGTCTTATTTTTCCGTACAATTACCGTAATAACTTTTTAGAAACTAATAAATAGTTCCGACTGTTGTTCTTAAAGTGTTTATGTTCTTTTGTTCTTAACTCCAACTAGACAGGTGTTCCGCGGAACACGTGTGTCGCCTGTCAGCGCTTTGTCAGTATAATAAGTTTTTTTGGACCCTGTTAAATGACCTTGACAAACTAGCCTGACTAAGTTTTCGTGAGGAAAACAATATAATGACCTTCAGTGTGACCTTGACCTTAATATTTTAGTATGGTCATGACGATATTGTCATGATGAGTATATATTGAAAGTCTAATGAAGAAATATCAAGAAATGAGAAAGTTATAGCCAATGTTAAGTTTTCGTGAAGAAAAAAATTAGTTAACCAAATACTTCTCCCAGGGAGAAAATGTGAGTAATGTGTTTCTAGAGGTCATAGCAGCATGCTGACCTGAATTTACAGGTCAAAGCCTCCTAAAATATGCAACTGCATTGTATCACTGTATAAGACAGATGGATAATTTATACCAGCATAGTAAAGATCTTAAATGGTATTGAACTAAACAAAGTATAATGAAGGAATTGAAAGAAACTTTATCTAAATAATTAAAAACATACTACAGTTTATGTATGTTCTGACAACTACTGATTTTTGTTGATATGAAAACAAAAAAAGAACAAAAAAACTGAAACTTCATTCTCCATGATGACTTCAGCACAACCCATAAAGAGCACAACCCATAGAAAGATTGAGTATATATTGAAAGTTTGATGAAGAAATATCAAGAAATGAGAAAGTTAAAAGCCAATGTTAAGTTTTTGTGACGGACTAACTGACGGACGACAAAATGATCCCTATGTATCGCATTTTTCTTTGAAAAGGCGACACAAAAATGGAGTGAATATTTTGGAGCCAATTTGACAGACAGAAAGATATTTCATTGACATAAAAAAAAAAATTATATATAGAATCTTACATTCGTAACTGAGTATAAATTACTTTGGATAAAATCAATAATACTCTATAACACAATAATACTCATGTAAGATCATCTATATACTTAATTCATTGGAAAAGCAATCATAACCTGATCTTATTAGAAAACCTAGGATAATCATTTGAAAACCCTCCCAATACAAATCAGTTAATGTATGCTGTTTTGAAAGGTAAAGTAAACATTGTCTTGGGTTGACAGTGAAAATGGCTGATCAATAACATCTTAATCTCTCTTCTGAGATATGTCTAAGCATGTGCTAAAATGAATGGGCAGCAAGGCAATTAAGACCATGCAGTCTCACTGGTGATTTAATATTCACCTCCCATTACAGATGTCAAATTGTCTGACATCCAGTGTCAGAGGTATACATAGTTTCAATATGTCTGCCAGATCCAATTAACACACACTTGTCCGAATGCAGCTGATTATATATGACTTCAGTGCCCAAGTTAAAATTAGATGTGCAGTTTTGGAATTAGTTGTGCATCTTAAAGAAATTTAATCAAATTCAATTAATAAATAATTGCATGTGCAAATGAAGTAAATTTTTCAATATCACACAAAAGCACTATTGTATGCTTAAGTACATATTTTTTGCCAAATGTTGGGAATGATAGTTTTTCAATACCACTTATATATAAGGAAAAAAGAACACTGACATGAAAGAAATATTACTGTAATAAAACATTGGATTTAGTAGAATGGTGAACAAAAATTAATTACCATTTTAATACTAGTTTTCTCTGTATAGTAATTTATAATAGACATACTTGAAGAGTTTTGAATATATATACTTGTACATTGAATTTCTATAGAACAATGATTTGTGGTGGCGATATAATTATATATAGAATATTATGTTGGTATTTTTTACTATCAAGTTCATTATCGAGGCTTAGAAGATGTCTGTCAAGTTCAAAAATGGGAAGTATCTGCCTAGCTATTTTGCATTATTCAGGGTGAGAAGGTTCTAGGCCCATTTTCCATATTTTATCTCGATGTACATGGAAGATGAGCCTGGCATGTTCATGCCTGTTAGGCGCCATATAACCTGTAATGTGTTGGTGCGCCTTAAAACCCCAATTCAATTCAATTCAATTTTGCATTATCGTGCCGAGCCTAAAAAATCATTTTGTAGATTATTCACATTTTTCGTTTGATGGAACTTTTTTTTTTATAATTTTATTTTATTTTTGTTTTTCAGTTTTCTATTTTTCACGTTTATAGTAAAGAATGAACATTGTTGGTTGATGTACTCATTAAAGGGTATGTAGCGACACAGCCAAACCATCTTTATTATTGAGAGTTTTGAAATACTTGAATAAGGGTGAAAGACTTATCAAAAGCGGATGATAAACAAAGATAATTATGATCATTTGAAGTTTCTGTTGAAACGGATATGGAAGCGGCCATTTTGGGAGATATGACATCACGGTTCTAAATGACCATATATGGAATATTTATAAATATGAAAATTTACTGAATTATAGGGAAAAAATGACACCAACTGTATGAAAAATATGTAATACTTAATGGCAATAATGATTTATATCACCAGTAAAAAAAAACCATTCATTTGCAGTGATTTTCTTCGTTTTAAATGATATTTATCAATATTCCATATATGGTAATATGGAACTGTGACGTCATAGTTCTAAAAATGGCGGCTCCCATATTCGTTTTAGAACAACCTTTAAATGGTCATATCTTTTTTGTCTATCATCCGATTTTGATAATTCTTTCACCTTTTTCCAAGTTTTTCAGAACTCTCAATAATAGTTTGTTTGGGTGTGTCGCTACATTTCCTTTAAAAGAGAAAGATGCATGCGTTTAATTTCTGTTAATAGACCACTATTGATTTTGGGGTTAATATGTCAAAGGTGAAAGGCACTGTGACCTTTAACTTGAATTGTGGATGTAAAATGAATGCTTTATAACATCTTGTAAGTTAACTATACTTCTCAGACTCTGGTTCTATAACCATTATCATCAGACTCTCATAAACTTGGTGAGTGCTTATCAGTGGGCTACCATAATAAAATTAAGAAAAACCTGAGATTTTTGGAAATGCTGAATTTGAGCGCGAGAAGCGAAAATTTCAAAAATCGACAATTTTCAAAAGCTATTGACAAAAAAGAAAATTACAATGTGTATAGTACATATTACATTCTGTTGTATCTTTCTTATTCATACTTTTCCATTACCCAGATGTTGAGATTTCACCTTATTTTCAGTAGGTCATACAATTTGTGTTACTTGGTTTTTATCCTTAGGTTCAATAGTGAAGTAAAAATCCTTCTCAGAGTAAAAGTATACCAATTTTTAAGATAAAAATTTTGAAAAGGATACATAATTATATCATATTAATATTCATATACATGTATATGCAGGATTTTAAAAGAATCACACATAAATACTTTTAAGTTTTACAGTAAAACTGGTTAAACGTCTAGGATAAAGACCTCGTCTATAACCTAGCAAAAAGAGTCAGTCTACTTAGATAGCAAAATTATGAATAAGTTGTTTTATCGGAAAGAATTTATAAAGCTTATTACTTGGATACACACTTAATGTCAGGATTTTGTTATTTTATTTTCAGTGCTATATTTTGTCCGGTCATATTAGGTCGATCTTGCATAATAAAGATTAACATGTATTATCTTATTTTCTATACGTCTATATACAAAATGAATATGGTGGATATTTATAGTCTCTTGTAATTTAATTGTTGAATCCTGGCATTTGTGCATTTTAAATGTGTTAAACCATAAACCTAATGACTTTATTCAAAGATTAGTATGTATATGCATTATTTTTATTAGTATGTTACGGATGTATGTGCATTATTTTTATGCCTAAGTATTTTAATGACGAGATTTAAAGAAACACTTCAACTGCAATATACAAGTGACTGAAAATGTAACAATACCACATTAAAAACAGTCAACTTTAAAAACACTAGGAAAAGCAAGTGAAATATCAATTTCCTGTTTATCATAAACAGAACTCGAATTACATAAGACGCCGCGGACTGTGGACTGTGATTGGTGGACTGTGGTGTACATACCAATAAGTTGCCATCAGCTGACCACATGCAGTCGCGTATTGGGTACACGTGTTGGTATTTGTGTTAAAAATTGGGTACTAATAAAATGTATGACTTTTTGCTGGAAAAAGCCGGCAATTCTAAAAGAAAAGCCGGTAAGCCAGTAATCTAATCAAAAAGCCGGTAATTACCTGCGCAAAGCTTAAGAAATGGCAGGCCTGGTGAGAGCAGTAATAAAATATAGCTGGGCAATGCTGACCACTGACTCACTCCAAGACTCATGGTCATTAATAAGTGTTTATTTCAACCAGAGATTTCTTAATTCACTGTTTCCACAAACTGCTGAGAGAATGACAGTACTGAGGCATGGGAATGTTTATAGCAAGGTGTGTCTGCAGACTTGGTATTGTCAGTGTAAAGTACCAAACTGAAAAGGAGAGGACATACACTTTCTTTGGTTTGGGATTAAATGCAGGACTGTATCATAACTTAAAGGGACACACAGCAATCTTGAAGTATTCGAAATGGGTGTCTCGATTTATATATCCAGTATCATTTTTACTTTTACCCTGGTGACATTTTAATAAATCAAATTTAAGTATTCACTATTTCGTCTTATTATACTATAAGTTTAAATATATTATTGGTCCAATAAGGCCAAAAATAAAATTATGTTTGTTTCCCCTTCCCGACCCATGCAAAAAAGGGTTGGGTAGGTAGGTAGGTAAAATATTTTTTTTATTTCATTTCTTTTATTTGAGATCAAAACTGGAATACATGCTACCTATAAGACACATTTAAGACAAAAAAAAAAAAAAAAAAAAAAAAAAAAAAAAAAAAAATCGCCAAAAAAAATTATTTTTTTTCGCCAGTGTCGAAAAAATAATTCGGGTCGCGGCAATTTCGGTGGGTCGGTCGGGAAGGGGAAACAAACATAATTTTATTTTTGGCCTAATATTAAAAATTAATAATATGCAAACACAAATGGCTTTTAAGATCCAAATATAACTGACAGGGAAGGCTGGTAGTGTTGCAGATTAATGGGCAGTTATCACAGTTTGTGGTCCTTATTGACCATGCACTTGTCGGCAGAGTTGATACACCCAAGAAGTACTGTATTTATCCGCATCAAAACTGTACAAGGCATAATAAATTAACTAATAGTTATATATTTAAAATCAAAATGAAACTATATGGTCTATAAAGTCTATGATGCTAGTTTATGCAACTAACTGGACGCCGCTAGTTTTTAAAAAAATCAAGATTGCCATGTGTCCCTTTAATTTTACCCTTCCATAGGCGGATTGAGGCACCAAAACCACCCCGTGGACACGGATCCTCCTCCGTGTTTTGTTATGCCTAATTTGGGGCCGTTATTCGGCCCCTTCACAATGCCAAAAAGTATACTTTTTTCACAATTATATCCAAAAAATTCACAATCTGAAAGAAATAATTAAAAAAAAGAAAAAAAAGAAAAAAAGTAAGGATACTACTCTTAATATAAGCTGGTGTCCAAACTAGTCTGTATTTACCAAAAACAAAACTTAAAACCAAGGGATATTAAACTGTGAAAATAAAAGTGAAAAAAGTTTCTTATCTTTTGTTATAATATTTCACAATTTTCACAATTTCTAGAAAAGTGACGCTATTTTTCACAATGGTACAGGCACAGGCTGCATTCACAAAACACATAAAAAAAAACTGCCTCTAGACAAAAGTTAAAAATACGCCCTCTAGACAAAGTGTTTCCCTCCCATAGGCACCAAAACCACCCCCTGGACAAAGGTTCATAATACCCCACTGGACAAAATACGCACCCTAGACAAAGTTTTTCCCTTCCATAGGCAAAATGAGGCCCAAAAACCACCCCCTGGACACGGACCCCCTGGACAAAGGTTCAAAATACCCCCCTCTGGACAAAATGTTACCCTCCCATAGGTGGATTGAGGCACCAAAACCGCCCCCTGGACACGGATCCCCATGGACAAATGTTCAAAATGCACCCGCTGGACAAAATTTACCCTTCCGTAGGCAGATTGAGGCACCAAAACACCCCCTGGACAAAAGTTCAAAATAACCCCCTGGACAAAATGTTACCCTTCCATAGGCGGATTGAGGCACCAAAACCGCCCCCTGGACACGGATCCCCATGGACAAATGTTCAAAATGCACCCGCTGGACAAAATTTACCCTTCCGTAGGCAGATTGAGGCACCAAAACCCCCCCTGGACAAAAGTTCAAAATAACCCCCTGGACAAAATGTTACCCTTCCATAGGCGGATTGAGGCGCCAAAAACCCACCCCTGGACACAGACCCCATGGACAAAAGTTCAAAATACCCTGCCTAGACAAAATTTTACCCTTCCATAAGATTGCGGCACCAAAACACCCCCTGGACAAAATGTTACCCTTCCATAGGCGGATTGAGGCATCAAAACAACCCCTGGACAAAAGTTCAAAATACCCCCCTAGACAAAGTTTTACCCTTCCATAGGCGGATTGAGGCACCGAAACACTCCCCTGGACACGGATCCACTTGGACAAAGGTTCAGAATACACCCCCTGGACAAAGTTTTATCCTTCCATAGGCAGATTGATGCATCAAAACACACCCCTGGACACGGACCCCCTGGACAAAGGTTCAAAATACCCACCCCCAGGACAAAATTTTACCCTTCCATAGGCGGATTGAGGCACCAAAACACCCCCTGGACACAGACCCCCTGGACAAAATTCCATTCAAAATACCCCCCCTGGACAAAAAAAATACCCTTCTATAGGGGGGGTGCGGATATTTTCTGGAATAGCCCATTGTCACTGAGTTTATTCCAATCTATCACTGTTCTTGGGAAGAAAGAGTATTTGAAGTTGTCACTTTTTGTCTGTATTAATTGGAAACACTTTGTGTTGTTGTTCACTTGGTTTGCAACAATGTTTTTATGTATATAGTCCTCGTATTTCTTAGCTCTAATTGTTTGTTTAGGCCTAAGGGGATTTAGATAGTGCTCAATATTAATAGCTGGGACGTGCCCTTCCACCACCTTGTACAGGAACGTCAGCCGCTGGTGGCGTCGTCTTTCTTGTAGTGGGGCCAGTTCCAGGTCCTTCAGCATGGCGGTCACACATCTAGCTTGTCTATTTCGCCTTGCTGGTAGGGGTCCCAGATAACACACCCATATTCCAGTTTTGGATCGAATCAGTCTGAGGTAGGCGTTCTTCCGGCAGCTAGAAGGACAGTGCCTTAGGTTTCTTCTCATGAATCCAAGGGTAGAGTTAGCACGTTTGGTGATTTTCGATATATGTGTAGTCCATTTCAGGTCATCAGAGAATGTAATTCCAAGGTAAGGATTTTCTTGAACTTGTTTTAGAATATCGCCGTCGATGGTGTAAAAATAGCTTGACTTCTGTTTGCTGCTGAGGAGATAGCATTTCTTGGCGTTGAACTTCATACCCCAATCATGCGCCCATTGTTGTAGATTTTTGAGGTCTAATTGGAGGAGTTCGTGGTCTTTGATTGAGTTAATAGTTCTGTATAATAGACAGTCATCCGCGAACAGGCGTATGTGGGACTTGACTCTCTCGGGCAGGTCATTGATGTGGCAGAGGAACAGCAAAGGCCCTAACACCGTGCCTTGGGGTACGCCGGATCCTACTGGGACGTGTCGGGACTTCTCACCTTCCACCACCACGCACATTTCACGCTGTTGGAGGAAGTTGGCAATCCAGTCGAGTAGGGGGCCACGGATACCATAGTTCTCAAGCTTTAGGAGAAGTCGTTGGTGGGGTACGGTGTCAAATGCTTTGCTGAAGTCCAGAATCATTGTGTCGACCTGTTTATTCTTGTCATAGTAGCCGAGTAGATCGTGAGCTGTGACGACTAGTTGTGTCTCGCAGGAGTAGCCTGAACGGAAGCCATGATTGAGGTCGGTAAGTACCCTGTGTCTGTCTAGGTGGTCGAGCATATGGTGACAAATGATATGTTCCAGTAGTTTGGATAGGACACAAGTGAGGGACACTGGGCGGTAGTTCTCTGGAGTATGGCGATCCCCTTTCTTGAAGACCGGCGCAATGTTGGCGCTTCTCCAGTCCTTGGGTAGCTCCCCGGTGTCAACTGACTTTTGGAAGATGGCGGTAATGGCTGGGGTGGCTTCTGTCGCACACGCCTGGAGGACTCTGTTTGGTATCTCGTCTGGGCCAGTTGCCTTCCTAATGTTGATATTTTTTAGAAGCTTCAGTACCCCTTCTTCCCCAATATGTAGTGCGGGTATGCTCTCATCTATGTGGTTGGAGAGTGGAGGGGGTGGCTGGTTGTTGTTGTCCTTCGTGAAGACTGACTGGAATTGGTTGATCAGGATCTCCGCTTTACCTTTACAGTCGCTGACAAGGTGGCCATGGTTCCGTAGAGGGGCGATGCCTATGTTGTCTTCCTTCTTGGACTTAACGTAGTTGTAGAAGGGTTTGGTGTTGTTGTTTTCCAGGCCTTCGTTGATAACTTTGTTGATATGGTCCCATTCAGCTTTGCGGATGAGCCGTTTAGTTTCCTTTTGGCATTTTCTGTAATTTGTCCAGATGTTGGTTTTCTTGGCCTTTTTGAAGATCCTAGCTTTCCGCTTGAGCTGTCTTTTTACTTCTTTTGTGATCCATGGTGTTGCGTTTCTTGAAGTCTTCATTTTGGATGGGATGTTTTCTTGAATTGTTGTGTTGAGCATTTCTTTGAAGGTGTCCCAGAGATTGTGTACATTGGAATTGTTTCGGTATAGTCGTAGGATTTCTGTAGAGATGGTTGATATGTCTTTCTTTAGATTTTCCCAGTTGGCCTTGGAGAACGTATAACATTTCCTGGGTTTCTGTTTGGCATAGTATGGCTTGGTAACGGAATCAGCAACTACAATGTCATGGTCGGAGATACCAGGTGCGTTGGAAGTGGATTTAATGAGTGATGGATTCGTGGTAAATATAAGATCCAAAATGTTGTTTTCTCTAGTTGGCTTGTCGTGCACTTGAGTGAGGTTGAAGTCAATGGACAGGTCAAGTAGAGCCTGTTGAACATCTTTGTCTTGAGCATCTCGCTGTACAGAGAGGTTCTGCCAATCTATGGCGGGGCAGTTGAAGTCGCCGGCTATAATGGTGAGGCGTTCTTTGTCGTTCATCGCCAGGTTGATTGACTTCCGTAGTTTGTTCACATCAGCCATGTTTCGATGGGGCATGTAGAATGAGGAGACTAGGAGGTTCTTCTTTCCCTTGAGTTTCACTTGGACCCATTCTACTTCACATTTCGTGACCAGTTCAGGTTGTTCCTCAGCTATCAGATCCTCGTGTACTAGGACGAAAACTCCCCCTCCGAGTGTTCCTCTATCGTTTCTGTAAGCTCTGTAGTGAGTTGGGAATACTTCGCATGACTGAATGGCGTCGGGGGCTGGAGATTTACCTGGCTGGATGCCCTTTAGCCACGATTCTGTGCCGCAGACTATGTCAGGCTTTATGTAGTGGAGGGCTGCTTGGAGTTCTGCGCTTTTTCCACCACCAATGCTCCGGCAGTTGACGTTCATAATCCGAAGATTCTGTTTTTCTGAAACGCAAAACAATGAAGAGGTGTTGGTCGGGGACTGGGTCGATGAGGAGAGACCCTGTTGGCGTGATCTGCTGTGTGTTGTGTTTAGCAGTATTATTATGTTGATATCTTTATAAAGCCGCAAAGTGGCAGAATATCGTTATTTTCACTATATGTGTGTGTATATATGCACTCTTGAACAGTGGGAAAAACAGTGGGACATGGAGTTTAACCCGTCAAAATGTCAAGTTATACACATCACAAGGTTAAAGAAACACATCGACACAACCTATTACTAACATAACACTAAACTTGAGTCTACCTCCTCTGCAAAATACTTAGGCCTCACTATTGCAGAGGACTTACAATGGAACACAAACATCAACAACATCACCAAAAAAGCAAATCAAACATTAGGGTTTTTAAGGAGAAACATCAAGGTACATTCTGAAGATCTAAAGTCCATGGCCTATAAAACTCTTGTCCGCCCTCAGCTGGAGTACTGCTCAAGTATCTGGTCACCTCATACTGAGACTGCCATAAACCAGATCGAGGCCGTACTCCATACAGCGCCGGGCAAAACACGACTACAGACGGACCAGTAGTGTCACTGAGATGCTCCAGTCCCTACAGTGGAGAAGACTAGACCAAAGACGTATCGACAGTCGACTCTCACTATGTTACAAGATCACAAATGACCTGGTAGCTATCCCTCTAGAAGACTACATGACACTGACGAACAGACAATCCCGACATTCACACTCGCTTGCTTTCAAATTAATTGACGCAACCGCTGACTACTACAAATTCGGCCCTGTCACAATTTGAGTAAACTGATTTTGAGACTTTTTTTAAAGTGTTTTTTTATGTTTTTTCTACTTAATATTGAAAAAGTGGACACATTCATATAAGGCGGTGTGTCCACATGTTAAAAAAATATCAAAATATGATTTAATTGCCATGTTTAACCGTTTTTAGACCAAGACGTATTTGACCATTTTCCGAAATTGACCCTTTTTAAAAAAAAAATATGTTCAACATCGATCGATCATTCTGGAAAAAGTCGGTGATTCTGGAGGAGACGAAACATAAAACATGTAACACTAATACAAGTGTAGTGTTACTGCGTCAATAAAATTACCTTAATGATCGTTTGATGTTAGAAATATATGCAATTTATGTTGACAACTGCACTTTTTCCTATTTCTCTGACGCGGCCATCTTAGCAGACAACATCGAGGTAAAATCCGTTTTAAACCAGTCAGAATTATGCAACAATTGTTTTAATTGGTCAATTTAAACTAATAAGCGCGCGATAACATTCTGGTTTACGAACCATAAACTCGATGAATGAACTATATCGCTTCAGCAAGGGACGCAGTCAACAATTTTATGAATGAAATTAAATGCCTTTACAATTGTGTCATCACAAGGACATAGGCCTAGTTCGTAGAAATATTCATGGCACGTTTACTGCTGTGGTGTGTTCTGATATTTCCTTATAACTACAAAAAGAGCTATATTTCCGTATAAACAAGTTTTCATTCCCTTCAGATACTGCAACCTTGATAGAATAACCTTTACATTGAGATAATTTATATACTTTTTTCATTCCCTTCAGAACTTGCAACATTGTAAATGGATACATATTTTTTTATTCTCTTCAGAACTTGCAGCATTCAACAAAAAAAAAGCTATATTTCCGTTATTCATTCCTTCAGTTTTTTGTTGAAACGTCTGTGTTAATTTAAGGGTTTGATGTTATTCATTCCCTTCAAACTGTTGTCGAAACGTCTGTGCTAATTTAAGGGTTTGATGTTTTTCATTCCCTTCAAATTGTTTTCGAAACGTCTGTGCTAATTCTTGGGATAAATTGGGATAAATTCCTTTTCATTCCCTTCAGAATTTTGCAACAGTGAAACTGATCAGATTTTAAAAAAACGGCCAAAACACCGCAATTCATTATCACCTTACGTGTCCACATTTCCAAAAACAGGCAAAAATGCCTATTTCAACAAGATGATCTGTGTCCACATTTCCAAAACAGGCAAAAATGCCTATTTCAACAAGATGATCTGTGTCCATATTTCCAAAAACGATATTTTACCCCCAAAAAGTAATCCAAGCCCCTTTTTCTATGTATTTGTCCCCAAAGGAGACCCTTTCCCCGGAATATACCTTCCATGTATCACATTATTAAACTTCTAAAATAAGAGGACACGTCGCCTTTAAATATAGAGCCGTGTCCACATTTTCAGAAACACACTTTTCTTATAAAAACACACTTTTTTAAAATGTGGACACGCCGCCTAATAGAGCCGTGTCCACATTTTAAAAAAGACACTTTTCTTAGGAAAAACACACTTTTTTAAAATGTGGACACGCCGCCTTATAGAGCCGTGTCCACATTTTAAAAAAGACACTTTTCTTAGAAAAAAAATACTTTTTTAAAATGTGGACACGGCTCTATAAGGCGGCGTGTCCACATTTTAAAAAAATACACTTTTCTTAGGAAAACCATACTTTTTTAAAATGTGGACACGCCGCCTTATAGAGCCGTGTCCACATTTTAAAAAAGTATGTTTTCCTAAGAAAAGTGTCTTTTTTAAAAATGTGGACACACCGCCTTATAGAGCCGTGTCCACATTTTAAAAAAGCATGTTTTTCCTAAGAAAAGTGTCTTTTTTTAAATGTGGACACACCGCCTTATAGAGCTGTGTCAACATTTTAAAAAAGTATGGTTTTCCTAAGAAAAGTGTGTTTTTTTGGAAATGTGGACACACCGCCTTATAGAGCTGTGTCCACATTTTAGAAGTTGTTATAATGTGACACATGGAAGGTATATTCCGGGGAAAGGGTCTCCTTTGGGGACAAATACACAGAAAAAGGGGCTTGGATTACTTTTTGGGGGTAAAATATCAAGTTTTTGGAAATGTGGACACAGATCGTCTTTGTGATTTACACATTTTTCGCATTTTTTGAAAAATGGACACGTTCAATGTTTAAGTTCTGAACTTGAAGGGAATGGAAAATAATATTTTTCAATTTACAACATATTTAGTAGAATGCCGGCATGTTCTGAAGGGAATACAAATTAATATTCTCCATTTACAGCTATTTAGTCAATGTGGCAAGTTCTGAAGGGAATGAATAAAATCATTTTTTGATATGTTTTTAACATGTGGATGGTGCCTTATATGAACGTGTCCATGCGGTCCTTTTCATTCATTTGGTTCATTAAGACGTGCTCGACCTCTAGTCAAATGAAAAACGTCGTTATATAATGGTAGCCGTGAAAATAGACTGGTTTAAATCCCATTACTAAGAGCAAAATAAGTGCAAAAATCAGTTTACTCAAATTGTGACAGGGCCACAAATTCTCCTTTTTCCCCAGAACAGTCTTCCACTGGAATTCATTAGCTCCTGACATCCCTATATTACCCAATATAGAACAGTTCAATTCTGCAGTCAGCAGAATTGAACATATCTCACCATAAATTCAATGTTTGTTTTTATTTTTAAACCTAACATCCAAAAACTTCAATGTTTTTCTTAAATTTCTTTTATATATATTTTTAAAATACTAACAGTCTTTGTCGGTATGACGATGCATGCCTAGGTCCCCAGCAGGGGTTTGGCATTAAAGGAAGATAGATAGATAGATAGATAGATAGATAGATAGATAGATAGATAGATAGATAGATAGATAGATAGATAGATAGATAGATAGATAGATAGATAGATAGATAGATAGATGTATGTGTGCATGAACAAATGCACACTACCCAGAAATCATTATGAGCATTAGACTTAGAGGGATGTTTAAACCCATATGTACATCAAGTCAATGTGGGAGTGTCTTGTGCAGGCCCTCAATACTTGGGTATCCTTTATAATGATACATTAAAATCTGCTGTTTTTTACTTGTATGTAATCCATATGTTAACTTAACTGCTTTCATATGATTGATTCCCTGTTTTTTCATTGTCATGTTCACATTGTTATGAATATTACGACAATAAAATTCTATTCTATAAATGTCACACGGAGTACTTGCCACTGTTACAATATAGAACTTAGGCCAAAAATAAAATTATGTTTGTTTCCCCTTCCCGACCCATGCAAAAAAGGGTTGGGTAGGTAGGTAGGTAAAATATTTTTTTTATTTCATTTCTTTTATTTGAGATCAAAACTGGAATACATGCTACCTATAAGACACATTTAAGACAAAAAAAAAAAAAGTTTTTTTTTTCGCCAGTGTCGAAAAAATAATTCGGGTCGCGGCAATTTCGGTGGGTCGGTCGGGAAGGGGAAACAAACATAATTTTATTTTTGGCCTTATGTACTCTTTAAGGAGTTGTTCTGAACTTATTTCCACAAAGGTATGTTTTCTGGTTAGCTAGATGAGGTTTTGAGCCTGGGAATGATATATGAAAAACCTATGTATGGTATGTGTTCCGTAATAACCACATGAGGTGCTAGAAAATGAGTGTTTTTTCATCATTTTTTACAACTTAAAATATTACAATTTAAAAACAAGGCACAATAAAAAAATCATCTTCTATAGCACAATTTATTAAACTTTATAACATTTTTTATTTCATCAATTTACATCAAAAAATGAAGGAACGGCTGCAGTAAATGTGAAACCATTCAGGACTTCGTTATATATTTCCCATTTTTTTCAAACTATTATAACATTTTTTTTATCTGCAATAAACAAGGAAAATAGGCCAAAAAAGACTGAATGTTAAACTTTATATACATACATTTAGAAGGAAAAAAACTGACAAGCTTTAATATGAACATTAATGTGTACTCGTCTTTCTTTTTAAGCCACCGACGGAGCTTTGATTCTGTGGTGTCCGCAACTCAATCATCTACACTGATTCATAGTGCAGATTCAAAGCCATGATTTTTCCTATAAAAATGCCTTAATAATGTGTTTCAACACACAAAATGACATGGTCGTAGTGTAGTATGTAGTGTCTGCACGCAAATTCAAATAGGTTATTTTTTTATCGAGTTAAGTTCTTTTCTCTCAGTTTTTTTAAACAAACAGGATCTTTGTAATAGTAACCATAGAAATATGCAAGAAATGGGTAGTGCTTAAGCATATTTCAACACCTGAAGCCTATAACAAGGAAAAAGATGCGTTTAGGTATGGACCCGCACAAAAAAAAGGAAACTTGTAATTAACATTTGATATGTGTCTTTTTAAAATAATCAAATGGTTTTTAACAACTAAAATAATTGTAATTTATCAATCATTTTGACCACAAATTGACATAAACTAATAATTTAGATTTTTTTTACTGCGTTACGAACACTACATACAATATTAAGGTTTCCACACTATAAATATTAGTCTCATTTAGAACCAACAATGAAAGAATTACGACAATGATAACAGAAACCTACCCACTAGGAAGGGAAAAAACAAAAACAAGTATAGAAAGGTCAGAGAGAAAATCAAAATAGATGGTGTCAAACATGAAATGGTAAAGGGTAAGGATAGGTTAGAACTAGCTCATAAGAAGCAAACCTGTGAAAGGCAGAACAAAGAAAGAAAAAAAGTGCAATCTTAAGAACTAAAAATTGACGAATGAGTATACAGCTGTAGGGAAAGGATGCCTCCTCGCAGCCTGATATAAATGAGGTCAGTGTGGAGGAACGTGAGGATAATACTTTCTTGAAAAGCTTCAAATGTAAGGAATCACGACTGAACTTATCTTGGTCTATATTTAGAACTGGAAAAACTAATACCTGTACTTTCGTGTCATTGTCATCGTCATATCGATCATATTACATCTTATAATTTCATTTCAGTTTACTGTTACTATGCTAATCAGAATTAGGCTTTCGTTATGTTTCATTCTGTTGTTCATTTTACAGTGATTATAATGCCATCTTTGTGGCCCATGATTGGAAAATAAAGATATTCATTCTTGGTCTATTTTTAGAACAGGTTAAACAAATGTCTGTACATTCCACTTTATTGTCGTCGTCATCGATCGCGTGTATGTGGGTCTGAGTAGGTAGACGCTTATATTAAAACACTAGCAAATAAAAGTGCATAGATGTTCATGATACGGCCGCTAAAATGGCAGACAAACCCAAAATGAATGAATGGTGTTTTACGGCACGTCGACATAAATAGGTCATATTGTGCGCAAAAATTGATGAAAAATGAAGAAATGAAGTATTAATTAAAAATTACGGTAAATATATAAAGATAAAACTATTAAAAAATAAGGGATGATAAGGTGTAATATAAACTATGTATGTACCCAAAATGAAACATTACGCCGGTTAACTTCCTTTTTTTGCTGACCAATCCACCGAAGATGTCTAATCAACTAATAATGCATGTCTATCTGACATCACATGCTCTATTCATCAAAATGCATGTCCAAAAAATATGACCCCTGTATTTACAAAATTGACTCCCAGTTTATTCCATACGGGGTCAAGGACGACCCCTAAAAAATTGAGACCTGCAGAAACACTGCCCTATTGCACTCCAGTAAAATGGGACAGCGTAAATAAAGATATCCGCGCCAGGTTGTATTCTGTAACAAACAAGGCAGCATTAATGGGCAATATAAGTATAACACAATAATCTGTAATGCACTAAATAGCAGTATTATTGTAGTGTCCGCAACAAAATTATGAATTTCAGATAAAAATACAGTGTCGATAAATTCATAGATTTGTGCAAAAAAACACTTGTTTATCTTGATCTACACAATCTGTTAGTTGAAATCATTTGTTTTGTATTTCAATCTGGGATGGTATGTGGTTGGTACCGCGGTGTCGTAAAACAGAATTTTTGACCTTAAAACCACTCGCATAACGTCCAAGATTGGAAATCTTAGCATGGTTATCTCTAAAAATGTTTAGAAACTGGTTTGACCTATAAAACATCCATACCGCAGCCGTATTAAGCTGACCATGAGTTACCGGTACTTAATGGAATAAACACTGCACAAAAGTAAGTCATGTGTCTTTACTTGTACATTTACAGATAATAGGTTTGAAATGGAATCTCGTGTGTTGAAGCCTCATAATACAAACACACAGCCTGCCAGTTCTGCTGGTGCCTCACAGAAGCCAATGGAGAGTGGAGATATGCCAGACCAGTCCTCAAAGTAACAGCACATTTTCAAGTCAAAATATTCAGAGCATTAACAACTGTTTTAATTGTGTTTGTTTTTCCTGAAACTGGGAGAAATGGAGGCTATTTTTGATTGGGAATGGGTCTGCATAACGGACCGAAAATGCCCTGTTAAAGAATATATATTTTTTATATTATTACTAAGCTGCCAAAATATCTTGCATTATGCGGAAAAAATGAGGACCGCTGCTTTGCAATTATTTCACTTTCTTCTTTCTTACTTTCGTATGTGATGTGATGTCTTCTCACCCAGACTGCAATTATTATTTTTAGTGTTATAATGCTATCAGCGATCAGGTATCTTTTTACACTCCACAGCAGCCTCGTTAGCTCAATGGATAAGACATTTGATTTAGAGCTCTGCCCCATATGGGTTTGCTTCACACTTTCAGCCTAGATGTATACCCTAATTATTAGTTAAATGGGGTTTTATGGCCTGTTAACATGTGATCATATTAGTAATATCATGTATCAGCAGGCAATAAAACCCCATTTACTCTAGATATTCGTTCATTTGATAATGAACTCATAATTCACATTCTTTACTACGCCAGGATACTGTTGAAATGCGACTGCCTTTTTCAAGATTCGAAAAAAAATTGTATTGAATAAGATTAACCCATTAATGATTCATTCTAATAATAATTACAGAAAAAAATGGTCATTAGAAGACTTTGATATAGGCAAACCACTCGGAAAGGGAAAGTTTGGCAATGTATACCTAGCCAGAGAGAAAAGCAGCAAATATATTGTGGCACTCAAGGTAAGTAATTGTAAAATGTGATGTGCAGAAACATGGATACCAATATTAATTAAGGGTGTACAGTACTGTAGGGTGGCTTTTATACTTGGATAGTTGATTGTGTAAAGCTGATCTAGTGATCACTGACGTCTGAGAGCTAGACTCCATTCATCCATACCTACCTACCAACCACATGTGAGGCATTCTGTAGGACTTGTATGTGTCACTCCAAATTGAAGAACATACATTATTAGTACATTTCATATAAAATGTGCAACCTGTTAAAACAGAAATACTCAAATTATTTATTTATTGGGCAGTGATTTGTGAACAATACTTTGTTTAATACTGCAGCATTCTAGCATTGCAACCTTTTGGTCAGTACATAATGCTGGGTCATAAAGTAATATCCAGACTGCCTATGTTGAACTGCTAGGGAAACATAATATAAATCATTAATGTATATTTATTTGTTGCCTAAATCCTTGAATCTTTTGGTATCACAATTGTCTGTTACGGATGAGTTCATAGAATAGCAAGCAGCAGTCTGACCTACCATGTTACATTGTATGACCTTAGGTCAGTCTTAAACCAATGCTTCGTCCACTCCGCAGGTAATGTTGAAAAAAAAAAGTTTTGTCCCCTCCACTTTTTATGAGGTCTTAATGATTTATTAAACTTCTATGCAGATTTCATATATTAAAGCTACATTTAAAATGTACCAGTTGACAAATTACACAGGTTTTAAAAGGACATTGTAATGCAAAAACACTTTTGAACATTATTTATGAATTTCTGAAGATTTTGCTATCGTGTTAAAATCAAATGTCTGTGGGGGTCAAATATTTTCATAATTGGAGACTAACAGTATACAATGTTCTGGTGACATTTTATATTTTACCATACAGGTACTTTTCAAATCACAGTTACAAAAGTCTGGTGTGGAGCATCAACTGAGAAGAGAAATTGAAATACAATCGCATCTAAGGTAACTCTTTGGCCTAATACAGGCTGATCAACTTGTAGGATATTTGAATATTTTCAGAATAATAAATGAATGAATGTTCAATATAAACCCTTAACCCGATAAGCATGACTTAATACCTTTGCATCCATTGTAAACCCAAATCAGCTTGGCTGATCAGGGTTTACAATGTCTTGCTGCTGATCAGTCATTTCCCCCAAAACACCCCTTTGTCACATAAATGGAATGGTCTTAATTTATATATATGTAGCGGGTTAAGGGTTAATAAGATTCTAGGTCATCGGTTTGAAATCTGGAATGGTGATGAGCATATGACAACAACAGATTTGGGAGACGGTTTATAATACTGGCAAGGAATGTCGTTCTGGCTCCCCGTTCAACTGAAAACCATGGTATTGTATATGACAATAATGGATTTGGGAGATGGTTTATAATACTGGCAAAGAATGTCATCTTCTGGCTCCCCGTTCAACTGAAAACCATGGTATTGTTTCCAGTTCCCATATGGGTATACCCCATGTAGTGAATGACAGTTCTTCCGAATATGGAATAGCTATAAAATATTAAATCAGAGGTATGGTATTTCGAATACTATTAATAATTTTACCGATTTAAAAAGTCAAAAATGTAGCTGTCCCCTGCAAGTTGTAAATTTGAAGTTGTGTTGTTTACTTGCAGGCATGACAATATACTTCGGCTATTTGGTTATTTCCACGACAAAACCAGAGTTTACTTAATACTAGAATATGCACCCAAAGGAGAACTATATAAGGAATTACAAAAGTTGAAAAGATTTGATGAAAAAACAACATCCAAGGTAAGTTGATTAGTATAATAACTTTTTTAAGCCACAGCGGCGTGGCCTAGTGGTAGAGCATCTGCCTCATATGCGGGAGGTCAGGGGTTCAATCCCCGATTGAGTCATATAAAGACTTATAAAAATGGTACTAGTAGCTTCGTTGCTTGACGGTCAGCATATAAAGAGAATTTTCTAGGACTGGTTGGCAGGTGTCTGAATAATATGACTGGGTGTCTGGCTTGGTATTCCAGTGGGGTAGCACTATAACACTCAGCTCACTTCTACAAGTAGTCACCAACATGTTATGACCGTTAAAAATGATGTTAAACCCTGTATATACTTTTTCTATGCCATGGCAACACATTCTGTGTCCGTCTACAGTTGGTTAGTTCAATCTGTAAGTTTGTTATAATATATTCCATCGCTTAAAGCAGTTTTCTTGCAAAATTCTCATTAAAGTGGAAATATCTGAACTACATTTGGTACATTGTGTTAACACCCTAAAGGAGGTCAGTAAAAAAAAACTTATTTTTATGCCCCTTTTGTTTACAGTATGTATACCAGCTGGCCAATGCCCTGAAGTACTGCCACAGTAAGAGAGTGATCCACCGTGATATTAAACCGGAGAACCTCCTACTAGGGATGACCTTCCGACCTTAAAAATTGCCGACTTTGGATGGTCCGTACACGCTCCGATCTTCAAGGTATGTTTTGCATAAGTTGCTGTTTAAAGCCGTATTGGAAATAAATAAGTCTTTTTTAAAATATTTGGCTGGTCAAACCTACCCAGCATTGAAGGAGTATATTATAACGAAATTGTTGCACCCCAGTGGAAACAATTTCAGACATGGAGAAGCTCTGTCAATGGACAGCATGGTTCCAATCTCACATGACTAATGGAGAAAAATAAGGCAACTAAAAAGCTGTTGTTTCCGCTAACAAAATTATTATGTATGCTGTATAGGGACAAACCTGTACTTTTGCCATATATAGTCTTAGGGTATGGGTTAAAATTTAGGGTCGGTCAGGAGAGCAGAAACTTGGATGTATATTTTTTCTTCGGTCAAGTACTATTTCTAAAGAAGATATTGGCTGGCACTTCTTTTTATCACAATTGGAAAAGTTTACTAAAATGTGAATTTAATCCTGCAGTTATCCTAGTTCGTTTATACATTATACAAAAAAATCATTTCATTATTAATGTTGTGTAGACGCACGACGCTGTGTGGAACGCTGGACTACCTGCCACCGGAGATGATAGAGGGTAACTTCCACGACGAGACCGTTGACTTGTGGAGTCTGGGTGTACTGTGCTATGAACTATTGGTGGGAAAACCACCATTTGAGACGGAGAGCAACTCAGAGACATACAGGAGAATCACACGCGTCGACATCCGGTACCCGTCATACGTATCTACTGGTGCCAGGGACCTTATATCTAGTGTATGTATTGTGTCGATCATCCTTTCATTGATAACTCGATACATTTAAGCTGCTGGTGCCAGTTGTCGTCCATCCTACATTATCTTTTCCTTTCAACAACTTCTCTAATGGCAGTCAATTTTTACCAATGGAAGAATAAGGTGCTTTATGCATATTTGCTAGTACATAAACCTTTGTGGAACGTGTAGCCCCTCTTGCCGGGGATAAACACAGTAATGCACTTCTATTGATGAGGCCAAAACAAAAAAAAAGGTTGTTTCTCGTCTTCCGACCGATTCTATTTTTAAGACCCCTAACTTTTTAGGGCACAACAAAAAAATGTTTTTAGGTTTTTAAGGCGCGTTGTGAAACACTCATATTATGTAATATGTTCAAGAAAACATGCTTTTGATGTTCTTGATTTGAATTTAGAAAAGTAAGGATTAATTCTATAAAAAAACAGATTTTCCTAATACCTACCCTGTTTTTTTTGGGGAAAAGACCAAAAACAGGCCCCTTTTTTTGGCCTGACACCGTGACGGTGGCATAATGATAGCGCGTCCGTCTCACATGTGGGAGGTCGTGGTTCAATTCCTGGCCGAGTCATGCTTGACGCTCAATTCTAGGACTTGTCGGCTTGGTGTTGGTATAATGTAACTTGTCATCTTTGAGGCGTGGTATTCCAGTGCTGCACCGCAATAAAGTTGAGCATAGAGTTCACTGCTATAAGAAGACACCCTCGTGATATGACTGAAAGATTGTTAAAAGTGACATTAAACCCCATACATACATATACTCAGTTGCAAAAGAAAGTGATCAGAGTTTTGTTTAGATTTAATTGTATATAAAGTTTTTTAGAATTAAATTGACAAATTCCAAAATGAATATGCCATGTTTCTTACCAAAGTTCAGTGCCCCAGATAACTTTTGGACCTATTGGGTATTTCACTCATGAAATTAAAATTGAGTGAATTTCAAATTTTCAAAAATATTAGGGTGATTTGGGGATCAAATGTAAAACAAGCAAGGTAACTTACCCGTCTTTACGTGAGCTTTATTGGCTTGTTATTCTTAGCAGTGTTTTGTCACTGATTAAAAATTATTTAGTCCCCCACCGGTGGGTGACTATAGGTTTGCAACCTGTCTGTCCGTCCTTCCGAAATGCTTGTCCGGACCATATTTTCAATACTATAAGACTTCGAGATACCAAACTTGGTATGGATACATCTTGGGATAGCGGTGTGTCGCCATCCAAAAAAAGGTCACCTTGACTTGTGACCTGTCACAAGAAAATGCTTGTCCGGACCGTATTTTCAATACTATAATACTTAGAGATACCAAACTTGATATTTGAATACATCTTGGGATAGCGGTGTGTTGCATACCAAAATAAGGTCACCTTGACCTGTGACCTCTGCTCTGTCATAGAAAATGTTCTGAAAATGCTTGTCCGGGCCATATTTTCAATACTATAATAATTAGATACCAAACCTGATATTTGAATACATCTTGTGTCAGGGCTTTCCCCAGGATTTTTTTAAGGAGTGGTGGCATTTTTTGCGTACAAAGGGGGATGGGTGTGGGAAAGGGGGTGGTACCTTTAATTATTTTTTTTAATGCCAGTTGAAAAGAAGAGATTTGGCGTATATCTGGTATCAGAAGAAATAAATGGGAAAAAAACAAAAAACATATTATTTTTTTCAAAATCTTTTAATAAAAAATGCTAGCAAATCACTTTCTGACAGAATAAAAGACATCTCATAGCACATATAATCACTGAAACAGTTTCTGAAAGAGCTTCTTTAACTTATATAGCAGATACAACGAAACACTTTCTTATACTGTATTTGCTGTCAGAGCACTTTATTAAGTTCACAAAGCAGAACGCCTGGTCTTTTCCCCATACCATATGTTAACAGCGGCCTCAAAGTTAAATTGTTCCAATGGCTCTCCCTCCATGGTTGTGGCCAGCAGAGCATTTAACACTTTATTGCTAAGGCTATTCCTAAATTATCAGTCTTGTGAACATCATTATTAGGCTAATATTCTAATACCAAATGCAATTGGTGGCAACCTTAATTATTTAATAAAGAAATAATTATATAATTACAAAATCTTCACTGAACTTCAATAAGCAAACTGACGATTTCTCTTAGTTCCCGAAAATATCGATTAATTAGCGTAATTATCAAGATACAAAATCAGTTAAATATGCTACCTTAATTATTTGATTGAGTTATTATTAAATAATTACAAAATATCTACCTCGTTCATTATACTTACCGACAAAGCTGACGATTTAAACGTTGATTAGTGTTCGTAAATTCATTCTACTAATACACGATAAACGTTCAATTAAATTATCCATTTAAACCCGTCATTTATTCCCATGCGTTACAAATACCAATCAACGATACTGCTCTCCTTTAATCATGACCAATCATGACCAAATTGGGCAATAAGTCAAATTTAATTTTTTTTTTTTTTTTTTCATATATCTTTATTTATTTACAATTAAGAACCAGATGGTGTAAACATTCATCTGGACGGCACTCGTAAACAGAAGAGATTACTGGAATAATTTAAAAAAAAATGATCACTATGAAAAAACAAACACTATCACTGTTCATGTCCAATATGTATCACACACAGTACTGTTCATGTCCGTTGAAAAAACGATTTAACACTGGTGAATTGTTATGTCCAGGGGAGAATAGTTTGTATGTTATTTAAAAAATGAGTGAGCATAAATTATTAATACTATACTTAGAGTAACACTTAACAAATGCAATTGAAAAAACCGTAAGCGAGTGCCGTTTACAAAACATGTAAGTTCAAGTTGTTGAGAAACTATATTTTACGAAGACTTGTCCCATATGCATGCGACTTACAATTTAATAATTTAATTAGCGGCACTCACTCCCCTAGTCATCTTTTGTTTACTTAACACTTAGCATATAACCTGCCAAATATAACACAAGTCCTGTGTATTGAGTACCACGTGACCGCCTTTACTGCATCAACACGCGTCATAGCTTCAGGCAGTTTACACACAGACAGCCAGGTAATCAGCTGTTCAGTAAATTGTATATTGATAGAATTAAGGGATCGCAGCACGGATTTAAAGCATCGCGGCTACATTAAGGCGTGGCGGTAAGTCACTTTCTGAGTTGAAGGCATCGCGGCACCGCCAGGCCATAAAAGTCTGGGGAAAGCCCTGGGTGTGTCGCATACCAAAATAAGGTCAGAGTGACCTTGACCTGTGACCTCTGTCATAGAAAATGTTCCGAACATATTTGTCCGGGCCATATTTTCAATACTATAAGACTGAGATACCAAACTTGTGTGAATACATCTTGGGATAGCGATGTGTCGCGTACCAAAATAAGGTCATTGTGACCTTTACCTGTGACCTCTGTCATAGAAAATGCTTGTCCGGACCGTATTTTCAATACTATAACACTTAGAGATACCAAACTTGGTATGTGAATACATCTTGGGATAGCAGTGTGTCGCGTACCAAAATAAGGTCATTGTGACCTTGATCTGTGACCTCTGTCATAGAACATGCTTGTCCGGACCGTATTTTCAATACTATAACGCTTAGAGACACCAAACTTGGTATTCGAATAAATCTTGGGATAGCGGTGTGTCGAGTACCAAAATAAGGTAATTGTGACCTTGAACTTGATCTTTGACCTCCATCATAGAAAATGTCTGGAAAGTGTTTGTCTGGGCCGGTGGGGGACTATGGATTGCCCTGCAATTCTTGATGCTCTTGTTAATGATTAATTTCCATAGAAACACTAATCACATGTGTTAATTTCAGAAGTGTTTCTTAACGTTAACTCGCTTGTCGGTTTACGTCCCCGTTATGACATTTTAATCCTCTGCACAACGCAAACGCTTTCAATGGTAAACAAGAAAGCGCCCAGACGACTGCACAATAGTATAGACTGGTATAGCGTACATATTCAGCTATATAGCGTTCTCCACTTTATCGATAATTATGTAACGTCCCAGTCAAGATAATCACCGGAAGTAAAATCTGCCTTTTGTAAATATTGGAATACGCATGGAACATCAATCCATCAATCATTTGAACACTTTGACTGTCGATATGCTCGAAAATTAAAATGTTTGAGTGAAAAGGAAATTGCTTGCGTATCTGGTATGCATGTCAGGGAAATTAATTGGGTATTTGGCAATTTTAATTGAGTGAAATACGCAGATACGCTGCTTATCTGGGGCATGTCATTTGTTTTTCAATAGATCGAATCATTAAGGGACTGTCGCTTGATAAAGAGGATAGGGTGTAAAGTAAAATTTTCGAAGTGTCCAGTTTCTTTTGCAAGTATACATATATTCATACTCCGTTAATATTAAAGATGCCTGGCCATTATTAAACAAAAGATTGCTGTTGAATTGATATTTTAATAATTTCGTACTCGCCTATTTGCGTTTCTACTGTATCTGTATTTTCAATTGACACGCCTGTTTATCTCTTATAGCTGCTTCGTCACGATCCTAGACAGAGACTGCCCCTGGAAAAAGTTATGTCAAACCCCTGGATTTTGGAAAACTACACACCAAAATCTACAAAACCCGGTGGTGTTAAGGGCCCATGAAATACAAGGCACAGACTTGGCTTCTTTTGACACTGTGATCGTCCCAACAGAGTTTAGTGTAAATCAAAACCTCACTTGAAAGACTACCTGTTGTGTTGTAGAAATATGGCCCCGGAGACGGGTGGTCTCCTACAGTAAGAGGTTGGTTGGATCAGGTGCATGCATATTCTGTTGTCATGCATCTGATTTTACATACAAGCTCTGTACTTGAATGATTGGTGGTATTCTCTCTACTGTATTTAAAGGAAGACATTGCAGTCTTAATTCTTAAAAACAATTTCGCTATATTTGTTTTTCTATAGAATCAAAAATTTGTAACTTAAAATCGTACTAAATAATCTCTCAAATAGTTCAAAACTAATTCATTTTGACATATTCCTTAGGACCTAATTAATGACCACTTCATTGGAACTTAGTATTAATTAAACCTGATTAGATAACCAAGGTTATTTATTCATTATTTATTCCTGATACTTCAAAATTTCCATGTGTAAAATGACATGGTATAAATAAATCGAGATATAGATATTAATGTGTATTAAATAGAGGTTATCTATTACCCACTGCTTGGATCAATTGTTGGGAAATCCTTCACGAAGTGATAGACTCATTCTTCTCACGAACGAGTGAATGAAAATACAAAAATGTCTACCATCGAGTGAATCTACCGTCGTGTGAAGGATGTCCTTATAATTGAAGCCAGCAGTTAATCATTTATTACATGTAAAATCATTTTTGTATGCTTTTAACTGAAATTATTTGTTTATTGAACATTATCGTCATAATTCAACATCAGTGATTTTTGCGTTCGGAGTTAGTTATTAGCGATTATGACTATTCTTTCACTGAGAAATCCCAATCTTTCACTCATAGAAATGTATAAATATTGCCATGCATTTCTTTGACTAAAATTATGATATCTGACTCGTGTAGAGTCTAAATGTATAGTACACTTCACCTGATTTTTCAAAAAAGATCATTTAAGAATCTTTTGGAACTTGTTTCTTCCGATACCATTTTTGCATTTAATCCAATACTGATTAATATTTTAATAGAACAAAACTGTTATATATTTACTATTTATTATGAATGAATGAAATAATAAACGGATAAAAATAATTGCTGCAAATTGTATATTAACTATAAAAGAATTGTAGTACTGGGCCAAGTATAATTGATCAAACATCTCTGATGTACATGGAGGATGAGTCTGGCATGTTCATTCCTGTCGGGCGCTTTTCATGTGTTGGTGCGCCTTAAAACCCCAATTCAATTCAAACATCTCTGAAACTTGCTACATACTTTTTTATTAGTAAATCAATTTTACAAATTAGACATGTTACAAGTTCAGAGTTGTTCAGTGGGGAATGTTTATAAATTTGAAATGTTCCTCCTGACAATTTGACATTTATTATAACTGGCCTTAAAGGAAGAGAGAATATATTTGTTTTTGTGTGTATGTGACTCACGTTATAGATGTCTATAAATTAGTCTGTCAACCAATCCAATTAGGCCTAAAAAATGTGTGGTTAGGGTTACATGCCAGAAAAAAATAGCTGGAATCTATAAAAAAAATATACCGGTAGCATTTTTTACCCAAATCACCCTTTTTTTTATATTTTGTTTTTTTTCTGGTAAATTAGAAAAAAATTGCTAGGTTTCACCAGAAAAAATAGGTATGGTCGGGTAACCCTAACCAAACATGTTTTTTTTTAGGCCTTATTTATAAACCATATAGTCAAACCTGTATTTAACAGATTAAAATTGGTCAAGACAGGACTGGTATAATATGGGTGCATTTATGATTCGGAACTGAAATGATTGCTGTAGTTTAGTGGTGGGTCTATCTATTGAGCAGGTTTGGCTGTATGGCTTCAGTAGATGCTCGACCTCTACCCATACACTGTATTAGGGTTTAAGTTTTGGTGGGGGCATGATGGAATTTTCGTTCATCTCATCCCTCTCCAAGTACTTGTCCAATGTGTGTTGTAAGGTAAAACCCATTAATTTCTAAACCATATAAATACAGACCTTATGTTGGTCTACTTGACATTTTCTCTCCATCTCATCTGTCTCCGAGTACTTGTCCAATATGTGTTGTACGCTAAAACCCATTAATTTCTAAACCATATAAATACAGACCTTATGTTGGTCTACTGGTGTCCGTTGTATTAGTTGTATAGTTTACTCTCGCTTTGATGGGGCTCGTTAGAAACTTACACTGAACATAATAATTATGTTGGGTTTGCTTGCTAATTTTGTACATGAATCTAGTTATTTTAAATGCGCCATCACACTGCTATCCATGTCTGCTGTAAACTGATGTGTGTTCTATTTGTAACTCGAAATGCTATACTTCTAAATCGGAAATGTCTCTAACCTTGCTTCAGATTACGCCTAAGGCTCTAAAAAGAGCGACTTTAAATGTCATTCCTGAACATATTTGTTAACAATTTCTTTTTCTATAAATTAGACTAAGACTGAAAAAACACCCCTCTGAAAACGAACAAGGATTATTCTTTCAAAATCAGTTGTGAGCATCTTTCATTTTCACAAATTGAGTATTGTGAAAATAACGGTTTTGAAAAGACGATATGCAAGGACTATTGCCACATTAGTTAAAGGTTGCATGCAGTAATTATTGAAACTACACGAGGCATTTTTCAAGTCTTTGAGTATATTTCATTTACCTTTGTGTATCAGTTGTCAGATAAACTAACATGAAGCGTACCATCACATTTTAGTTGTTATTGTACTTAGCTTAACTGGTTAGGTCGGTGTGTGTCGAGAAAAGAGTGCTTCACATTTCCATAGTGCACATTACATGCAGAATTGGGTACTATGCATTTTAAAGGAACACATGGCAATCTTGTTTCATTTTCGCCCAAAAGTATATTGAGAAAAGCAAGAATCATTTCATACTGTTATAACGCCATGCTCAGTACTATAATGATGGGTAAAGGGAAATAACTGAAATAAAAAAAAAGAATAATTACTATTCACATTTTAGTTTCCTATTTTACAGATAGGAGAATTATTATGCAAAATGATTTCTTTTCGTTGTTTCTCAAAACAAGCGAGACCCTTTCAGTTTTTATAGAATTGCAAAATATTTCATTAATAGAATTTGCAGCATCTCTGCCGGTTAGAAGGTTCTAGGCCCATTCTCCATATTTTATCTTGATGTAAATGGAGGAAGAGTCTGGCATGTTAATTCCTGTTAGGCGCCATATAACCTTTCATGAGTTGGTGTGCCGTAAAACCCAATTAAATTTTATTAAAATAAAATTTCAACGAAAACATAGTTTTGTGCTTTTTTGTAGACATTTGATGAGTGATAATGTAAAACTTGGCGTGTGTCCCTTTCAGTATGCATTTTATTTTATATTGTGTATCAGTTGTATAAATGTTAATCTTTGACTGCATGGTTTACCTTGCATTGTTTTCAATTTCTTCGACATGTTTTTATCCCAGACACCTTTATTATGTTTAGACGGTGTGAGTCATTCATGTGCTTTATTTGTGTACAGGTCAGTCCTCTTTACTAGTGTTAAGACTAGCAGTACAGTGATTTATGTAAATATTCAACACATATTTTTTTTACCCTTTTCGTAATTATTGTGCAAACACTCGGACTCTATACTTACTTTTATTGTTACTTGTTACAGTAATAGTAACAACAATAATAATAATAGCAAGCACTCTGTGTGTACATGTTTGTGTTTTTAGTCATCTGTGTATTGTCAAACATTGTCTTTCATGCTAGATATATGTAATTTCTTCTTAAAATAAGTTCTATATCATATGTGTATGTTTACCTTGATGTATGTTTGAAAAAAAAGAAAAGGAAATTAATAAAATATATCGATACCATTTTAGCATTTGTGTTGGTTAACCAATACCAGTATTGTTCCAGTATTGGTACAACCCCGCTTTCACAAAGTAAAGCATTTCTCAGTTTTGAATAGGTTGTTCCCAAACTTCATATTCTCATAAAAACTGATGACCTTATGGCCCTCTACGTCACCAATTGTTGATTGCCTAATTTGTTACAGAATTATGGCCCTTTGACTTCGAATCAAAAAAGCAAAGGTACTGATCACCTATCTGGGTATAACGCTGCCAAACCTCGACAACACACTGGAACTTTTTCATCTTGAGAAGTAATATTTTAAGACAATAATGAATGCGATGATTTTTTTGCCAAGGTTGGTAAAAAAAAAGGCAATGCGTCTTTATTAAAATTTGGTGAAGAAACAAGACTGTTTACTGAATTTGGTAACTTCACAAGCAGTAATGTGCCAATATTTCAATGATCAAGAGACCATACAAGAGCTGTCGGAGAACAGCGCAAGCTCGACTATTCGATTTTTTTAGAGAATAATAAACTATATACCATCACAAAACAATGGGGTGGGGTTGGGGCGAGTATAGAAACTCGGGCCGATAATTTTTGTTAGAATCTCGTACAAATTATAGTAAAATTTGGGGCAGGGTGTGAAATATTATTTTTATCAATTTTTGTCTCGCCTTTTGAAAAAATGCGAGGCATAGGCGCCGCTTATGTTGGTGGGCTCGACTGTGTCAACATTTTGTATAATAACTATCTTGTCCTTGGCAGTAGAATGTTCAAATTTCATAACCTTCTGGTCATTGTCTTTCCTAATGCCAATAACTTTCAGCCCTCCAACTGACCATGGGACGGAGTCTGTGTCAATTAAAGGCATTTTCTGTAGTTTTCCATGCGCAGCATTTTTCAGCGACTTCTCTTCTAAAACTTTAAGCATAATGGTAGGGTTCCAAAAACCAATATTAAATCTCAATATGCTTGGTGACCTATAATTATAATTGCATATATTGTCTAAATATATGTTCAAATAAGTGCCAAGGAAGTTTGAACAAATTCTGTTATTAGGAACATAACAAAAAAGGATAAATACAATTTTTATATAATTTCATACAAAACTTGGCCTTTTAGCCTAGGGGTAGGATTTCAAAAAAAAAATCTAAACAAGCATGGGGACCTAACATTTTTATTGCACATTTTGTTTTTATATATGTTAAACTATGTGCTTAGAAAGTTTAAACAAATTCTGTTATTGGGAACATACTAAAAAAAAAAGGAAATTGTATCATGGGCTAATTTGTGCATAAATTGTGGTAATGGTATCAACAGATTTTGTAAAAAAATATAGGTTTTACATAAAGATGAGCTTTACATGTTATTGTAATTAAATGTTCTTTACTTTCTTTAATACAATTTTAGCAGAATTGTGACCAGTGAATAAATGATTAGACTTCAAAAATGTCTTATTTAGCTATTTCATGGACTTGTTCAACTTTTTGGACAGATTGACATGACGGTGGCATTACAAATTATTTTTTAAAATGTTAACGATCATGGTGACCTACCATTATTTTTGCCTTTTCTGTCTATATATATAACAGACTTACTGTACAAAAAGTTTAAAGAAAATCTGGTATGCAGAAAAACTTAAGAAAATGTCTTTAAATACATGTACCGTCAATATTTTGCTTTATAATTTGCGTGATGGTACATGTATTTAAGTGGCATCGACTCCGACCCATGGTCAGTTGAAGGGCTGGAAGTAATTGGCATTATGAAAGACAATGACAAGGAGGTTATATATGAAATTTGAACATTCTACACCCATAGGACAAGAAAGTTATAATACAATATGTACCGTTGTTAGATTTTGGTTAAGATTTTTCTTATGGTTTTGGTTAAGATTACGGTTAAGGTCTGCCGTTAAATTCTTATAACTTTTTTGTTCTTTGGAGCAGTGTTCAAATTTCATATATAACCTCCATGTCATTGTCCTTTTTAATGCCAATAACTTCCAGCTCTCCAACTGACCATGGGTCAGAGCCGGTGCCACTTAGAGTCAGTGCAGCTTAAATACAAAAACTGTTAAAATGTGTTAAATTATTTTACTTTTTTGTCCTATAGAGTAGAGTGTTCAAATTCATACATAACATCACTGGTCATTGTTCTTATTCCAATAACTTTCAGCCTCAAACTGACCCTGTGTCAAGGTCAGAGGTCTCTTAAATATGTGTACTGTCTCCAAATTTCACAATACATATACCATCTCCAGATGTTATTACATTTAACAATATAACATGGTGAAGTAGTGTTAACAGATTTCATATTTAAACTCACTGGACATAATTCTTGTTATTTTAATAATTTCCAGCCACTGAACTGACCCATAGTAGCAGAGAACATGACATTAATTATAATATGCACCGTTTATTGTCTGATCTGCTTAGCTTAAAAAACGATGGAAGTTGACAAGCTGGTAATTGAAGCAAATATACAGAACCACATACACTTTTCACTTGACAGCCACTGATGAGCCGCGCGATTAAAATGCAAACACCTGCATTTTCATTGCCACATATCCAAAATGTGTAAAGATTCTGGAAATAATATGTTAAACGAAACAATTAATTGCAGCAATTACATGGCAACTAAAAATAACCTGTTTGATGTACATTTCCATGTGAATTGATGATTGGAAAATAGAAACCAAACAAATAACAAATCTTTCTCTAGTTAAAAATTTGTGACAATAATGATTCAGTGACAGGCATGACAATAAAGACAATTTTATATTTAAAGGTTTAGCTCTTAAAATGTTTAATTTTGACAAAAATTACACAACCAAGATTGCTACGAGGGGCATTCAATATATTCTGTCACTAATGCGCTTCCGTAGAAACCATCTTACATTACCGCACTGAAAACTCGTGCATTTGAAGGCGATTTCACTAACTACGGACATGCAAAATAGCGGTTTAATCCGATAACAATTGACGGAGATATCCATTGTTGAATTATGGACACTCATGTATAGTGGCTGTATTTCAATGCTATCATGAAAAGTGAAGAAAAAATTGAAATTAGGGCTTACATTAAAGCCAGGGTTGCTTTAAAATTACCTGCAAAAGAGATTTATGCTGAACTGTGCCGTGGCATTGAGAACGGTTTTTTGTTGGGCTAAGGCATTTAAAGGGGGTAAACTTAGCATTAACCTGGCAGGCCTGTTGTTGCAGCAACAAAGAACATTGATGCTATGAAGGCCATGGTAGACGAAGATGGGCGGTATACACTTTCTAAGATAGCTAATAGTCTTGGCATCTCAGAAGGCACAACTCATCACATTTTGACCAACTGTTTAAAATTAAAGAAGCTTTTGTGCTGGGTCCCTCATTTGCTGTCAACTGAACAAAAGGCCAAACGCTTAAAATGTGCTAAAAATCTTCTTAAAAAATATGAAAATTGTCATCCTAGAAAAAAAAATCAGTTGCTCACTGGAGATGAAACGTCGGTGTACTATTTTGAGCACCAGCGGCGGATAAACAATAAACAATGGTTGGGTAAACATCAGGCAAGACCGGTTATTGCAAAACGAACAAAAAGCGCTAAAAAGGTTTTGTATGCAATTTTCTTTAATTCCAGCGGCCTTGTGGTACAAATTCCATGCAAACAGGGAAAAAAACATCACGGCCAAATTTTACAAGGACAAAGTTCTCAAAGCAGTCAAAAATAATTACAAGAAAAAGCGCCCAAGTAAAGTTTTGAATGGCATCCAGCTGATTCATGACGATGCCTCAGCTCACAAAGCTAAAACCTTTGCACTCTTTCTTGGAGCAAGAAAAAGTGGTACAGCTTGAACACCCACCTTATTCTCCCGACCTTAGTCCCTGTGACTTTTTCCTATTCCCTTTGCTAAAGAAAAACCTCTGGTAGACGCTATGGTTCCAGAAGTGCCCTGGGTGCCGGAATGTTTCATTGTCTCAACAGTATACCAAGGGGAGCCTACTTTGCTGCGTTTACGTCATGGATGGCGCGACTCCGAAAGTGTGTATCTGTTCAGGGGGAATACTTTGAAGGATTGTAATAAGAAGTTTTTTATATTTCCAGTATCTGCAAGTTCCGAATACCAGTGACATAATATACTGAACCCCGCTCGTAAAAGAATTCTATTTAAAGGGACACTGTTACTTTGAACTTATAAAACACAATATATTTATGTTATCCATGCGGTCCCATGTATTGGAGTCTATCCTCCAAGAACATTAAAGAACCTTTAATAGGAATCTATTTGATAGCAAGAGAAGGGCAGGTTCCTGGATTCCTATGTATCCTTTCACTCTCTGGGGTGGCTGTAAATAACCTATCTTGTGTTGACGAGCCATTAAAGAACATCTAATTTGATTGTTCAAACATTTTTTTTATAGAAAATAAATACATGATATAATTGTTTTGTTATATCTGTACAGAGTACAATGTTTAATGTATTTACATGCCAAATTTTGAGTTGACAAATGCTTTAAATATACTACATAAGAAATTTGTGTTTAAACCTCTGATAGAATAATGATTAGAAAAACGGCCATGTTGGGAGTTTTTATACTCAAACCTGGCCTTTAAACTATTGCATTGCATCATAAGCAGATACCAGCATTAATTTGTGATGACATTTTCATGATAAAACTGGATATATGCTAGATTAAAATGTCTGTTTGTGAGAGCAAAAAAACAACAGCCTCTGTGTAACATGATACTTCCCAATTATAATAGTGGACATTTTTGCATGCTAAATGAAATTAACTTTTTAATGGGACACTGTCTATAAGTAAAGCATATGTTTAGCATAATGAAGTAACAAGCTGATATGGAAACGCGTCTGTGTTTTTTTTTTACCAAATCTGGTCCATCGAATAGTAATGTCTGTCCATTCATCAATATTTGCATTTAGCTCCTTTTATGGAAAACTATGAACGCTACCCTTCTGAATGCAGACAAAGGTACTTGATGTTGCATAAACCCTCGATTTTTATCAAGATGAAGGTCATTTGAAACATGTTTCGTGGACATGTCGCTTTAGGCGAGACCTGTCGAGCGCAACTCTTTTATTGTGGCCTCATTTCAGTTTTTTATGCCCTCCTGCGCAAGTGGTGCGGGCAGATAGTGTTACCTTGTCCTTCTGTTTTTACATTCAAGTTTTTTATCGAGTATCAGATATCAAAAGCCGTACAGTTTTCAAACTTCATACACGCATCTGTACGACAGCAATATGTTCCTGCCCAATCAGGTCAATATAAATGACATTGACCTACTTTTTACAGTTAATTTACATTCATGTTTTTTATTATGTCTATTACTCCGATACCAGAAGCAGTACTGCTTTTAAACTTCATACACGCTTACATCTGTAGGACAGCAATATGTTCCTACACAAATCATGTCAATATAAATGACCTTGACCTACTTTTTACACTGTTAATTTACATTAAGATTTTACATTGACATTTTTATATCACCTTGAGATCACTTCATCCGTCGTCGTTACCTTTTGCTTGAAATGACCTCAGAAACCGCTTGGCCAATTTTGACCAAACTTCACATGGACGATCCTTAGATGAATGGTTTTTAGATTTGTTAAAATTAGGTCAGCGCGACATCCAAGATGGCCGCCATTACCATTTCTGGTCGAAACCTTAAAAAATCTTCTCAAGAACCGCTGGACAGATTTCGAAAGTTTTTCTTTTAAAATGATCGCCAATGCCTAGACTATCAAGTTTGTTCAAATGAAGTCCCCGGGGTCAAAAATGGCCATGCGCCATGCGCCGGGGGCCCAAAGTTTGTATATTGAGATTTTGCATGTTTTTCATAGACTTACATAGGAAAAAACTTTAAAACATTTTCTTTTCTGAAACCACAAGGCACAGAGCTCTCATATATTACAAGTAGCATCAGCTAATGGTCCTCTACCAAATTTGTTCAAATGGTGACCCTGGGGTCAACTTTGGCCCCGTTGCGGGCGTCCCAGTTTTACATAGATTTATATAAAAAAAATAAAAAATCTCAAACTACAAGAGCCAGAGGTTTAATATTTTGCATTTTAATTTTACTAAGAGCTTATGGTCCTTTACCAAGTTTATTCAAATGGTGACCCTGGGGTCAAATTTGGCCCTGCCCAAGGGGTCACATGTTTTACATAGACTTGTATGACGAAAAACTTAAAAAATCTGAAACCATGACACACACTCTCATATATTACATGTAGCCCTGGGGTCACATATGGCACTGCCCCAGGAGTTACACTCTAGCACTTTCATTTTGTATTTGATCTTTACCAAACTTTGTCAGTGTCTTTATATCAATGTTATGAACACAACGAAGGCCACATTTCTTGAACAATCTTAACTAAACCTGCACAGATTGTATATGACCATAAGATTTCGAAGAAGTTATTAAGAAGTTTGATGATGAGCCAGTACTCAGGTGATCGATTCAAGGCCATCTTGGCCCTCTTGTTTATTAAGTCAGTTACATACCAAAAGCCTTATAGTATTCAAACTTCATACACACATCTATATGGCACCATAATGTTCCTATAACTTGCCTTTTAATATTACACTAAACATTTTGTTACTCCATTTTGTAAGCAACCGATAACCCTTTAGCGGGGCATTTGGGAAGGGTGTTGGCGAAACAAATTGATAAAATCAAACATAGAGATATGTAAAAACAAGAGGTCAATGACATTGAAGCTCTACTGGCAGGTTCTGAAAGCTAGATCAGCATTGCTGTGAAGTTTCATGAAAATCTGTCCAGTAGTTCAGAGTAGTCGTTACAAGTTTTTATATATAACTCTGTGTAAACAAAGATGGCCACTGGCAGCCATGTTTAATGTCAAGGTGTGAAACCACTAATTATTTTCCCCATAGACACCAATGTTAAAGTGTCACATAGTAATGATTTGCTGCAAATTCAACTCAAGTATGGATAATGCAGCAGTGTAATGTTCATATAGAAAACTAATTTTCCTCTTGAAAAATCACCAGAAAAGGTGGGGTCACAAGATATGTAAGAAAGTTCTTGTTTGTTTACTAAATGGGTCAAGGGTACAGCTGTTTTCATTGATTGACTGTTTTCATTGTTCACAAAGTGTAAGCATAGAGTCGAAATTTCGAATATGTTCATCAGTGATCCAGTAAAACCTATGAATACGCTTCTTATACATACAACCATAAAATCGAATAGAAATGGGCAGTTTTCCCCTACTTATAATGCCCATTTCCATCAAAAAAGGAGGAATTACTTTTTATTATAGGAACTACATTCGACTACACCTCGGAGGTTTACATGTAATTAGTGGTGGTAAACCTCAAATCAAAATGATTTTCGACAAGGACCAACATCATGTCATGCTGATCATTTCAGAAAAAGTCCTATGTATCAATATCACTTATAGTTTTCAAGAAGTAGTCGCTACAAATTTGTTTATTTAAAATCTATTGTTAGCCATGGCGGCCAACTTGAATTTCCGGCCGACCTAACATTTTGTTAGGATCAACTACACATCAAGAGCAACATTTTTTTTAAGTTTCATGAATATCCAAGTAGATTCAGAGTAGTCGCTACAAGTTTTTACTATATAACTCTATGTAAACAAAGATGGCTGCTGGCAGCCATGTTTAATGTCAAAATGATTTTCGACAAGGATGAACATCGTGTCATGCTGATCAACTTAGAAAAAGTCCCATATCAATATCACTTATAGTTTTCAAGAAGCAGTCGCTACAAACTTGTTTTTTAAAAATCTATATTTAGCATTGGTGACCATCTTGGATTTCACATCAACATATATTTTGCTAGGATCAACTAAACTTCATGGACAACATTTCTGTAAAGTTCCATGAAAATCCATTCAGTAGTTTCAGAGTAGTCTCTACAAAAAAAGGTTTACGGACAGACGGACGACAGACACCGCACCAGAGCATAAGCTAAGATCAGCATAGCTAAAAACATTTGGGTGGCGATGATGGGATATGATTGGGGTGGGTGTGCGTGTTTTTGGAGTGGGGCGTGGTAGGAGGGAGCCCATGCCCCAATATGGGTGAAGTTTGAATAAGATGAATAATGCTATAAGAAATCAAAAACTGGGTAACATATGAAAATATTTTAAGAGATATAGATACAACAGCTTTTATGCAAACCTTGATCTGCCTTTATTGCACACTTATGGGCCATCACAATTTGGGTTCCATGGGAGCCCAGAATTTGTAGAAGACAAAATTACTTATGCAACCCTTTACAACATACTATGAGGAAGCCAATTCCCAAACTTAGGACAAGAAATGTAATGGATATAGACCTACACGCAAAATTTGATGTGAAATGAGACACATTCTAAGGGCTATCATAATGTGAGTTCCATGGGAGCCCAGGGGTGACAGAAATTAAAATTACTTAAGCAGTCCTTAAGGTAATGCTATAAGGAAGCCCATTGCCAATTTTGGTTGCGCTAGGATAAGAAATGCAAGATATATAGACTTGTAAACACAGCTTACACACAAAATTTGATGTGAATTGAATTGGGTTTTAAGGCGCACCAACACATGAAAGGTTATATGGCGCCCAACAGGCATAAACATGCCAGGCTCATCCTCCATGTACTTTGAGAAATTTGATAAAAATTAGCCAATGCATAGATTTTGCTCAGTCAGTGCTGAACTTGTCCCAAACTTGTACAATTTTGATGAAATTTGGAAACCCACTTAGTAAAGAGAATAAGGTCAAAATAATTTTTCATACAGCAACATCATTT
The DNA here is from genome assembly GCA_037043455.1 of Cyrtodaria siliqua. NCBI lineage: Eukaryota > Metazoa > Mollusca > Bivalvia > Adapedonta > Hiatellidae > Cyrtodaria > Cyrtodaria siliqua. The sequence continues at coordinate 46,086 of JAWPHD010003878.1, read as the reverse complement.
TGCTAATGTTTTGTGATAAACCTTTCCTAGTGTCAAGAAGATTGGTAAAACTGATAGATGTTTTGTGTAAATGAAGTTGTATTGGAAAAGGAATATATACAACAATAATTAACTAATATAGATGTTTTGTTATAGTACAAGGGATTTTCTTGGGTCAAAAGATACAACATGCTATTGCATTAACAGAAGAATGGAAATCCATTACATTCCAGACAAAGATGTCCGATAAACATGTTGTATACCTTAAGTGTAAATGTGCAAAGAGGGATAATTTGGTACTTATGTTAAAGAGTTATGGTTCTTGTGCTATGCACTTCCTCCATGCCCAAGTGGTTTTATTCCAGTCCCCTTCGTAGTTTTCAAGTTACGCTCCAAACAAGAATTATAAGTAAAATTACAAAACGCAATATTAAAACTTATTGAATTAAGCCGCCTTTATGGTTCTTGCGCTCACTTCCTCTCTTTGGCCTCTGTCAAAAACTACAATTCATTGTCAATAATAATTTTGAATGGTCTGTATAAAATGGAAAGTAGATGTGTTGGGATGGAGGGTTATAAGGATCAGGTCACAGCGTTTTGTAAATATACCCAATCAATCTGTGACAGTGGCCACAAGACCATCAAATGTACTAGGGATGTGTGCAGCTTGGCAATACGAAACAAGGAAAAGTTTCCTGCTGTGGCTGAGGTAGCTGAACGTCTTTTAGTATTGCCAGTGTCCACAGCGGACTGTGAGCGTGGATTTAGTAAACAAAACCTCGTCAAAACGTGTTTGAGAAACAGTATGGGTACCAAAACTCTTGACAATTTGATGAGAATATCAATTGATGGCCCCAGAGTTGAAGGACTTTGAATTTAAGGCAGCGTTTTACAACTGAGCTAAACAGAAGTCACGACGAATCATGAAGTGAAATCAGAACACGTGTAGTGAATCTATGTCATAGTGTTTTGATGAGAATAAAATATTTTTTTAAGTAAAATGAATTGTCAGTTCAAATGATGAGTTACGGTGTTACAGTTTATTTCATGAAATAAAATTAATGATGAAACTGACTGGTATAGACAATATTATAAGTATGTTGCTCAGTTCATGTCATTGTGCTGTATATATGATAATGTTTTCATTAGTTTATTACATGAAATAAAATTGAAACTGTTTATTGATTTGTATTCTGGTCTTAATTTATTTCCCTGTATAACTAACATATTTAGGGATTTTTCAAACCTGCTCTTTATTTAAAACAATACATGGTGAAGTAATGCTTCATCTCTATCTTAACAGATTGTTTCGAGTAATTAGCAGGCTTTTAGTAACTCCAAATATTTTACAATTTTAATACAATGTAAAAGTCGGTTCTTTTAAGATATATATACCTCAAATGGCTAAATGTTTAGAGATGTTCTAATATGCTTTCTACTATATAACTGTATGTGTAACTGACTGAAGTTCCAGCTTGTCTTGAACTAAATTTGTTTTAAGTAGAAAGCAGTTAAAGTAACTCCAAACATTTGACGATTTCAAGAAATGTTAAGTTGAAAGAGCACGTAAAACGTTTGTGCCAATAAGAAAATGTTTGGCTTTTTTGGCTCGAAAGTTTTTAATTTAGCTCCAATTTTTTTCATTTGGCGAATGTAGTTGCGCAAAGAAACAAGAGGCCCAAGAGGGCCTGTGGAAGCTCTACTGGCTAAAGATAAAGTTTATGCACAAGGGGTCAACCAGAACATGGTGATGATATATGCAACTAGGCTTGGTACTGATTGTCCCCGACAAGTTTCGTTGAAATCCAGCCAGAGGTTCAGGAGAACTAGTCTGTACAACGTCAGTGTATTAAAACCGTTAAGGGGTCATAACTCTGCCAAAAATCATTCAACCCGAATATGGCGATGATATGCACAACTAGGCTTGATACTGATCATCCTTGTCAAGTTTGGTTAAAATCCAGCCAGGGGTTTAGGAGAACTAGCCCGGAAAATGTTCGTGTATCAAAAACCTTTAAAGGGCCATAACTCCACAAAAATTTGTTAACCGGAATGCGACAATGATAATTATGCACAACTTAGCTTGGTGCTGATCATCCCTGTAAAGTTTCGTTGAAATGTGGGGAGATGTTCAGGAGAATAGTCCAGACAAAGTTTGTGTATTAAAACCTTTAAAGGACCATAACTCTGCCAAAAATCATTCAACCGGAACATGGCAAAGATTTGCACAACTAGACCTGGAACTGATCATCCCTAAAAAGTTTCGTTTAAATCCGGCCAGGGTTCAGGAGAACTAGTCAGAACAAAGACCTTTAAAGGGACACAACTCCGCCAAAATCATTCAACTGGAACACGGTGACGATATGTACAACTAGGCTTGGTACTGATCATCCCTGAAAAATTTCAATGAAATCTGACCAAATGAAGGCCCTTTCTTCTTAATGAGGCCAAAATATAGCATATTTCAGAAAATCAAGGGCCATAACTCCGGTGTAAATAGTCCAATCTGGCTGGTTTTCAAACTTGTCGCAGCTTTCATTAATAGTAACAATCTGGTAAAGTTTGGTAAAGATCCGATGAAAAATGAAGGCCCTATCGTCTTAACGAGGGAAAATAGAGCATTTTTAACTAAATCAAGGGCTATAACTCTGCTGTTGCTGGTCCGATCTGGCTGGTTTTCGAACTTGTCCAAGCTTTCATTGATATTAACAATCTGGTACAGTTTGGTAAAGATCAGATGAAAAATGAAGGCCCTATCGTCTTAACGAGGCAAAATATAGCATTTTTAACTAAACCAAGGGCCACAACTCTGCTGTTACTGGTTCGATCTGGCTGGTTTTCGAACTTGTCTGTGCTTTCATTGATATTAACAACCTGTTAAAGTTTGGTAAAGATCGGATGAAAAATGAAGGCCCTATCGTCTTAACGAGACAAAAGTTAACGACGGACAGACAACTCGCCATCCCATAAGCTCTGCTGGCCCTTGGCCAGTAGAGCTAAAAATGAGCCAGTGCAAGCCCTGATTGACATACAATGGGTACTATACTCGGTCAAAAAAGTTTTGGACCAGGGTATATAGTCATATAAAAATAAAACTAGTGGACAGTATTTAAGTATCTTTTATTAGTAACCAAGCCTACCCTACCCGGTTAATTTGGTACCCGAGATATTAAATTCCAAATAAGATTAACCGGGTAATAATCTTTTTATTGGTTACTCAAATGTCTGTAACTGTTACTTTTTATGGACTTTGCAACATTTTTAAGACCCTTTGTGTGTTCGAGATATTTTTTAAAAATCAAATCTTGTTTGGAATTTAATGTTTCTGGTACCAAATTAACCGGGTAGGGTAGACCTTGGTTACTGAAAAAAAACACTTAAATTCTGTCCACTTGTATTTTTATATGATTTTATATACCCTGGTCCAAAACTTTTTTTACCGAGTATATTTGTCAAGTTTCACTACTGTACATCTAATAGCTTACAGTGGTTAAAGGATTGGGTCATGGTCAGGTCAACTTGACCTTGATGATCTACTGACCCTAAAAGCAAACTGGTTCCTCTTACCAAGGACAATGTGCCTAGTAAGTTTTATGAGTGGGTGTTGCTCCTCCCGACTTACCATGCGGAATGCATATATGGATATGAGGTCATGGTGATTTTGACCTTTGTCCTGCCGACTCCAAACTATTGTAGAGATTCTACTTATAAGGGCAATGCACCCAAGTTTCAGGAGTGGGTGCCGTATTTATCGAGCTTACGACTGGTTCATGGTAACCTTGACCTACCGACCCCGAAAACAATAGGGTTCATCCTCTCACTATGTTCAACGTACCTTATATGAAGGTGGGTGTCATGCTTTCGAAGCCATCGCGTAGCATTTCCATGAGGTCATGGCGTATTACTATGACCATGTCAATAGTTTTTGGGCTAGTTTAGGTTGCAAGTTAGTTTAATGAGAACGGTTGCAACTCTGCAAATTGAATTAGCGAACACTTATGACATTTCTTGGGGTAAGATGAAAGATGTGTGTTTGAAGTTTCTTGAACACAGGTCATGCTTTTAAAGTTGTGGCCAGTTATGAGCTTGGTAAGACTGCAGGCTATAGTATTATGAAAAAGGGGCATAACTATGCCAAAATGAAGGCAGACTTATTGGAGATTTCGGCAACAACATTCTTTGGGGTAAGATAAAGATGTGCGCGACATTTCATGAGCCTAGGTCTATCTGGTGAATGAAACGGGCATTATCTATCTGGTGAATGAAACGGACATTTATCTATACGGGCATTATCAATCTGGTGAATGGAACGGGCATTATCTAGCTGGTGAAGGGAATGGGCATTATCTATCTGGTGAATGGAACGGGCATTATCTATCTGGTGAATGGAACGGGCATTATCTATCTGGTGAGCTAAAAAGGTAAATACAACAGGCATTATCTATAGAACTTCTTTATTCATGAATTATTAAACAGACACAATTTTTTCTTTCTTTTCAATAGAAGAATTTAAGTTGTCAGTTAAAGATGATTTTTTTTCTGATACGTATATACATAAACCATTACCTTCGACAAGTTTTTAACCAAACTGAATCAAATGCAACTCGAGCAACAACAGATACAAAACTTATGTGCGTTTATGCCTTTTCATATGTAAAAAGGTCCATTAACACCACTACAAATGATCTTTTAGTACCACGGTCCATAAACATAACTACAAATGTCACCACGGTCCATAAACACAACTACAAATGTCAGACAAATTAAACAAGTTCACTGATATTTTTGTACAAAGTTACATAAACAGAGTTTCAAAAGACCTGATAAAAGGACACTGATCTTTTAACACTCAACATCTTTTAATACGATGACGTAGAGAAACACTATATCTCTTCATATAAATAAACTTCATATCAACATTAAGCAATTTCCCACTATTCCAGAAATAGGATTGTTGATTTATTTATACAACTAACTAGGATATCTTGTTACAAGTATGAAACTGTAATTAAAATCTTGCATTCAACAAGAGATTATCGCATGTTACAACTGATCCTCCACACGACATTATTTCTGGCCGTATCATATATACATGTAGAACTGACACGGTTCTAGCTAAAGTAGTGATCTTGTTAATTGTTATTTTTACAAATTCATTTTTAGCTTTGACGCTTTTGGGAAAATCAAGTGTTGCCTCAAGTCTATCTCTTCTTCTTTTTACTATCACGTCCACCGTCACCGCCGCTGTGTTTACGCTTCTTGTTGGGCGAAGAGTGACGGTCCTTATCACGTGACCGATCTTTACTGCTGTGCGGTGACTTATGCGGAGATTTGTGTTTGGATGAACCATGTGACGAGCCATGTTTAGATTGAGACGAGCCATGTTTAGATTGTGACGAGCCATGTTTAGATTGTGACGAGCCATGTTTAGATGAACTGTGTGACGAGCTGTGTTTAGCTGAACCGTGTGACGAGCTTGATTTGTGCTTGGAACTACCACTTTTATGACTGGAGGAGGTCCTCTCAGGCGGAGGAGGTCCTCCTCCTCCGTACGTGTCCTGCTCCATGTCGGCTGAAATGACAGGCAATACAGGTTAAACAAGGTATTTCAGACAACTGAGGTCCCTTGCCGACAATGCGACTGAAACTGAGAGGAATCATCTGTATTTATAACATGTACAGCATACATAACGAGGTCAATACAAATAGCGAATATCATGTCACAAATAAATACACAAATAAAAACACGGGCATATGTTTATAGTTATAATCAATGAAAATAGTCTTGAATGGATTCTGTAAGTTTTTAGGAAGCTTATGTACATTTCACAAGCTTCTAAATACAACAAGAGGTCAATGACCTTGAAGCTCTACTGATAGGTTTTTGATAGCTAGATCAGCATTCCTGTGAAGTTTCATGAAAATCCGTGAAGTAGTTTCAGAGGAGTAGTCGCTACAAGTTTTCATTATATAACTCTTATGTAAACAAAGATGGCCGCTGGCGGCCATGTTTGTCAAATCAAAATATTTTTTGACAAGGATCAACATCATGTCATTTAAAAAAAAGTCCCATATCAATATCACTTATAGTTTTCAAGAAGTAGTCGCTACAAAACCTATTTTTAGCCTGAGCACAACCTTTCTTGCAGTTGAAGACATCGCATTATCTATACATTTAGGGCTATTCCATTAAAACATCTATGGGTGAACGATATTTCCCAAAATTTGGTTCTTTACACTCAATTTTTGCATCTATGGGTGGATGTTCGATTTCGAGTGTCTTCCTGGGGACCCATGTATGTTTTAATGGAAAAGCCCATACAAAGTTTCATCCGATTATCTCAAATACCAAATACTGAAATTTAGATAGGGACTACTTTATTATGAATTGTACCTCTCCTGGCCTCCTCCTCGAGTTCATCCCAATCCTTACCACTCTCCTCACTGGATCCTAGTTCATCTTCATTCTCTGTGATGAAGTATAAAACACAAGGTCGTAAACATAATGTTGACTGTTAGTTTAAACTTATTTATTTTACATCGATTGTAACGAAAGCTCTATGAACTTATTTGAATCACTCTCGATGTCTTCCTGGGTAGAACCAGTACTAAGCAATGCAGATAAAGTGTCTTGCTCAGGGACACAATGCATATGGCAATGGAGGGAATTGAACCCATGACTTTTGGATCATGGGTCCATTGCTCTACCACTAGACCCCAGCACATAAAGAGGTCAATACAAATATAATGTTGGCTGTTAAAGCTCCTTATCAACAACTTATTTGAAACTGACCAATAAATTATAATTATACATGTTTTGTATTTTAAAGGACCAAAACATGAGGAATGCGCCTAAAAATTACTCCTTGTTTAAAAGTTAGATGGTTGGCTGAAGGTGTCTAACGTAATTTTCAGCACATTTTAAGCACATTTTAGGCTAAACACGAGTCATATTCAGCACATTTTAGGCTATACACGAGTCATTTTCAGCACATTTTAGGCTATACACAAGTCATTTTTTATGATAGCGGCATTGGACGTGTGTCACAACATTCCTTGCGGTAAGATGAAGATGTGTGTGAAATCTTAAGAGCATAGGTCAAATACTTTTCAAGTTGCAAATTAAAGTGACGGACAAAGTGATCCCTAAGTGTCTGCCATGCTATGCAGACGACAATTAAAATCATGCTTTGTTTACACTGTTGATTCTGAACTAAGTCCGATAATTTAAAAAGGTACATTTTTGTGTATTTTCTGCCAATTTCTGTTACTCTGGTAAAACACTGTCTCAATTTTGTTACAAAGACTATCTTACCAGAGTCCTCCTCCTCCCCCTCCCAATCACTCTCCTCGTCGCTGTAGTCTTCAGAGCTTTCTTCTTCGCCTGCACTGAGACCGTCCGAGGGAACAAATACTTCATCCTCCTCGTCATCATCATCGTCTTCTCCATCTGCCTGCTTGGGGCCATTCAAAATAGAAAAACACCTACTGTGAAATCATAAATGTTCACGGACAATTCATTGGAGTGGATTTGGTGGTTTGGTTAAGTTTAACCACAAATGAAACGTTTGAAGAACAACTCTGCCTTGTAAATGGATTTAGAGTGCAACGTTTTTTCCCCTCACTTAACAGTCACAATTTAAATAGAACATAAATAAGTTTTATATCTTGACAGTGAAACATTCATTTTAGTGGTAAATAAAAAATACCTTTAAATACTTTTCAAATTGGTAGAGAAATCAAACATTTCACATGCTAAAGTTGTTTTTGGTAGAACTGATGTTCTATCAAAATTTACAAAATGTTTGATTTAAAATTCCTAACTGAAAATTTCAGTATGAGTTGGATAAATCTAAATTAAGACATACTGAAAAGTTTTATAGCAAAAAATATTAAAATATAACTAGTTAGTTGAGATTTTCTGCTGCCCTTTTACAAGGGAAAACCCCATCAGGTATTTTGGATATAAAATATGTATTTTTCAACTGACCTTCATATTAATATATATTTTTTTACCCTAAAAACTCCAGTTCCAATATAATTTATTTAAGTATTGTCAAGATGTAAATGAAGAAAAATCCTTGTCTACAACATTAACATGCGCCCCAAAAAATAGTTAGAATTAGTCCTAATTTTGTACAAAAACAACGTCAGAATGTCGACACCCAATCCAGTTATTTTATAGTTATTATTACAACAGCAGAAGAGAGAAGCCATAGTCACACTTACGTCACTTTCTGGATCAAGGAAGGACCATCCACCATTGTCAAAGAACCCCTCTGGATCGTCTGTAATGGTCTTCATGATCTTTGTCCAGTTGAGCGACTGAACTCCTTCCGTGTAACGCAGATCACATGAGCTGCAAAATAGATCATGTTTGTAAAAAAACACCACTTACACATCCGAGATCGTGCCTTAAGTTATAAAGAGGTAATTATCTTTTCTTAAATTGTTTTTTTGTCTGAACAGCTCAACACATCATTTAGACCAATCCCAGAGAGAGGCTCAGAGGGACTGCATAATGCAATGAATGAATGGTGTTTTACGGCACGTCGACACATAAACGGGTCATATTGTGCGCAAAAACTGATGAAAGATGAAGAAAATAATGGTGCTTCACGGCACGTCGACACACAAACAGGTCACACCACGCGCAAAAACTGATGAAAGAAGAAGAAAATAATGGTGCTTCACGGCACTTCGACACACAAACAGGTCACACCACGCGCAAAAACTGATGAAAGAAGAAGAAATGAATGGTGCTTCACGGCACGTCGACACACAAACAGGTCACACCACGCGCAAAAACTGATGAAAGAAGAAGAAAAGAATGGTGCTTCACGGCACGTCGGGTGCTTCACGGCACGTCGACACACAAACAGGTCACACCACGCGCAAAAACTGATGAAAGAAGAAGAAATGAAGCAGCAATTAAAAATTACTACAAATATACAAAGACAAAACCATCCACCAACAACGGGACGATATGGTAGCAATACAAACCATAATGAGAGATCCAGGATTCCAGAACTCCTACAATTTTAATTATATTTCTCAGCTTCTTTTACACATGCAGTGAGGAAAGGCTATATGCACACGGAGCTAGACACACGGAGCTCCCTAAGTTAACATCCTCTCCCGAGGGATGATGCAGAGGGATGACGCAAAGGTCGACTGTTATTTGCTCGAGATAAGCAAAATAACATCATAGTCAATACTTCCGCTTATATCAGCATTGTAAACGTAGCACAGTCATTACAGTCTAACATATAGTGGTCCAAAAGCTGCTCATTTTTGCTGGCCAGTGCACTGCGTGAGCACAGCATGGGTTAGATATTAGCACTAGCTTGATGATTACCAGGAGTAATTGATAGCCATAAAATATTCTGGGGATTGTGGCTGACCATCTGTGAGTTGCCTATTGAGACTGACAATGTACCAGGCTTAGGTAGTTTTATTTAGAGTTTACATATGACGGGGCTTCATGATTTTGGTTTCACATTTTATTTATTTTCATTTTAAATTTCATATAATTTCACACGAGATGAGGAACCAAAACCAGTAGTAACATGCAGTAAAAAGCATTTAAACTCCTTCGTTGAAACATTGATTGAGGGTTCAATACAGCACTGTTGTAACTATATTATATACAAAACAAGATACATCAGTGTTGTGTTGAAACTCGATTAATTTAATATTTATAGTTATGTATGATGTAAAAGTGGTAGTGGTCCCAATTTTGGACCCTCAAATGGAACATGTCAAAATTGAAGGGAAATTAAATGGAACAGGGGGGTTTACATCCTGTTAACACATTATTGTTAGGTTATATTGGGATAGCAACATCAGATGCAAATGAGATGAAGTTTTCCATCGGACATGCCATCACTAGGGAGCGAACCTATGCGAGGTAGGGTTGTATAGCTCTTTAGTGTTTACTCTACTTTTTAAACCAACGAGATGGCTCAGAAATTCAAATATTTGCACCATTTATTCATGAAGATTTTACTACCAGCACTCTTCATGGTTTAGAGTGTGACCTATATAGAGATTATCGATAAAACCTATCGTAAACACTAAGCCGGACAGAGTCTAGAAGAGAAATCTTCACCACTAAGAAACCGCGGTCGGTCGCTACCCTCCCTCCCTTTCGGTTTCTTAATGGTGAAGATTTCTCTTCAAAGCCACTATCCTATATAAAGTCAAGGCTTTAACCATGGGCGGATACAGGCAGGGACGCTGCCGGCACTTCCCACGAGCTCACCTAAAAAAATCGTTTTCTTTTTAAAGTTGCACCCCCACTCCCACCTCAAATCACATGTTATGTACTAGTGATTCATAAACATAACTGAAATTGCAAGTAAATTGTAACCAACCAGTACAGTATAGCAAAACGTTTATACAATTTCTATATAGGCAAGCAGGGCTGGCGTGAACTTGAAATCTAGAGGAACTGGGTTCAAACCTCACCGGTTCAACTGAGTTTTGTCAGTGTGTTCGTGGGCAAGAAACGTTGTATTAGCATCGACCATCCGAAGGGGATGGTGTGGGGGTGGGGTGTGTGTGTGTGTGTGTGGAGGGGGGATCATGAACAAGACAGACCGCTCGGAATAGATCCATTTTTTGGAATCTATCCACCAAGCACGTTAAAGAACTATTGATTCATTAGTAAGAGTTGGGCGAAGGTTCCTGGATTCCTATATATCCTTTCCCTCTCTCTGGGACGCCTCTAAATACCCTTTAATACTGTGTTGACGAGTCGTTAGACAATATTCATTCATTCTATAGGCAAATTCATGGATTACATATCAGTCCGGTTATTAAATTCCATTAGTTTTTCTATAACTATATATTATATTGTGCCAATAATATAATTATATTTTATTTAATTTTTAAAAAGTAGAATAAGGAAGGCAATCAAAATCTCAATTTTGTATTTTATTATAATGCAGGCAGTTTTAAGTCATCATGATACAGGTATAATAAATAGAGGTGCTAATTGAAATGCTTAAAAATAAACAATCAATGTGTCCCTTAAAATAAAAAAAACGGCAGGTATAACAGTGAGTTGTGCTATATATATCAGTTATGTTTTCTACATATTACATGAATACAAAAATGAAAGGTTGAGTGTTATTTGTTTATAAAATCAAGAAAATATATTTCCACCAAATGTCAAAGATGGAAAAATTAGGCTAATTTATAATGATTAAAGTAAGGTAGTGTGTACTCTTGCTTTAATATTCACCTTTTTTCTTTCAACAATTGGTAAAAGAAAATATACTTGTTTTCATTGTAGTTGAAACATGTCGTTATAACCACTGACCTTGTATACAGTTTTTATACAGGCTTCATCAAGAACACATGTGGTAATAGGTAGGCCTGGTCAGTTTTATTGATATCAATTACTAAACCCACATTAACAGGTCAGTTATAATAGTCTTCATGCTGTGATCTAGTAGTAAAAGTGTTCCTCAGTTTTGAGCAGTTTTAAGACCACTGTATGTTAGACTGATTACTACAATCAGATGACCACGGCCGTCATGCAGTCAGTAAAATGAAATGCGATCAAAAACAATCCCAACTCGACATGACCTATATTTTAGCGAAAGTAGGTCACTGCAACGAATAAATGTATTCACAATGTCAGATCAGTTAGAGGAACATACTGATACAGTTTGGTTAATACCCCACGCTTTAAAATTAAGATAAACAGAACTTGGATGTACTCCGGAAGGACGCACCAACTCATGCAGTTACACCGAACGCAAAAGTGATCACTAGGTTGGTGTCAGACCCACTCTCCACCAGCGGGCTAGACAATAACTAATCCATATATGTAGCTTATACCATAGTAAATGTAAACCACATCATGCTCTACTTGTCTCTACTTACTTTAACCATTCCTTGACGTTGTCGAGGACAGTCATGGGTACGGAATTAATCATGGACACCTTCTTATGGTAATCCTTAAACACTATCACAATGTCGAAGTTCTTCAACGAGAATGACACTCTCTCAAAATGTATCAACTCCACCGAATCAAGGGAGATGACAAATGGTGGCTGGAATAGAAAATATCGTGATGGTGCGTTCGTGCACAAACTCTATAGTAGCAACTATTAAACAAGACTTTCTGGCATTCACTGCAGAAATTGTTCCAATATTTTTATTCAGAGGACAGTTCTATACAGTAAGGCACGTCACCAAGTACCATTAATTGGTAATGTATACAAAGTGAAACTGTCCGTTGATGAAAATACAAACTGTGGTCCTTACTTAACCCATGGGGATTTGCACTCATACACACATGGGTAATCCTCTCTTGTGATATACTATTGCAAAGGTTGATCATGGGATGTGAAAATCCATGACAATTTTTCGTAACTTTCACACAAGATAATCAAAATAATTTGACCAATCAGATCTATAAAATACCTCCACATTCTGGTATGGGGTAAACAAGATGTTTATCGTTGATGTTCAACTGACTTTAGCTCTCTATTAAACTAATTTGTAGTGATAAACTAAAAGCTTTATTTTGCGTTTACACTTATATATCTTCTTTTCTACAGTAAATACAACCATAAAACATTTTGGAAAGAGTAATCCCTACACTGAAGCACTCACAACATACGGATTCACATTCAGTAATTCCTTTCTCTTATTTAATTTAATAATGAGGAGATGAGAGTTTATACAATACGGCCACATGTTATAACTACCCAGTGTTTGTGTTAATATTAAAGTTTAATATGCATTTGTGCCTATTTAATACATAACTCACCGGGCAGTAAATTTGTTTCTGAGTTACTCGTCCTACATAAATGAATGGTCAAATTGATAAATTGTTAAGACATCACAACATAAGAGACAGTTTGCTTGGCTCGGTTTTTAAGTTATACAGATTGTGAGCATTGTAAAATACTTTGTTTATAACGTAATATACCTGAAAGTCAATTAGGAAATGATACAAAGCATATTTGGTGCAATAGGTGCTTTAAAACAACACAGCTAATCACAGACACACATTTTGCGTGAGCATTACAAGACAACCCGACCTCCCGATACATACCCACTCTGTAAAGTTGACGAGACAGCCACTGGTGGGCTGGAGCAGTACCGTGCTCCTGAAGGGCGCCCCGTGGAACCCGAGCTCCCGGAACGGCGTGTCAAACTCCAAATCAGACTTGGTAAGGCTCTCAACTTTTTCACAGAAATTCTTGAAGGCAGATTTCAGCTTCTGTCGCATTTCTCTTTCAGCCTGGTTTATACAACATTTTGTTTTAGCAACAATGTCAGAGTTTTCATTTTGAATACAATTCTTTATTATGGTGCATTTGATTTAACACCTGTAGACTTTGTGTTTAATGCTATAAAATAAAATAAAACAGAAAATGTCATGATAAAATAAACTTTTCTTTTATTTACATCCATACACGAATTTGTCTGGGTGAACGTTCCGAAATTTTTACAACCAACTGTAATAGGGCATTTTTACACATGGGTCACATTTTATTTCACCGTTTTCAAATAATAATAAAGTGACATTATTGATCCTTTTCGAAATGAAACATCTTAATCTCTTCTTTGACATTTTAGCAATCGCTTCATCGCTTGAATCAGTGTCAGGTGGCTTTTCTGTTCTTGCAGACGACGAGAAACTTGACCACACAATCTTAAGTACTTTTGTTGCAACATGATTATTTAGTAACGGATATTTACACAGTTGAATGGTTTACGATTCGTAATAGTCCTTTGTTACAGGCAGGTTAAAAAATGTGACAGTCTACTACCTTCATTCTCAAAGGTACGAAGCAAGTGTTGGCGATTGAATTCTGTGCGTTGTTGAGAAAGATCGAAAAATAAAATTGTTGCAATAGAATCAATGGAATTTAATGAACCTGCCTCCACATGGATGCCCAATGAAAACCTGTCACGGTTGCTCATCGACAGTGGTATCGTTTTCACCAAGAATAGTCAATGATTCTCAAGGATTTAAACAATATTTTATTAAAGTACTGAATGGGATTGGACAACAGGCAATGCAATGCCTATGTAAGACCTCTCCCGAATGATTCTCAATGATGTCTGTTTACTAACGTGGATTTCGAATGAAAGTGCATTTTGCTTTTTAGAGTTTTTCACGCGTAATACATCCTTATATACGCTAATATGAGTTAACTAATTATGTTTATTAAAAGAGGTTTGCATAGTTTCTATATAAACAACATTTTATACATCAATTTATAAAATGAAAGAATTCTTAAAAACTTCAAAACATATAGCACTTTAATACATTATGCTTTTATCAAAACATGTATACAAACCAGTAGAAAATAATAATTAGTTCATATTGTTTGTCATAGGGTTAAAAAGAAGTTTTGCAAAAAAATGCATGACAGGGGTTCTCCCTGAAAGTGTCTCGGCGTCTCGACATCATTTTTAATACAAGAGGTCAATGACCTTGAAGCTCTACTGATTGATTTTGATTTCAGGAAGTAGTCGCTACAGACTTGTTTTTTGAAAATCTATTTTTAACCGTGGCGGCCATCTTGAATTTCCGGCCGACCTGAAATTTTGCTAAGATCAATAAGACATTAAGAGCAACATTCCTGTGAAGTTTCATGAAAATCCGTCAGGTAGTTTCAAAGAAGTAGTTGCTACAAGTTTTCATTATATAACTCTATGTAAACAAAGCAGCCATGTTTAAGGTCAAATCAAAACGATTTTCGACAAGGACCAACATCATGTCATACTGATCATTTTAGAAAAAGTCCCATATCAATATCTCTTATTGTTTTGAAGAAGTAGTCGCTACAAACTTATTTATTTTAAATCTATTTTTAGCTGTGGCGGCCATCTTGAATTTCCGGCCGACCTGAAATTTTTCTAGGATCAACTAGACATCAAGAGCAACATTCCTGTGAAGTTTCATGAAAATCCGTCAAGTAGTTTCAGAGGAGTAGTCGCTACAAGTTTTTACTATATAACTCTATGTAACCAAAGATGGCCACTGGCAGCCATATTTAACGTCGAATCAAAATAATTTTCCACAAGGATCTACATCATGTCATGCTGATCATTTTAGAAAAAGTCCCATATCAATATCACTTATAGTTTTCAAGAAGTAGTCGCTACAAACTTATTTTTTTAAAAATCTATTTTTAGCTGTGACGGCCATCTTGAATTTCCGGCCGACCTGAAACTTTGATAGGATCAATTAGACATCAAGAGCAACATTCCTGTAAAGTTTCATGACAATCCGCCAAGTAGTTTCAGAGGAGTAGTCGCTACAAGTTTTTATTATATAACTCTATGTAAACAAAGATGGCCGCTGGCAGCCATGTTTAACGTTGAATCAAAACGATTTTTGACTAGGATCAACATCATGTCATGCTGATCATTTTAGAAAAAGTCCCATATCAATATCACTTATAGTTTTCAAGAAGAAGTCGCTACAAACTTGTATTTTAAAACTTTATTTTTAGCTTTGGCGGCCATCTTGGATTTCACATCAACATGAATTTTTGCTAGGATCAACTAGACTTTATGGGCAACATTTCTGTAAAGTTTCATGAATATCCATCCAGTAGTTTCAGCTGTGAAGTCGCTACAAATAAAAGTTTACGGACAGACGGACGACGGACGCCGCACCACGGCATAAGCTCTGCTGATCTCTGATCAGTAGAGCTAATAACAGTTACTCAACGATGATTTTTCTCTAATTCATTAGACCTACACCGACCTACCTGTTCTGCCCGCAGATCATCTCTGTCATGCATGTGCTGATGTTTACCCAGATCGGTGGTGATCTCGCCCACCTCCGTGAAGAACTGGACATCAATGTGCTTCTTCTTACCAAACAGTATAGCGTGCTGAAATACAGATGTATCAACAATGATCAAAGGCAATTTCAAAATGTTTAATAAAGTTTTCAATTTCTAAAGTGGGATGAAAAAACAGACTAGAAGGGTGTTCCACAGAACACTTGTGTCACCGGATGTGTGCTTATTTCAGTTTGGTTAGGTTGCAGGTTTAAGTTTTATTACAAGGGGCATAACTCTGCCAAAATGAAAGAGGTATTGGACATGTAAAAAGTAATCCTTACGTTTAGATGAAGATGAGTGAATTGGCCAAGGTTAGGTTGCAGGTTAAAGTGTGACAGACGACAATGACGATGGACGAATGACGGACAAAGTGATCCCCAAGTGTATGCCATGCTATTGCAGGCAACACAAAAACTGTACATTTCAAAATATGTTTTTCCATTTTTGTTTGTTCAAATGCCGCAATTTGACATAGTCAATTTTTATATATCTACCAAACTGTTTATAAAGGGTTTGGAATCAGAATAGCAGCATTTGTGAGAAAGTTTCGATTCCTACAAATGGCGGGAGGTGTACAGTACTGGTTCTACCCAGGAAAAATGGGGTGGTCTGCCTCTATCTCAAAAAATCGACTGTCATATATGGCCTAAAATGTGCAAAATGACATAACACCATTCATTAATTCAAACCAATAGCAGCAATTCTGTGACCACTCCCTTCTATATAGTGCTGCATATCAAATGGAGTTCTAAATACAGAACCAGGCTTCAAATTAAAACTTATTTACTTGCTAAATGCAAGTAGATTTTTGCAGATTGCAAGTAGAAAATATTAGCTCTTGCTAAATTTTTCAAATAATAAAAGAAATCCACTAGGTCTCTTGTCTACATTTATTCATTGAACATATTTATCTAACTTAGTTAAATAGGTAGATATAAGTATAATTATACATTATTACATTCCTGCATCTAGCTGAGTGTGAACAAGTCATTATTTACATGTATAAAATGAATAGAATGAATGGTGTTTTATGGCACATCGACACATAAATAGGGCATATTGTGTGCAAAAACTGATGAAAGATGAAGAAATGAAGTAGTAGTTAAAAATTAATGTAAATATATAAAGATAAAAGTATTTACAAATAAGGGACGATATGGTAGTGATATATACTATATATGTAAATCAACAATATATCCTTCTAAAATGAATCAAGGCTTTAAATTATTAATGCAACTACCTTGATTAAAATAGCAAGTAGAAAACCTTGGCACTTGCTTTTTTGCTTTTTTAGCAAGTGGCTAAAAATATTAAATTTGATCCCTGAGAACTAGTTTCTTCTACCAAAATCAATATATATTTATTTATACAACGTTTTTATGCTAATGGTTTGTGTAAGAATAGGCTGCGTTTTTTAATGTCAGAAATGAAAGATACCTCTAGATGAAAATACAAGATCATCTAAGTATTAAAATATGGTGTTTTCTTATAGACAATAATGGGGTTTACATCTCACTAAGGCCAAATAAAATTATACCTGTGTTTACTGTAACATTGCTGAAAAAAATAGGGTAGGTAGGTAGGCATTTTATTTATTTATTTTTATTTTATTTTTTGGCGAAGTTAATTTAAGGTGGCGATGAGCTTTGATGAATGGGAAAATGTGGTATGTCAAAAACTACAATAGATAAAAAAAAAAAATTGTGTATGTGTTATTGTTTCCCAAAAGGCATGGCAACAACTGGCTCTTTTCCCAATCACTTGCAATTATTGCAAAGGAGTAAAACCGTTTAATTTATTTTTCGCAAGTCCGGAAGAGGTTCAGTTCCAACAGTAGGACAATGAGCACATGAGTCGGCCGTGATCGCGTGAACATAATTATTTAAAAAAAAATAATGTGTTTTTTTTTGTTTTTTTTTCAATTTTTTTTATTTTCAATAAAAAAAAAAATCGGGGATGTTTTCAGAGGGTCGGTCGGGTTACAGTTAACTCAGGTATAATTTTATTTGGCCTAACACATATAAGATTATGACAAGAGATATGAGAGGGAGATGAGATTTCCCCCCATCATATATGCCATCGCTAGAGCAAACCCACTTGGTGCCGAGGTCTGCAGCTCTAAAGCACAAGGCCTCATCTCCTGAGCTACCGAGGCCAACACTAGATACAAACCTACCTTGAGATGGAAATGCAGAAGTATAATCATTTCTCCATCGCAGGGCTGAAAGAAGGCGTGTTTGATGTTGTTATACAGCACATCCACCTTGTCTCCACGTACAGATGTGAATCGGAAACCTGCAATCAAATGAACACGTACAATACTCGAATGCATAATGTGTATGCCAGCGATTTATTTCAGGGCAATGGCAATCTGTGATATATGTAAATTTACAATTCATTCTATAACTTTGTAGAGCAAGAGGTTACAAAAGATTACCCCCGTTCATGTATTGTATTGTATACAATATTTGTGATCCCTAGACCCCTGCGAAAAGACTAATGTTCACCCTTACACATTTTAACTCTCATGCTCACCATTAGTATGTGCCTCCAGCGTACCCGAGATTCGTTTTGACACAATGTTTGGTCTGATGTAGAGATCTTTCAGTTTGGGGTTACCCCTGTTGGGGTTCACAATCAGAGCATCTTGTTTTACAATACCCTGAAATGTACATGGGCATCAGAAAATTGTATCACATTATTTATGCATTTATGGGTTTAATATTTCTTCAGTTATATCAGGCCAGTGTAAGACAAACTGACTCTTAACTACACCAGAAAGATTCAATACCCACATTCAAATTTTGAACAAATGTCTCATGCCTGAAACTGCCCCACATGAAATTTAATATAACTTTACCTGATTTGTTGTTACAGCCCTATTACAAAAAAAATCATCAATATTTAATTGCAATTTATATTCAGAAACTGTACGAAACTAAAGTATTTTACTTTTGCATAAAAGAAAGTAAGCCAGGATAGATAAAATGCCTGCCGAAATATATGGTAAATGAATTGAAACCCATTAACACATAGCAAAACAAAATAAACACGGAAATTTCCGCTATTTATTGTATGTACAATATGCTGCTGTTAATGGAATGGTACATGGCTACGTAAGACTTTTCCTTTCTTTTCCTTTCGGAAAAAAATACTAAAACAACACATAATACAGCAAATAGTATTCCTTCAAAGTTTCATTATTGAGAGCACGCGTTTGGCTCAAGCATGTGAGCAAACTTAGGATGCAAAATTTTGCAAACTCTTTACATTAAATACAGTACTAAACTGGCTCAGTTTTCAGAGGAATTTCATAATTTATGAATTTCTTGTTACAAGGTGTAGTGTGAATAAAACGTCTACAACATCACAGTTGTGTCCTTTCTCTAACTGCAACTTTTTTTTTTTACAAAACATCTTGGATTTCTTTGGAATATTATGTGGAATTAAATGTGCAGTATATACAATATATAGCGGAAATGCCCGAGTTGCGTTTCTTTTGCGTTTCAGTATATATAATTATATTGGGCCAAAGAGGGAGATGAGATTAAGGATGAAAGTTTCCCATCAGCCATGCCTCAACCAAGACGTGAACCCACGCGGGGCAGGCCTGTAGCTCTACAGCCAAGGCCTTATCCACAGAGCTACCGAGGTCGCTACACACGGTAAATTAACTATACGTGTAATATCTCACCTCTTTCTCTTTCTCCTCCATCTCTCTGGTCTTAAACTTCTTCTGTACTTCTTTGATCAGTCTGAATGCCGTGTTGAGGTTGGATGAGGGGGCGTATAACTCACCAGGTTCTTTGGTGTTGGAACTTCTGTAGGTGCTGTTGCAAACAATCAATAAACATGTTGATAGGCGGATGTAAAACATTTGCCACATGATTTTAAAGGCGGTAAAGGCTAGAAAAAACTTTCAACATTAAATGTCTCCAGTCAGTGACAAATGCCCAGAAGTTCATTTTACCTTTGACCTACAAGTGTGACCTTGACCTCTGAGGTAAGGACCTGATTTTTGTGCGTGACACACCATCTCATTCTGATTAAAATTTGTTTGGAGTTTCATGACATTCCTTTTCAGTACTTTCTAAGTTAAGGTGAGACATGATTGTTTTGGATGACGGACTGATGGACGGATGGTGCGATTACTAAATCCCCATCATTCAAAATATGGTTAGCTCCATGTTGTTTACATCTAAAAGTTAAATTCACCATAGATTTTGAATGGACTTGGGCATAAGTTAACCCTGGTGCATAATCTAGGTTAGCACATGTGCAAAATGAATTGCCTTGTAAACAGGCGTAATTTTTAAGCTCATTCATTATGTTTGGGTCCTTCAGAACAGAAAATATCATTTGACAATTTTAAGTTGTAACCACTGACACCCCACAAAAAGTCCAATGTACCCACTTTAAAAGCCTTTATATAAATTATTGTCGAGCACAATTTTTCATGAATCAAGATACATGCTGAAAACTTGCATCCACATCACTCTTCAATGCTTGGATTTTTTGTTTCTGAGTCGATGTATAAAGTGTTAAACCAGACAAGAGTTGCGCGCAACATGATGCAGTGTATTTTTTATGCCGAATTTGGGGCGAAATTCGGCCCCATTCACAATTCCAAGAAGTATCCTTTTTTCACAATTAGAAACATTTTTATATATTTATTTTTTTTAGGGTAAATACAGACCAGTAAGGCTACTAGTCTTAATATAAGCTGGTGTCAAAACTAGTCTGTATTTACCAAAAACAACTTAAAACCAAGGGATATCAAACTGTGAAAATAAAAGCGAAAAAAGTTTATTTCTCTTTTGTTATAATATTTCACAATTTTCACAATTTCTAGAAAAATGCCGCTATTTTTCACAATGGCACAGGCTGCATTCACAAAACACATAAAAAAACACTGTGATGTCTCGCCTAAAGTGACGTGTCCAACATACATGTTTCAAGCGATCTTCATCTTGACAAAATCGAGGGTTTATTTTAATTGTTGAGGTCAAGCAATGTTGTCAGCATTCAGTAGGGTACAGGGCTGTACAAATCCTATAGCCCGACGCCCGGGACTAGTCCAAAACCAAAGTCGGGCGTGTCACTTTTTCAAAGATTTCAGTCCCGGACTAGTCCAATTTTAAAAAAAAAAAAAAAAAAAATTTTTTTTTTTTTTTATAAAATTCGGGCATGTCACTGTTTGAAAGATTTCAGTCCCAGATTTGTCCACATGTCATAAAAATACTCCAGCACACTTCTCAACGTAATCCTTTAATTGCACTCGCTTATGTAATGCAATAAGCATCCACAGCGGCAATCAGCGATTACCCCGGGCAATTTTAGCAACAATCAACCATGCCGGAAGTCCTGCCTCCAAATTACTTTAATTGACAGTCGGCATTGTCGCATAATCCAATCAATTGACCTGATCTATTTTAATCCAGACCCGCTAGCCAATGAAATGAATACTACAGGTAAATCACATGTTCGTCACGTGATTACCTGTTCAACCAAGGTGAGCTGAAAATGGCGATACATTGAAACAATAACACTTAACACGTTGAAGAGTAAATAAGGATTGTTTCCTTTACTGTGTATAATGAATTATAATGAGTATGCAAGACGCAGTTTTAACATATTGAGAAATCGAAAGTATTCAGGACTTGTGTGCATTTTTTGGGACTAGTCACAATTTCTTTGGGACTAGTCACTTTTGACAGGGTGACTAGTCCCGGACTAGTGGCTAAAAAAATTATTTGTACAGCCCTGGGGTATCATTCTTAGTTTTCCATCAATGGAGTTAAATGCACATATTGTTGAATGGACAGGAATTACCATTCCATAGACCTGATTTTGAATAAATTTGAAATCCTACCCAAAAACAGTCTACATGTGTATGGTAAATAATTGAAGGACCAACATCATGTCATGCTGATCATTTTAGAAAAAGTCCCATATCAATATCCCTTATAGTTTTCAAGAAGTAGTCGCTACAAACTTGTATTTTGAAAATCTATTTTTAGCCATGGCGGCCAACTTGAATTTCCAGCCAATCTGAAATTTTGCTAGGATCAATTAGACATCAAGAGCAACATTCCTGTGAAGTTTCATGAAAATCCGTCAAGTAGTTTCAGAGGAGTAGTCGCTACAAGTTTTCATTATATATCTCTATGTAAACAAAGATGGCCGCTGGCAGCCATGTTTAACGTCGAATCAAAACGATTTTCAACAAGGACCAACATCATGTCATGCTGATCATTTTAGAAAAAGTCCCATATCAATATCACTTATAGTTTTCAAGAAGTAGTCGCTACAAACTTGTTTTTTAAAAACCTATTTTTAGATTTGGCGGCCATCTTGGATTTCACATCAACATGAATTTTTGCTAGGATCAACTAGACTTCATGGGTAACATTTCTGTAAAGTTTCATGAAAATCCATTCAGTAGTTTCAGAGGAGTAGTCGCTACAAAAAAAAGTTTACGGACAGACAGACAGACGACATCAGTCGAGCTAAAAATGCTTCTACCCTCTCCGATGTTTGTTTTTTTGCTTCCACCCCCTTCCAATTTATGTTTACAAAAATGACATCATGTCAGTTTTGACCTTTGTAATTTTTCGAAATTATATCGCCAATGTTGATGTCGTAAAAGGGACATTTAAATTTGTGGATTTCCGGAGAGCAAACGGCATATCGCTTGGCCATTTCCGTAATCGTAAATTCGTGTTCCGATTTCTCCGGAAAGTTTTCGGATGCAGTCAAGTGCAGGGAACCCCTAAAAAATGGCGGCACTGAGACCTCCCGACACAATCATGGTCAGTCGAAGATGTTGGAATATGGATGCCTTCGGTCGGCTTAGAGTGCATACCTTGCCAAAATATATCAAGGTCATATGGACTTTTGACCGATCAAATACAGAAACAATTCATTAATTTACATGTGAGCTTATTTTTTTACGAAACCGTAAATCATACCAAAATGCACGGCACTGGATTGTTTTGCGAGTAAAATGCGAACGAATGGGTCGGAGTCAATGCCATTTAAATACATGTACCGTCATGCAAATTATAACGCAAAATATTGACGGTACATGTATTTAAGTGACACTGACTCCGTCCCATGGTCAGTTGGAGGACTGGAAGTTATTGGCATTAGGTAAGACAATAACCAGAAGGTTATTTATGAAATTTGAACATTCTACTGCCAAGGACAAGAAAGTTATTATACAATATGTTGACGCTGTCGTGCCCGCCAACATTAGCGGCGCCAATGTCTCGCATTTTTTCAAAAGGCTAGACAAAAACCATCCATATCCATGTCTGGCAAGATGTAAACTGGCTGAAATAAGTAATAAGGAGAACCTTTTCTGTTTTTCCGCAAATTTAAATGTAGCTTTTCTTAGTATTTCCCTCCCTAGAATACTTCACTTACATTTCTTTGAGGAAGGTCGCATCTGTCTGTGGGAATACATTGCCTTCATTTCTGCCAAGCGCTGAACCAGGATGAAAGAAGTTGATACGTAGATATGTGTAGTCACCTTCTATAGACTGGCTAATATTCTGAAATAAAAATCATGGAACTTATTTCATTTCTGTAGCTTTGCAGTCATTTCTATGTTTTTAAACTCTCACAAGATTTCTACCATTTATGTAGTTTAGTTAACATGCCCCAGACATGTCTTGTGTACCACAGTGGGGATATAGAAGGGTGTGGGCAACTCAAACATAGTCAGATGATCAGAACTTACGGTTATTGGGGATTATAATTGTATGGGCGAACTAATATTAATAAAATATAGGCAGAACTACAACTGGCAATACACCATTCAAATGCAACTAGAATTTAACGTGTTGTTTCACTGGTTAACGTTTGAATTTTGCGACAGTAAAACGACCAATTTATCATCTGAAAAGTATGCGACGTCACATAACATTGTAACAAACGTCATTGGATGGCGTCAACAAAATTCCGGCACCCAGGAATTTGTGTTTACATAGAAAAATCAATGCATTATTTTGTTTTAGATTTCTAGAATTTAAATGGGAAAGTTTGTTTGTTTGTATGGTGTTTTACATCAATTTCAACACATGTAAGGTCGTATGACGGTCAATTTGTTTTTTTGTGGTAGGATAGTGATATGGAAGAGAGACAGAACATCCAGTTTTCCTGGGTAGATCCAGTACTGTACTCCCGCCATCCGTAAGAATCGACACTTCCTCACAAGTCGAGCTCCTAGTGGGATTCGAACCCACAGCGGTGAGAGGCGGTAGTCTAACAAAATGTCGTCGTCAACCACTCGGCCAAAGTTTTGTCTACTTCCGCGTCGTGGTAAAACTAAATTTTCAGACAGCAAAACCACCAATATACCAACCAGGATTGAAAATCCTAGCATGGTTATCCCTTAAATAATGAGTAAATGGAGATACATGGAACACATAGAATGTGTCGCTAACCTAAATATAAGCAGAACTTACATGGAAGCTACGTCTGGCTACATGTCAATACTTACTTTTACAGTGGAGATATGAAAAGGTGTGGCCAACCCAAAAATAGGCAGAATTATCGTCTCATACTTTTTGTCTGAAATTAAAAACAAATTTTACTATTACAGGTCATTAAATCAAACATGCATATTAAACATATTTAAAAGTAGAAGTACAATACTGCATCCACGACAACGAACAACCATCAATAAAAATATAATTTACCCTCGACAGCTGATGACCTCCAAACTTAACGGTAAAAGCCAAAAAGAGAAGAATCTTTACACTGTTCTAACTATATCCTAAACTTCAGACTTTGAATTATTATAATTTACATTACTTGATACACAACCTAGTTAAACCCGACAACTGATATATGAAAATTATTCATTTTTAATCAATAACCGCCAAAGGTCACCGCGCAAACAAATTGTCTAAGTCCTGGAACTTGGTCAGATATCCCATTCAGGGTAAAGTGAGAGAAATCTCTGCCCGACAAGGGGAGAAGAGGTCTTACCTACATACAACTTCAACTCTTTGACTTCCGCTTCATTTGGCAGATGGGAAATAGTCTTGTAGGACACGTTTGACTTTCTCATTCTGTAAATTAAATATATTAAGAGTCAATAAATAAATTCATAGTTTAACTATGACATAAAGCCAACTAACCAGGCCTGTAGCTATGCTGAGACGCACAAGGTATCAAAAATTGCACCTAGTGACTAAGAGTACATATTTTACATTAATGCTTTGTCTAGAACTTGTTTTTAAGAATACCAATTTGTAAATGGAGAAACGCAATGTATTTTTGTTCATGCATACAACAAGCATTGTGCTGAAAGCTTATCTGGAGCATTGTATATATTTAACTTTATTTTATACCTGTATCACCTCTAGAGGTTTTCTGAATCCGTCTCACTATGCTACTAAAAATAGATTCCGTATCACTATCCTACTTAAAATAGAACAGGGAAATTCCTAATAATGCTCGCATTTACACCAATTTACCAAGAACGTCAAGAAGACGTTGCGTCAAACAAACAAAACAAGTACGTCGCACCAATGAACTTTAACTTGTAAGATGTAGCTACACCCACAAATATATTGATATGTTAAGCCTTGAAACATTTAGAACCCTTCTTTATTGCATAAGTATGCAACAGAAATGTAAATATTTCTAATTTTTAATCGTATGTAGGAGGTATATAATAAAAGGGTCATTACTCGAGTAGCGTGTTCTGAAAGTTTGTATCACCTCTCGTAGGTAAATGCCAGATCAAGGATCACACTCGAGGCTCCGTCGCTCGTGAGATCCTTGATCTGTCATTTACCTACTGGAGGCGATACAAACTTCCAGAACACATTACTCTAGTAATAATCCTATTGTATTGACATTTTGAATCTTCCAACTACTAGTCAGGGTTCAACCTAGGCCTGGATTTTAGGAAGTGACTTCTCCCTCCAAAGAAAATAGAGAGAAGTGACCAAAAAATAGGGAGAAGTGAGGGAGACACGGTCTTTTAATTCAGCGAGCAATCGGTTATTGTTAATTATTAACTGATATACATGTATACACCCTTTTGGTTATAACCTTTTGATTATTTGAGCATGCTAGCTGTTTCAAATTAAATGTGTTTATTAATTTTATTCACACTAACAGGCACTCTTCACTTTTATATATACTGTAACTATAGAAGAAAGGATTGAGAGAAGAATTAATATAAATATATTGCATGTATCTTTATTTATTCATATTTCTATCAATTTGAAGGGTGTAAATATGATTCTCAAACTTCTTTCTAAAAGGCTTATTCCTCATTAAGACCAAGACCAATTTATGTGTTTTGTTTCCCAATTTGTATTAGCTAAAAACAAAATTTAATAAAGAAAAGTTTTTCCTCTATCCGAACTTATGTACCTATCCGAACTACTATGACACCGCACTTTTCCGGAAGTAAAATATTGCCGAAAATTCAGTAGAAATGTCATCTTTTATTAACTCTTTTTCATGCATTTGTTTGTTTGGAATGCCAAAAGGTCCGTTTTATAAAACAATTAAGAAAACACAACTGTAATCATTATTCGGTGGTATCATTTAATCACCTCAGGTCAATTAACTTCAGATTGTTGTTTCGTTTCGATCACGTTTCCAACAAGCACTTGTCTAACTGTAACGGAACCTACGATTGGTCAATTGTTCAGCTATACGCAATCTCATTGGATAAGGCGTGTGTATTCCCTGTACAGTCTAATTTGTAAAACAAAAAATGGCGAGGTGCGAAAATTGCCTCGGGGGATATCATAGTTGTAGGAAAGTATGCTCCCCGCGGGGTTTCTGCCGTGATCGATCAAAGCCATTAGCATAATCCCTTCCCAGAGATGTCAACACCTGTCCTGTGACATAAACAACAGGTCAATTAAAGGACTGGTTACACTTCGCTTGAGGGCTGGAAAAAAGCGAAGTGGTCAATCTGGAGGCGACTTAAACTTCGCCGTCGGCTAAAAAAAAAGCGAAGTCACGGAGGAAAAAGCGACTATGTCACTGATGTCGCCCTCCAGAATGAACACTGCTAGTTGCAAAATGTGTTTAATGACGAAGTGTTGTGAAGCTTTAAACGTGAAATTCCACTGTTAAGACTGATATACTGTCGAAAACGATTTCCGAACAGTATTTACTGACACTTGCATGCATTGAGTTGAAACTAAGTAACGTCACCTATTTCTTTTACAGTTTTATGTCAATTGATTATGCAACAGTTTATGCACTTTTCAAGTCGAAATCAATCAGAATACAGGATATTTGCAAATTGCATTAGAAATAAACATTACTTTTTATCATCTCCTCCCATCTTAAGACGACTTATTCTATCTCTGGCTTCCTCGTTGAGTCTTTCAGCCAACTCTTTCTGATGTTTCAATCGCTTCTCCTCTGTGGTGGCATCAGGCTAAAATGAACGTTTCATCGAGTAAGATTCATGCTAAATCATAGTGGACTGTCCTTCTTATATTGTATGGGCCATGCTTAAAAATAATTTGTTTTCCCGACCCAGGATTTCAAAAGAGTGTAAATAGGTAGAAGAAAGCTTTTTTTTTATCATTCACAGCACAGAAGGAAAAAACACGAAATTTAATAAAGAAAAATATTCTTTAGCCTTTTTTTTTTAAATAATCAAGAATTTCCATATTTAAAGACGGTTTCATTAGGCCCATTTCTTAATGTGTAGGTAGGGGAACAGCAACCAACAATTACCTGAGGGGAAGTTATACTGACCAAAACATGATAACTGAACCCAGAATATGACCTGGACTGTGACCTTAGCTGGACTGTAACTATTGTCATGCAGTGTATATACAAAAAGTTTGATGACAAAACAAACAGGTGATACTCAATGTTAAGTTTTCTGGACTGAAAAATGATCTTTTAACCCAGAATTTGACCTGGACTGTAACCTAAGCTCCCACTTCGATTGCCATGAAGTGCATATACCAAAGTTTGATTAAGAAATGAAATTGTATACCTAATGCTAAGTTTGCGTGACACCAGCCGGATGCCAGATGCCACAAAATATTCTCGTTCAACTGCATGGGGGTCTTACCCTGGTTCTGTTCTCCAAGACAGCAGTTCTACGTCCCCGCCCCAGGAGTTCTTCTGTCTGGGGTTTGCTATCATCATCCTCTTCCTCCTCGTCCTCGTCTTCATCTTTCAGGAAGATTCCCACATGCTTGATCCGCTTGCGAGAATTGGTCAATATCGAGGCCTCTGAACTCTGAAAAGCACAAACGGGCAAACTGGTGACAAATACTTGTTTTTACATACAATTTAGTAGCGGTTTTAAATGTGTTTTGTCTCCGAGACTTTCAAGAAATGTTCATATGATGTTTAAGAGTTAAATTTGTTAACTGATAATACTATAAAAAAGGGTGGCCATTTATCTTTGTGATAGGGGATATTAAATTTGAATGTGATGGGGTGGGTTTGCGAGGGAGGTACCCTTCGGTTGACCAAAATATTTACGGATCATGATTTATTTAGATGCAATTTTAGCATATTTCAACTATTAATGAAATTTTTAAGAAGTATAGCCTACAAGGAGCTATTTATAGATGGGTATAATGCATTTTGGAGATTTATTGGTGTTTTTAAGGGATAGGGCAGAGAGATCAAAGGATAGGGGGTTAAGGAGTAGGGGGAAATTAGATTTTAGAATTAAGTGATAGGGGGAATATGCCCTTAAATGGCCTGTGGAAGACCCTGACTGAGGCTAAAATACCTGATCTACAGATTCAGAATAAAACCTACAATCCATGGGGGCTACTGAGATCAAATGTTTGTTTAAAAGTCGTCTATCACTAACTTTATAGCTGGGAAACATTTAAAAAAACATACCAGTATAGGATATAAAGTTATAAATCACTTGTACTTACGTCGTTTACCATGACAGTATCACCAATGAACAGAGCATATGTCTTGCCTTCATTGTCTTTACTATCCTTGTTCTGCAGCTCGGAGAAGCCAACATTGATATTGAACACCATTCCTGAATGTGGGAAACAATATTTTATGTGAAGGGGCACAACTCTGCCAAAATAGTTAGTTATTGAACATGCGTAACAACATTCTTGAGGTAAGATGTGTGTGATGTTTTATGAACATAGGTCAAATGTTGCAGGTTAAAGAGTGACAGACGATGATGGAATGAATGAATGGTGTTTTACAGCAAGTCGACACATAAATAAGTCATATTGTGCGCAAAAACTGATGAAAGATGAAGAATTGAAGTATTAATTAAAAATTAATGTAAATATATAAAGATAAAACTATTAAACAAAAAATAAGTGATATGGTAGTAATATAAACTATATATGTAAATCAACAAATGCCGGTCAACGGGTATATAAACAAATATATATAAGAACACATTATAATGATTTATATAGTCTGATCTCTTTTAGGAAATCTAAAACAAGACTAAAATCTAAAGTATCAAAGAACTCTTCCATAGTATTAACATTGTAGTAAAAAGTCTACACATTCCAATAAGATGTGTACGTCGACGACAACAGTTATCCCTAAGTGTCTGCCATGCCAAACAACAATGGATATGCCCTTGCACTATCCTTATTCGACTGCTAAATGAAGCCTGCAACACCATTTATGATTGTAGGTAATAGGAAATATTTGAAAATATACTGACATCACTTAAGAATTGTTATGATCATTTATCTATTAGCTCTTGCTATATTTTAACCTTTCTTAGCTCGGATGTGGGATTTGTTTGTAATCAGCAGGGAACCTTCTCGGAATTCTATTCCCATGGCAAACCCCACATTTTTGGTCATCTTTTCCAGCAGATCTGGTCGTTTTGATTTAACATATCCGGTTGCAGCATCAAACACATCACTTAATTTAGCATCTGAAAATAGCATGTCAATAAAGTATATTTAAATTGCCACGTACATGACTACAGCTTTAGCGAATGTACGAATGAAAATTAAATTTGTCAGTTACAGATATTGTTTGTAATTACAAATTATGTCAATATAGGCATGAATTTTACAAACTGTACGAGGGGTTAACGATGTTGCCTTGTAAACCTTCTCGCCTCTTACTGCTGCGGGTTCGAATCCCACTGGGAGCTCAACTTGTGAGTGAGTTGATTCTTACAGATGGTTGGAGGTATAGTATACAGAAACGGTTCTACCCAGGAGTAAGTGGGTGGTTTGCCTTCACCACAAAAAATTCATTGTTGACTCATACATAGTTAATGTGCTGAAAAATGATGTTAAATACCAAACAGAAAATACATTTGTCATCTCAAAAAAAACTTTTAATTCTTGGCTGTAAAGGCGAATTCTAACCACGGGTGTAGATGAAAGCATGCGCCGTTAACAATGTCAATGGTATGTAAGAAAAATAATTGACCATTGGTATCCGGTTATCAGGGAAGATAGGGAAATTTCAACCCTCTGTATAACATTTTTTAATCGGAACCTAGACTCTCAGAACCCAGGTTCTCTATGTGGCAGTATTTAGACTTAGCCATATTACCAATACTGTTCTAAGAAAAAAGTGTGTGTTTTTTCTATACTTTGGGAACATGACCCATACTGTCACATTTGGTGGATTCAAGTATGATTTTTCATAAAATTAGAGAAAAATACAGTAAAACTTTCATTTTATCATTGCTTCTTTAAAAGCATTTTGTACTCAAAAATTGTTTCAATTTCGTTATATTTTTTCTTCAGTTGGGCATTTTGTCTAAAATATGTTTTGGCATTTGGAATATGACTGAATAACATCTATAACAAGAGGTCAATGACCTTGAAGCTCTACCGATTGCTTTTGATAGCTAGATCAGCATTCCTGTGAAGTTTCATCAAAATCTGTCGAGTAGTTTCAGAGTAGACGTTACACGTTTTTATATATAACTTTATGTAAACAAAAATGGCCGCTGCAGCCATGTTTAACGTTGAATCAAAATGATTTTCAACAAGGACCAACATCATGTCATGCTGATCATTTTAGAGAAAGTCCCATATCAGTATCACTTATAGTTTTCAAGAAGTAGTCGCTACAAACTGGTTTTTTAAACATCTATTTTTAGCTGTATTGGCCATCTTGAATTTCCGGCCGACCTGAAATTTTGTAAGAATCCAACTAGATATCAATAGCAACATTCCTGTGAAGTTTCATGAAAATCCGTCTCAAGTAGTTTCAGAAGAGTAGTCGTTACAAGCTTTTACTATAGAACTCTTTGTAAACAAAGATGTCCGCTGGATTCCATGTTTAACGTTGTATCAAGATTTTCGACTCATGCTGATCATTTTAGAAAAAGTCCCATATCAATATCAATTATAGTTTTCAGGAAGTAATCCCTACAATTTTTTTTTTTAAATCTATTTTTAGCCATGGCGACCATCTTGAATTACCGGCCGGCCTGAAATTTTGCTAGCATCTGCTAGACATCAAGAGCAACAATCCTGTGAAAACTGTGACAAGACTTGGTAAAAATGGACTAAAAATAGAAAAAGATTATACAGCAATTCATCGAAAAATAAGAATATGAAACGAAATCACCGTTCAAACTGTTAATATTCAAGTGATCTTTATTCTTCTGTCCAACGTGACAAATTTGCGTGACCACTCAATGTCAATATGAAAGCTGTAATGCGATTGGTTCAAATCATGTAATCAACCAATGAAATGTGCTCTTTCAAATTGATGAACTTAAATGAAGGGAGAGAACTTTTTGATTTTTAACAAATACGGCTTCAAATTACACGCAATAAAACACATTTTTATTTGGATTTTAGTTTGAAAAGTTTGGTTGTTTCGAGATTTTTTTAGACTAGCCAGACGGGCAACCATTTTTGAAAGACAGACTAGCCCGGATTCAGACTGGACTAGCCTCGAGCGCTGGGCTATTCTTATTCTTGGAGCACTGCACGTTCGCGGCCATTTTTACGGTGATGTGTGAAAATAGCAGGACTGTAAAAATTACACCCATGCACAGACGCGCAATTCGTTTTAAACCATCCAGGCATAGAACCAAATTTCGAAAAATAGGGTTCACCCATAGATTTTACGACAACATGCATATTAAAATTGACCAAAAAATCACAGGATTGACTTTAAAATATGATATGGATTAACTGAAAATAAATTTAACTCAACAAATGAGGCAATTAAGAACTGAAATAAACTTTTTTAACATCCCAACATGAGCCATATGGATACATAAATTTCATGTCACAATGTTACGTATCACGACTACATACTATGCTGTAGTTTCTTCAGTATCTCCTCCTCCACCTCCAACAACAGCTCATAGTCCTTCTGCATCTTGTCTGTGGGGTCCACCATCAGTGTACGCACCAGGTTGGAGCAGTATGACTTGTACCGAAGGCCCATACAGCAGATTATCGTGCCAAAATGAAGATTCAACTCCGAACTGTGGAAATATAGTCATGCCAAATCATATTGTATGAAGAGTCTAAATTTCAAAGGTTCAGAATGAAATTTCTTACTACAGACACAGAGATGGTTTTGCTATTTTGGGGATTGGGCCATCATTAAAAATATATTTGTTTGCTGTTTCGCGACCCAGGATTTTATAAGTGGGTAGGTAGGTATTAGGTATGTGATTTTTTTTTTGCCAAGACAGTAAAAAAACGCAAAAATTATTAAAGAACTGCAATAAAAAGTTTTGGGTTGGGCCCTTTTTGGTGGGTAGGTAGGGAAACAACAAACCAACAATTTTTTATGGTCGGCCTTGGAGACAGGGGCTCTTCAACACATAGTTCTGAGTTGTCAATCAAGCTTTTTTGATCCAATCGAAAGTACCTCAGTAATTTACACTTGTAACAAAAGCACATGTCTCACAAACAACTCTAAAATACAATGGAGGACATGGTCAATGTGAACAATTTGGACATGGCAAATAGAGGGCAGATCTTAAATTGAAACTGTTCATTTGATAAAAAGACTTTTAAATCTCAAAGAAATAGTAATCGGTAATAGCCCGATTAAAGGTGGTTAAAACATAACATATATACTTCCTTCATGCAAATGGCACTGTAATTTGTATGTGGGTGGAAAAAAACTTTTTTGTAGGGAAGAGTGCCCTATGATTCTTTACTCAATATAACCCTCAAGATTTTTTACAATTTAAAATGTATGAAAGGTCCAAATGCTTTACACACTATACTTCTAATGCTACACAGAGATTTAAGAACATATGGGAAAGTTGGATAGGTGTTTAACACCACCCTACAGCACACCCCTCCATTTAGATCAAGTACTAGTGTGTTTTTTTCTGTTTTGTTTTGTTTTGTTCTGTGTCATATACCATTTATCCGATTGTGTAGCAATCCCAAAATCTAGCAAAACATTAGTTTGCAACTATAAAAGTGTTTCCGTGGCCAAATGGTTAACAACGTTGCGTTGTAAACCTTCGCCTCTCACCGCTGCGAGTTCGAATCCCACTGGAAGCTCGACGTTAAGTGAGGAAATGTCGATTCTTACGGATGGAGGTGTACAGTACTGGTTCTACCCAGGAAAGTGGGTGGTCGGCCTCCACCACAAAAAATCGACCGTCATATATAACCTTACCTGTTGAAAATGACCTAAAACAGCATATACGAAGAAATCAAAACAAACAAAGCAACTATGACCATTCAAACTACAAGGACCGTATTAACACTTTCACGTTACCGGACTGTTGAGAACTTGAGACTGTACTTCCCTCCACTCTGTATGATGACCGGGTCACTATTACACATTACCGGACAGTTGAGAACTGGAGACTGTACTTCCCCCCACTCTGTATGATGACCGGGTCACTATTACGCATTATCCGACAGTTGAGAACTTGAGACTGTGCTTCCCCCCACCCTGTATGATGGCCGGGGCACCATTACACGTTACCTGACTGTTGAGAACTTGAGACTGTACTTCCCCCCACCCTGTATGATGGCCGGGGCACTCTTACACGTTACCTGACTGTTGAGAACTTGAGACTGTACTTCTCCCCACTCTGTATGATGGTCGGGTCACTATTACACGTTACCCGACAGTTGAGAACTTGAGACTGTACTTCCCCCACTCTGTATGATGGTCGGGTCACTATTACATGTTACCTGACAACTGTACTTCCCCCCACTCTGTATGATGTTCGGGTCACTAATACACGTTACCTGACTGTCGAGAACTTGAGACTGTACTTCCCCCCACTCTGTATGATGGCCGGGTAACACATGTCCAGTTGGGAGACGTCCACACCAGTTGTATACTTCTTGTTCTTTAGTGCTTGCTCTACACCGTCTGCTAACTTTGCATGCTTCACTTTCTGTAAACAAAAACAGATGTTTCACAGTCAGAAGAATGGTCCGGATATCCAACATAAGACATTTTTAACTGTAGTTCTATATAGCGCGTATTTATTGAGAAAATAAGTTGAAAAAAGGTGCATAATTCTGTTAAAATACATAACAGAGTTATTGCACTGTAAGAGTTCCCCTTATGATAGTGAATACATGTGTAAAGTTCCACTGAATTCTGTCAAGCAGTCAATGAGATATAATTATAAGCTTACCAAAAAAGTTAAGCAACACCGAATGATGAAGACTTGACTATAATAGCTCTGCATTTCTTCAAAATGTCAGCTATAAATGGTTGTCTTTCTTAATACTTAGTTTGATCGTACGATTCAACCACTTTTTAACATATCATCTAGCTATGCAATAGATACAATAAAAGGATTGAGTGACAAGAATTTTATTTTCAAAGACAAAAACTGTATTTTTATAACCAGTCCTCACCTTATCAGCATCTATAACCTCCATGATTTGTTCTTTCAGGTATTTGGAGAAGACATCGCACG
Organism: Cyrtodaria siliqua; assembly: GCA_037043455.1. Taxonomy (NCBI): domain Eukaryota; kingdom Metazoa; phylum Mollusca; class Bivalvia; order Adapedonta; family Hiatellidae; genus Cyrtodaria; species Cyrtodaria siliqua. Next base: position 11,415 of record JAWPHD010003878.1, on the reverse strand, counting down.
TGGCTGTACACGCCTTCTGTATCGTCTTCAACTCAGATTCTTCTTTTGGAGCCATGACTATGGCCATTGAGGCACTAACGTCAACCTGCAAAATAATACATCATTAATAAGATAAATTCATTTTACATCATTACCAGGGTTAAACACTAACTTTTTTCCCTAAGCATGTCTGTTTTCTACAAGTGTTTACCGGTCAAAACAATCAAACTTAAATAAAAGAATGGATATGAGTGCAAAATAGTGTAATAAATTACAAATTTTTAGGTAAATTCTTATCTCACAATTTCATTATTTATGAGTCTGGCCGACTACCCAGCTTGTCAAACTTAGGGAGTCCGAGGCCAAATCCAGGAGTCTCAGACTGTCCGACTCTCGTTAGTGCCAAACCCTGAATATCACTTTACACATAAACACTTGTTACAAAATTCACTCACTCATACCTTTTCGAAGTTGGCAGATTTTATTGCAGCTTTCCAAGCATCCACAAACTCTCCAGGAAACTTGTCCTTGGGAAACTCTCCAACAGTTTTACCCTGGAATTAAATGATGCAGAGTAGAAAACAAGGGCATTTTGACATATATCGGACATAAATTATCTGAACCTAACAAGAAGTGGGCACTGTAAATTGGCTAGTTACTGTAAAGCTTTTCCTACCTTGGCACCACTCCCAACATTTGGCAAAAAGCATATTCTTTCCCTATTTTTTTTTTGTTAAAGACCAGTTTAAAGCTTGTTTGCAAGTAATTTTTTCTTTATCTTTCTAATCACTGAGGCCTGTGACCTTGCTTAACAATATTGAATGTTGGTATGTAACACAGTCTATGGATGAGGTTCTGAACAAATTTGTTGTTTTCTAAACATTCATCAGGGTTCGACACTAACTTTTTTAAACGGGTAGTCCGGAGGACTAGTGACTTTAAAAATCTAGTAGTCCTCCTGAGAACTAGATGGTCCTTCCAAAACACGGTGTATTTAGCAACAAAAAAAACAGGTGTATAACAGGAGACAAACTTCAAAGGAAACAGTGCCAAAAAAACTTTTCGTCTTAAAGATACCAACTGAAATCGTAAATCTTTATTATTTTTTTCGGTTTTTCCCCAGGCAGCCTTTCATCAGATTTAGATGCATTTTCAACCCTAACCAACTTGACACATGTTAACCGAATGCAATATTATTCTGGTCTTTGTTTCATTTTTACTGAAAAATACAAATTATTCGACAATTACCCCAAACTTATTTTTCAGTCATACCCGCATTGAGTAACAAAACACAAAATCATTACCTAATCCATAGACATAGATAAAGTTATTGATGGCTATGACTAATCGTAGGATTCAATACATTTCCAATGATTTCTCTCGTCTATAAAGCAATCACAAACTCGCTTTATACCAAACACATTTCTTTATTTCATAATTAACCGTCAGTAAAACACGCATTAGAAGTTTGCGATTTTGCTTACTGACGACCGCCGCAAAGATTATTTACAACTGTGCCGATGTCAATCATATAATTATGACCGCCTTTTAAATTTATTTATCGCAGGAGAAATCAGTTTCAAATTATCTCGTCGAATCATCACCCCGCCCTTGCGCAGTAGTTTGTAGTACGTTTTTTAATTATTCACCAAATGGAAAAATACGACGGCTTTGATTGGTTTACTTAAATAGAATGCGCACATGATCTAATCACGTGATCTCCTAACGAGCAAACATGGCGGTTATATTCACATCTTGCCTCAGGCAAACCGATAATGATCGATAATTAGGCTATTGCCCTGATTAGATAAGTCGGGTTGTTATTTAATGATAATGGGATTAAATAAGGTACTTGTGAAACACGCGCTGATTGTGTATTTTAGAGGGTTTTGTTAATTATGCGGTTAATCACATTTGAAATTGCTGAAATTGACCCGAAAATGACGTTTGCCCCACATGGATAGAAAAGCGAAGTCGACCAAATCATAGCGAAGTTTTAAGCGACTTCGCCTAATCGAGCGACCCCGGCCTTATATTAGGAATGTGTATTTTATGGCCGTAATATCTATAATGGGACTCGAAAAATTACTAGTCCGACGGACTAGCCAACTTTCACGTTTAGGTAGTCCTCCTGAAAAACAGGTGGGCACAGGACTAGCGGAAGTGTCGAACCCTGTTCATGTAACTGATCGTGTTTACAAGCGACCTTAAATATGCAGACCGGCAGGGCTCAAATTTAAGCTTGCTTCAGAATAGTAAACTTTTCAAGCACTGGCAAAAATTACCAAGTGCATCAAAAAACCTTAAGTGTTTAACTTAGAATACCATGTCTGCCTTTTTTTTGTGCTTTCATATCAATGGTGTTTTAAATTTTCCTGATATGTTTTGTATTTGTATGACAAATGTCTTTGTATTTGTGTGACACATATGGAATCTAGCATGTCGGCTAATGATGAATCATCTTGTGCTTTTTACTTATTTGTTACATATTTGTACTTACACACACAACCTTAGAAATTGCGAGTAACTTTTTCGTTTTGCCAGTTACAAAAAATGCTACTGGCAAAATGCTGCCAGTCCAAATTGTTGCTAAATTTGAGCCCTGACCTGTTGTTTTGGCAATATGCAAGAACAATTAAGCAAAATAACTAACTGATAAATATTGTGTGTTTTCCTACCTTTTTACTCTTCTTAATTCCCTCGACAAGTTTACCAAAGTTTGCCTTGTCTTTATCACCCTGAAATGGACGTTACACAACAAGCATGCTTTATGTCACATAGTTTATGAATTGGATGGCATAATAGTAATAAAACGATGTAAATAAATTATAATAATAAATACATTAACTAAATCAGACCTTTATTAACAAATGGCCAAATAACAACAAAACTATACTGAATAAGTATCAAATATGACAATTGAACGTGATCAACAAGACCAGAAATGTAATGGTATACCGTGTTTAATCCCTCATATTGCAAGAAGGTTCTCAAAAGTTTATGTTTTTTTCACTCTTATACGCTCAGAACTTTAAGTGACACTTGTGGATTTTTTTTTGCAAGTTCTCTCATTACATGCGGTCACCTGCTCCATTAAGCATATTTCTACAAGATGACCAGCATGTTCTGAAATTTATGTTTATAATATAAAGTCTCTCACCTTTTCCCTAACGAGTAGTTTGATTACTGGGTGTCCGTTCTCGTTCTCCTTGCCCGCCTCGATCTGTCTCAGAAACTCAATTTTCTTCTTACTGGCCAGAATGAACATAGTCTTTTCACACAGTATCATCAGTGTGTCTGACAGCTCATATCCAAACAGCCAGGTCTAAACACAACATTAAAGGAGATATAAAAGTGCAACTACGTGAAGTTTATAGTGAAAATATTAATTTTATTAAATTAACATGGTTGTGAATAACTTTTTTGTTTTTTTGGTGTTTTACGTCATTTTCCACACATGTAAGGTTATATATGACGGTCGATTTTTTGTGTCGGAGTTGTAGAACCAGTACTGTACATTCCTAAGAATCGACACTTTCTCACAAGTCAAGCTCCCAGTGGGATTCAACCTGCAGCGGTGAGAGGCGAAGGTTTACAACGCCATGTCGTTAACCATTCGGCCACGGAGACGCTTGACTGTGTATAAATGTTATTTGAATTATACAAAAATAATTTGAAGAATTCAGAAAATCAAGAGATTTATTCAAATGAAGTGATTAATGTGTGTGTATTAGTCTAAGGCTTTGCAATTAATCACGTAACAGCTATTCCAAGTCAATAAAATTGATGTTAGATCACACCAGGGCCTCATCCTAGGTGTGTAAAGCCGAATATCTGTACCTGTAATGATGTAGTCTTGGAGTATACAACTTCTTCATCCTGTCCCATACACACCACCATCGCATCCATCTTACCCAGGGGATCATTCTCTGATGCTTTCTGTAATGAATAAATATTCAGTGATTTTTTTACAATTTGGTGATTAAGAGTCCTGGGACTCGCTGCCTTCAGAATGTAATCTCGAGTCCATTGCAAAAAACATTTGAGTCCTGAAATTTACGCATGGTGTTATATCAAATGCACGTCATATTAATTTTTATTTAGTGTTAATGAAATCCAACAAAACAAGTAGTCATTTGCACCAATAAATAAATAATCAATAGATATCAGAATATTCAAAAGTAATACATTTAGTAGTCTTAGACCCTACACCAGGTTAGTCCCCCAAAACATATCCAGGCACAATATTGAGAGGGGGTGGTTACGGAAGGGATAATACTCCTTTCTTTGATTTTTTTAAACTTAAGTTTTTATTTGATGGACTTTGAAGTATACCTCGAGTGTTTAAACATATAAAATAGTAAAGAATGGTTTTGAATAAATTTGTTTTTGCCTTAAAATTCTCTATTTTGCTTCAAGTGGGCTCTTAAGTAAACCTGTAGTATTACAGGGTGCAACACATCGTAATTTGTTATTGCAATTGATGTTTTCAAAGGGCAAAAATCAATGACATTTGAGACAATATGGTACTTTCATTTTGCAAATAACGATATCAGATACGTTTAATTACACATTTTATCAATGAAATTATAGAAATACATCTCCAAAACACATTAAAAAAAGAGTGCTTCGCAGAAAACTCGGACTCATAACTTTCCGTGGAAATTTTGTGGGACGGTAGGGATCGCTTCTTGAAAACCTTGCGATTTGCCCTAATGCAGATTCATGTTTTCTCCACATATTTTTCAATTTAAAAAATAATAGCCAACTTTGACACGTCATTGTAAGAGGTTGACCTCTCCCTCTTATCTAGAAACATCTATACCCCCTTCAGGCAACCTATTTTCTAGATGAATTGACAAATAGACTACTAAATGACAAGTTATTTATTTACTTCATTTCAATTCAATAAAAAAAAAAATTATACAAGTTTCCCTGGGCCAGTTATATTTTCACTATTTTCACTATTAGGGAATTTATGTGCTGCAGTGGCCTAACATGTGTGACTGAGTTGCAAAGGTATTATGTAATAAAATCATGAGACAGCTTACACAAACAATTAATTGACATAATTTTCGGTCTCAGGGCTCAAATTTAGCACTCGCAAACTCGCTCGTAAAATGCATGTTGATTTAAGAAAATATTATATTATATTTATGTAAATATTATATGTTATGCACAGAAATGTCTTATTAAAGAGAAAAAAGCGCAAGTAAGAATGCATTTTTGCGAGTTGAAAATATCTGCACTAGCAAAAAAAATCAAGTGGGTAAAAAAGTTAAATTCTACCCCTGGGTCTCTGTGTAGAACTGGGATATCTCATAACTTTATATCATAATTAGGGAGAAACTCATACTGTAAATTGTGTGTAGCCTCTGATTTTTTTTATTAAACACATGAATCAATACATACAAACTGTTTTAATCCATTTAATAAACTTGCAACAGCAAAAAAATGTTATCTATGTCGGCCGCCATTTTGAATGTCTTTGTTGGTCATGTGACCAACATGTGACTCAAAGATGAGCTTCTTTTGTGAATAAAAAACGTATTTTAACAATAATTCAATCAGTAAAGTTTGACTTTTAAATTTAATTAACAGAAAACAAAAACAAACAACACAAAATTATATATAGACAAAGAATGGTCACATGATTAGTAGTGAAGATTCATCGACTGGTTAATCGTAGTAAGAGAAGTACTGGATTGGTTGCATTTATAATTAGGTCTAAATGGATGGCTACCATGTCAACAACAGCTGTGAAAGGTGTGATATGCCAATTATCAAAATAACAGCACTAATTGTCAAACATGTGATGATTTCACAGGAGGCTTGAGGGAATTTTCGGATGTTTATTAGCTCATTTGATAGCCTGTGGCCTGATATAGTAAATTTTTCAAACGGTAATTTTCGGAAGACAATTTTTTTTTAAATAAAATAATCGCCACATTTTTTATCGACAATTCTTTGAAATAATCGACATTAAGATAAAATAATCGAAAATGATGGTAATGTCTGCTGACAGTGTGAGCACTGAGTATCCTTCTTGTTTACATGCGTGTTGCATGTAGAAACAGCATGTTATAAGGCAAAACAGTACCCTACCCATGAATAATATGGAGTCGGGACGATTTTGATCAGAAGTTGGGACACTGTGTTTTTGTGAGAATATAGAAGAATGGGTCAATTTGTTGACATTGTTTGATGGTACAAATGGATGATCATTCTGTTTTCTTTTAATTTGTATGTTAATTTCATCGAACGTGTGACACATGATGAAACTACACGACGGTATACGAGCTCACTCGATTTGATTGTAAGTCGGACCAATATCAAGAAAAAACAGGTTTTCATATACAGTCAGAGCTCTAACCTTAAACAGTTATGTTTTTCATAACATGTGACTATTATTTAAAACAATAAGTGATAAATGCCCCCGAAGTGTCCTTTGACCTCTAAGTATGACCCTGACCTTGGAGCCATGGACCTGGATTTGTGCACAACACCTCATTTGGTTGTGGTGAGCACTTGTGCCAAGTTATTTGAAAATACGTCCAGGAATGCAAAAGTTATTGACCGGTATTGTGACGTTACTGTCCGGACACGAAATCGGTACCTGTTTTTGACCTATGAACTTCAAGTGTGACCTTGACCTTTGAGGTACGGACCTGGGTTTTGCGCGCGACACATCGTCTTGTTATGTTGATCACTTGTGTTAAGTTATTTAAAAATCCCTGCAGGGGTTGTGAAGTTACGGTCCGGACACAAACTTCGGAATGACAGACAGACAGAATCCGGATGGACGGTGCAATTACTAATTTTTCGGGGGCATAAAAACACTAAAACTGGGATAGTAACCAGAATCAGTTACTACCCCAGAATCATTCAAGTTTAGATGCATTCTATCTTCTGTACAGGAATTTTCCCTATATATATATATAATTTTCTCCAGGTAGGGTGATTATTCAACTTTACAACCATGCAATAAAATTCTATGAGCAAGGATGAAAATCCAATGCGCAAGGCCTCTCAAGTTACCTACTGTTATGCAACAAAATTCATTAAAAATCATTTTGTAGGCTCCAACCTGATTATAAGTGAACAACTGCTATTTGGATCTTGATGAAGATGTGTTTATCCTTAATAAGTATTCAGGCATAAATGAACACTGCACATTTGGCAAATATTTAGATTTATTAGCAAATGCTCTTGTTAACTGATTTAGGTTACAAATGGTTATTAGGGAAAGTATCTGCTACTCTAAACCAAAGGGAGATAATAATTTGGCATTTTAATAACTTCTAGCAGTTATAAAACTTATAACTGTTTAAAGGTTAGAGCTCTGACTGATATACCTCCTTTACACTCATACTGGAAACCAGCAATGTTGTATTATCAAGTTTGTGCTGGGTTCCAGTGGTTACAATGAACATCAATTGCTATTGTTTGCACTTAATTTGCGTTTGTGGCAACTTAAAAACAGTACCAAATCGTGAAAAAGCGTCCGACTCGATATAAAGTCCGACAAGATCACTTTACCCTATTGTTTTTTAAACTTGACCTTGTTTGTATTGAGGCAGATAGGAAAATCCAAAATTGTCATGGTTATTATTAGGTCTGTGGAATATGGTAGGTAGGCCGCATGTTTTGACATTCCCTCGATATTTGTCTGCTAAAAACACTAAAAGATGAACTCTAAACTAAAAAATACTTTTTTTTTTCTCTTGGTTTACGGATCCGCCGACCCCAATTTTCGAGAGATTGAAAATAAAATAAAATTTGAACATCTGTGGGGTTTTTCACCGCCGGCCGCATTTCAAGGCGATGAAGAAAAAAAAAAATTGAATTTGTGAAACAATTTTCTAGTATACAATAATACCACGTCAAACAACAGCATATATCTATCAAAACATCGAAATTTCGAACGCAAACGACGCGCGATCACTATCCGCCAATTCCTTGTATGAGGAACATAGAGTAGTCTCCCTTGTTCACCAAGGTAACTTGATTTCAACACATCCGGGCACTCCATCCGGGCGTGAATACAGAAATTTCATCATTGGGAATATTAAAAGAATATTCAACGATTTAAATACATGTTGTGTTGTCTTCTGTCTTTGTGTTGTATAAACTTACGGTTTTATATGAGAAACTTTGTACTTAGAAACAGATTTATATATTATTTCACCCCCCCCCCCCACCTCTTCCGACCGAGCGTAAAAAAATCCGTAAACCAAGAAAAAAAAATTGTGGGGTGGGCAGAATTTTTACTTTTTACTTTTTGCAATTTTTTACTGAACATCTTATGAAAACAATGTATCTTTCTATTGAAATAAATTCTACTTTGATTTTGTGAAAATTGAAAAACATGCGGCCTAGCTAAATATGGCAAAATCGAGAATATTTTTTTTTCCTTCAAATTTTAGATGTCTTCACCACAGACTTATTTGCATCTACGTTCCTTGTAACAAGTGTATATTCCAATGAAAAAAAAATCAGACAGATATTTGTTTATGTTCAATATACGTCTTACTTACCTTTAACACAAGTCGGGTGGGGTAACTTTTTAAAAATATGTTTGTTTACATGTGAACATTTCTATTCTGTTGTCAAAACACAGAGACATAGCTAACTAAAATATGACTTACACTCCACGCTGAATAGAATACTTTAATTCGACGCAAAAATGCGTCCTTATCCACGTCCCCTGAATATTCGACATTGTCAGCAGTTTTCTGTTGTCTAAAATATTTTCATGTCGATGATCTCGTTAATGGCGGAGTACTGCGACTGTGTGTCACGTGCCAAGTGAACTACCATTGAACTGGTACCCACAATGTTTGCGCATATTTATTGACGGGGAAACCAGGTAATTGGCTTTTCCCCTTTCTTTCTTTTCTGATTGGCTGAAAGGTAAAGGGCAGATTTCCAAAATGCGATATGTGTTGCTTCATTGCAAAAGAGGTGAACTATTTGTTAAAAATTATGTCAGTCACCACTTCCACAAAGTAAAGTGAGACTATAATAGGGATATCACGCTGTCCGTAACGGCGTAGCAGTCCTTTACGTCCTCTAACCAAGAATTAATTTCTATAGGGTCCCATTGTAATGTTTTTGTTCCAGACAACATACTGGTTGTGTACCAGTTATCGTCATTCATCCAGATTTCGCCATTATCAAAAATGCTCGATGTTTGAGTTATTTTCGACCCCCGCTTAACAAATCAATACACCACTATCATCAGATGATTGGAGAGCAAAATATATTAGAAATAATTAACATACACTCCTCAAACCAACCCGTTTTACCTATATAAATATCGTTATAAACAAAACACAATCGGGGGAATCACGCGCTAATGAGCATGCGCAGGAAAATTTCCCATTTAAATAGCTGACCTTTTACGTCGAACAATGAAACAATTTGACATGCCCAAAAACTAAAAGCATGTGCTAACAAATTTCATCCAAGGATGACAACTAGTCATGTCAATCGATTAAATTTGAGGACAGATTAGATTTCCTTTTAAATTATGAACGTCGAAGTGAAGTAAATAACATCCGATACCTACAGTTGAAAAAACATTTTAAATTGTAGATATCATTTTTTTCTAGATATTTTTTACCAACGCCTGTATTACATATGCAATGGTATATTTATGTTTCAATTAAAAACTATACACAGGTTTATCATCATCCCCAAAACTGGATTATTCGGTATTTAACTGAACATACGATATCTACTACATTCGTCTCAACAAAAGACCGGCCCATTTCAGTCATATATTTAATAACGGTCACGTGACACTTGTACTGAGAATAGGAACCATGTTAACAGAGAATATTACGGCAAAGGGGGTAAGCTTCTCTACCGGCAAAAATATCTATGAGATGTCTAGTTTTGATTTAAATATATTAAAGAGTACATTATAAACATGACGATCTCTGGTATACAGCCAGTAGAGAATAAACAAATTCATTGATCCAATATTTGCAATTGTAAACATAATTATTGAAGTAACTAATACTTACCAGTTGAAGATTTTGTTTTATTTCATGTTTGCGTGACACCTATATAAAATTTAGACAAAAAACACAAACCCACGTGTGATTAGGCCATGTGATGAATGTGTAAAAATAGGCAGAATTAGGCCAAAATGGCTAAAAAATATTCTATCAACATGATTTTTTTCTGTGACCTCTTCCTAAATGCTGTAGATGTAGAACCTCGGTAAAGATAAATCGATGTACAAATGATCAACTCGCTTTGATAGGAGTTTCCCAGTAATGTAATAGAAATAGAGAAATTGAAAGTAGAATTCAACAATCACAGTTTGCATTGAATTTTGGCTAATAGAATATTCTGCTTGTTTGTATATATTTTCCAGACAAATGGGCTATGCAAATATCCGAAATCAACTGTATTGGGCATTATATACACCGCTTAAATCGTAGGACGCGATCTGACCCAGTCTGCTGTGTAATTATATTGAAAATTTATGTATATATACCATGATCATCTATCATGTGCCATATCTGCACAGATAAGTCTGATAGCATTAGTGGAAAGATCGTAAACCAAGCTTTTATTGTGACCTAGTGCCATTTTATGCCTATGCACTACTTTTTATACAGTTGGTAACCAAAAGTTTACATTTCATCCAGTTGCATTTGGACTATTTTTTCAGGGAATTTCCCATTTTTTAAAATACATTTAGAAAGGCCAATCATAGCTCTTTCAGATGACATCTTTATTTTTCTGTATCTTGATTGGTTAAGCCACAGTCACGAGTTAAGCTTGCCGACCTTCAACATGCGCAACTTCACAAGATGCGATTTTACGTGTATTGACTGAGAAGGGATGTAAGCTTAGATTGATTATAAACTACTTTATATCGATAAATTAAAGGTTTATAATTGGATATCATTGTAGAGTTTAATCATTCTCCTTGAAGGGACAACTAATTTATTTTGAAGGAAAAACGGCCGTTTGAATGCTTAAACCTTGTCTGAAAAACAATGAATTTCACTATGGTGACACACATACTCAGGCGTTTTCGGAATGCATGTCCCTCGCTACTTCTAGTTATTTCATTAATATATAAATATACACTCATTCACTGGCCTTGTAAACTAATAAAACATTAATACAGTTACTATTTATTTTGTAGAACTAACCTCTTACATCAAGGCAGCCTCTGCCGACAATGAACTGAAGTTTTACTACACGGTGCACACATCACTTGACGTTGTGGAAGAGAAGATATCAACGGTGGGCAGAAGAATGCTACGAGCTGAGAGAGCTTTACCTTGGACTGCTTTATCCTACAGAGGATTACAAAGTGTATCCTTTTATAGCAATAACTAACATTCAATTTATTACATGTTGAGTAGAGGTTCTTGGATCTGTTACCCATTTATACATTATAAAATAGGG
>JAWPHD010003877.1:72500-203340 GCA_037043455.1 Cyrtodaria siliqua | reverse complement strand
AAGAAGGTTCTAGGCCAATTCTCCATATTTTATCTTGATGTAAATAGAGAACTAGCTTGGCACATTTATTCCTGTTAGGCGCCAAATAACAGTTCATGAGTTAGTGCGCCTTCAAACCTAATCCAGTTGTCAAATGTGTGTAATTTTCAATTTTAAATTGTGTATCATGCGAGCATTCTTAAGAGTTTTGCTCTTTGGCTTACTTTTCTTCAAAAAGTCCAACTTATTTGCAATTTCTGGCTGATTTTTTCTGAACTTGTTGAAGGTGCTAAAGCAATTGTAGAGTCACATGGTCCCTGATTTTCTGCTATTTCAGCTTCGTTATCTGGCATATAACTATACCCCTGACCGCATGACTTCATATTATGTTCACAAAGTCCTTGTTTGAGCTGCTGTCGCTTCTTTTTTGTACATGCCCGGATTTCTCTCACCTAATCTTAAGCTTGTGTGGCCACATATTTGTGGTCGTCTTATAGTACTGTTTTACGCGTTCTGTTTCCGTATGTAACTACGTCCTTCTTGGGCCTTCTCTGCTCTTGATGTTCCAATCGTTCTAACAAAAAAATCACAATGTGAATTACGTTACAATTTTGTGAATTACGTTACCATTATGAACAGCGATGACCAATATGTCCAATGACAAACAGCTGTTTTTTAAATTAGATATACTACTACTGTATTGTAAAAATACTGATTTAAAAGTTTAACTTTACATATGTATAAAGAACTCGATGCAACAATGTAAAGTTGCATGTTTATATCTAAAATTTTTACAACATTTCTTTTAGAAAATTCGCGCCTCCAATGTTTGCAAGAGTATTCAATGAACCGGTAAAAGAATACCCGAGCAATTAATTCTAAACTCAATATCAGCGATTCAGCTTCAATTGCAATAACGCAATTTACCGTAACGTAATTTACAAAACGTTATGTTTAGACTATAATTTCATTGCTGATAGCAATTTTCCAAAACTATTTTTTTCGTGTAATGAGTTTGTTTTGTGCCCTTTAAAACTGTAGTATGCGTTATGCCACTGCATTTCTTAGTGGTCAGAATACATAAAGGTAACGTAATTCAAATTGCGTGTAATTTTTTGAAAGGGTTTATATAGATAAGTGATCTTTTTGGTGTGTTTTCTTTGATGACGCCAAACGCCATATAAATATATAAAATGGACTGGGTTTGGATCATTTTCCTTTAGCGTTACCGTCCAAAACATGCATTTTGGACAGGTTTTTTCTCATTATTGTGCCATCATTTGAAGTAAATTCGAGACGAAATTATGTTGGTTTATGTTTAATTTGTTATGGATTATTTACAAATAGTCTCCTTGTAAAAATAAATGGCCAATTTTATAGGCGAACTGCTGTAGTTGTTTACAAAAACGCGTTGGACACGAACATGTTGGAATTGGTAAAGCTAACTCTGTTTGGCTGTTCATATCCTGACAGGCAAGATGAAAAGTGTATTTTAAGACAATTTTATGATGATGCAATGGTTACTTTAAATCGCCCACACCATAAGTTACCTAGGAACTTAGGGAAGATGTATGCCTATGGTTACGGTTTCTTGGCATTTCAATGGAGTCTCATACATTCCGAAAACGTCATGGTATTATATTAAAGTGTTACAGTTTAACGATAGTCTTGGGCTGTGGCTGTTACCTTTGCGGTAAATTGTCCTATTTTCTCCGTGACCATTTAATTGGAAAGACACTCCTATTATGTCTGATATCACATTTCTTTAGACGGTTCCGGTTGTGTTAGCATATTTTATTGTGGACCCTGACCTTAGCAATAAAACAATTATCCTGCGTATTGATACTGAACTTCAGAAGCACTGGTCAAAGTGATAAATAAACAGTCATCTAAGTCTGAACGTCTTATGCATCTGGTAAGGCAAGTCCACGTTTCATCCAGTTGTAATTCTAAAGCCGATTCTATTTCACGTACACAGTGGGATCGATTCAGAGTGTTGGCTCAGAGGCAGAGACACTGCCAGAAGAGATAAAATGTCAATTCCTATCGCCGATTCACTTCGTGAAGCCTCAAGATTGCTGAACGAATCTTTATTTGTTAAGATGAAAGGCTCTTACAATGAGGGTTTGCCTAGTTTCCAATCATTTAGAAAGCCGTATGGCATGCAAGAATAGTTGCCCCCAGAACTGGAACAGATAATAGAGTACTGCTCGCTTGTATACGTGCGCCATTGGTTTTCAGTACAAAATTAATAACCAATGGGCATTACTAAACATTCTATGAATACGAAATTACTAGTGGGAATTAAGCCATCCTCAAAGAAGTGTGGCGCTAGATTGCCCATTACGCTACGGTTACTTAGTCTGGGTTCGTCCAGGCTACATGTAAAGTGTGTAAACGGTTATGAGTCAGCGCTTCTTTCAGCAGCTTACACGTTAACACGTAAGATGTTACGGGTTCTTTAGTGTAGGCGAGATAACAGTCACGAAAACGCTTGCAAATGTTAAAGCCATTGAAGAGGTTTTCAAAGACTGACCAGAGTGGCAAAACATTTAATTTACAACTCGTAAGGTCAGGTATAGTCCTATAAGTAGTTCGAAAAATAATAATAATAATAATAATAATAGTAATAATCAGGTCTAAAATAGAAGGTCCGTTATTCTGTCATTTTAACAATAGTCCCCGGATACAATATCAGTTTTCATCCGTACTGAAGAGAGTCTTGTCTGCTAAATATTGATTAGTCTGGTTACACGGCATTCTTTTAGGATTGGTGCTGCCACGACAGCAACCTCCACTGACATTCAGTCGAAACTAGCAAGAGGACAGGAATGTGGAGTATGGAGCTAAGCTCCGAGGCTTAACTTTCCTGTATTTTTAACACTCAGTCATATTATACCAAGTGGTCTAGCACCAAAACAAATGGCGTACAAAGGTCTGTAAGTGTTGTGAAAAAAAAGAAAGATGATTTCTAATATATCATTATGGGGTTTGATTTTACGGAAATTTATCTAATTATGTAATGAATGCACTATTTCTATCATGAAAGACAACTTCCAAGGCGGTAGCCCTATTGTCAACCCTTTTTTGTTTGTGATGTCTTAATTGGCCTTTTATTCATCTTTAAAATTGTTCTTTGTTTCTGTGTGTGTTTGTGGTTGACTGTCGTCCTTGAATGCTACTTTTCTTGTTCGATTTTTTATATCTCTATTTATACAATATATATAGCTAAATTCATTTCTCATGATTCTCAGCATGTTGTTAACGAAAACGAAGTTGTTTTGGGTCAGCGTATGGTGCGGTATGTGGGATCCCCTTTCGTCAAACGATCAGGTTTAGCAGCTCCAAGCAGCCCGGGTGGAACCAACGTAGGATTAGACGAATTGGATGTAAAGTTATGGTGGCAAGGTTATGGTGGTATGTGCTTGGGTGACTTGAAAGCAAAGTTAGTGACCGATTAAAGTCATTCCAAGCCCAGGCTTTATTCTGGTGCATTGTGGTGGCAATGATGTAGTATTGAGTTAAAACACCTCAGTACTATCGCATTGAGGTAAAAAACCTCAGTACTATCAAAAACAGAAAAAGAGACAAAGTTATTTACGAAAAAGCTACCAGATATTAAAGAAATTGGTTAGATAATGTGTTGAGGTTGAAGTGTCGCTATACAAATGACGTTTTATCGCTGTATACGTATATCGGTATATTGATAACTTGGAAAAAAATAACGGAAATAAATGAACTGTAAGAAATTGAACAAGATCGCTCTGTTTGACGATATGTGTATGAATTCTGTAGAGAAGGTATTTTAATGACGAAGCTTATGAAAAACAAGACTGACGAACGAACAAACGGTCGAATAAGCGTAACACTATGCCCCATCCATGATAGTGGTGCGGGCATAGCCGTTCAGACCAATATATTTTAATGTGTTCTAAACATTTTAATGTATTAAGTTTGAGAAATCTACATGCTTTAGTTAGCTCGTTTAGGTTCTGTTGTGTATATGTCGTTCCATTAAGTATTCGTAATTTTATTTCGATCAGTTAAAGTCATACCTGACCATTGCATAGAAGAAGGAACATAAAACAAAATCAAATCAGATATTTCGGAAGTGTCGGGTTTTATTATAACATAGTGACGAACAGTTTTAAGTCATAATGGCAAATCCTTTGAAAACCCCTCTTCTATGCGGCTGAGACGTTCCTGAAAGACAAATATTTCAAGGTACAACAATTGGCTGCTGTTTTATAAAATATATCTATTTTCCCATTGTATATATCTGATAAAGTCACTTCCGGAAGATGTACTAAAACAAAGATAGCTTTTGAGACTGTTTACTGTTTTATATAAAAAGGTTGATTCATTTAATGGAGAGTTGTATGTTTAAGCCTCTTACAGTATGATACATATGAATACATATGATTTGTGGTTAGTTTTACGGATATTTAAAGGGACACACTGCAATCTTGAAGTGTTTGAAATGGGTGTCTCGATTTTATATATGCAGTATCATTTTTACTTTTACCCTGGTTACATTTAAATAAATCAAATATTAAGTATCCACTATTTCGTCTTATAATACTATAAGTTTTAATATATTATTGGTGCAATAATATAAAAAAATAATAATATGCAAAAACAAATTGCGTAATACTATTCTTGTAATTAATATTAATGATTGAACAAATGCAAGTTATGCAGAAAACCAATGTTATAACAAAAGCATTTAATAAATAAATACAGGAGTTTAATGTTTGATGTTGTGTCTTCGATCCTTTCGTGTCGTACTCTTAATGTTCTATTCTCATGCTCTGGCTTCTGCAGTGTCAATGGATGACCTTTCTGAGGCTTTCTATATTTTATTTATTATATAATAATAATAAATACCGAAAAGGTGATCCCTTGGAAGTAACAAACACAAACAAGGGAGAAAAGTAGCAGACTAGCAGACTCGGTTTTATTGAGTCTGTTCGTGAGAGGCCTTCTAGCACCGGCTTAGGCGATATTTTACGTTAAAGAAACACAGAATGGGCTTGATGATCCCATATGACCAGTAAATAATAACAATACTGATCCGTAGTCGGGGCGACTTTTTACGGCTGCCGCACATCACTAAAACAAACGCTAGTTTGAATGTCAATAAATACTGAAAAGGTGATCCCCTGGAAGCAACAAACACAAACAAGAGAGAAAAGTAGCAGACTCAGTTTTATTGAGCCTGTTCATGAGAGGTAATTATCAAATGCAGTAAGTTGACTGTGACAATGATTTTTGTCATACCGATGCCAAATTCAATAGGTGTATAATCAGACCCAATACAAACACGTATATACATTTGCATGAAGAGGGTACAGCAAATCAGAAGATAACAAAAAGTAAAACGGTCGTAAATATAACGGGATGTAGACGCCGTCAACAACGTCGATGGTATTGCACAATATTCCCGTCTGCTTCAAATAGTCGGGTTAACAAATATGTAAGTTTATTATGTATTAGAAATAGTTTCAATGTGACCTAAAATAGTGTATATATAGTGTTTCAGGCGGGTGGGGTGATATACAGAAATGAAATGTATGAGTAAATGTACATCTGGTGTCAATGGTGATAATAGGTTATATAATGTGTATTGGAGAAGTTGTAGGGCATTTGATAAAGTCCAAATTAAAACACTAAAATTATTACTTAAATCATCGACTCCTGAACATACCTCCACCTTGGTCTCCTCCTAATATCCACCTGTGCGAGGCGGGCAACAGTACCAACCAGATCGATAGCAATACCAATTTATTCCGTGGTAATAGCAATCACTATTATACGTACACGATCCCCTGCCAATATTGAAACCGCTGGGGGGGCATGGTTTTCGCACTGGGGGTATACCTAAAATGTATAGACATTGTTGAATATTGATTTGTAGGAGGCACAGACACAACGATTCAATAAATTCCATCGAGACGTTATATTTACATTTTCTACGTCATATACTGAATTATAAATGGTGCAAAGTAAAGTTCATCCCAACATAACGTATGTCATTCATTTTTTTATATATACAATATTGCTTGAATATGGATTAAACACACTGACCGTTCCAGTGCGGTACCCATATTGTCAACCCTCTTATGTTTGTGTTGTCTTTAGTTTGCTTCTTTTTATCTTTCTAAATGTTGTTTGTTTTGTATGCGTGTATTTGATTACACGCATACATATATTGCAATAAATGGCTAAATATGATGTATATACGTTCTATAATAAATATGTGTGTTTCTATGGTATTGTATGCAACGCCGGTCAGGTGCTCGCGGAGCACTTAAAAATAGCAGTGTAAAATCTACGAAACTGCCTTTTTCCCCTATTGTATCAAGTGTTCTCATTTCAAAATTATTCTATCAACTATCAAAATTAAATATCACGTCTGCACCACTAATGGCACGTGCAATACAAATATGATGCCATTCTGAATTTTCGACGTCATTCAAGGTACTTGCCGCCTTATCTGCCCTTATCGCCATTTTTAAAGAAATTAGAAGTACTGAAAGTACTGAGAATGCAAGGTTTGATAGGAAAGACTATGAATATTTCCACGATTGCTGGACATTTAACATTTCCATAAATTTAGCAAACTTAGCGATCTTGGGCGACCTACAAAAATCTTAGAGGGTCGATCCATTCCAAATATATAAGAATCAATTGTCATTAAACTGTTTCAAATCTAGACTAGAGTATTATTTTATGAAATTGCTGATGGATAGACAGATTTGTGTTTTACGGCCAAACTGTCACTCGAGATGAACTCCATGTCTAAAATTATGTCATTTACAGAGTGGCGTGTATTAAGTAGTCTTCCGGGGAAAAGATGCACAAGAGGACCTGTATCACTCTACTGGCTGAATAGACCAAGGCCTACTGGAAAACAAATCTTGTAGTAGCTTCACATTTTCTCTTGTACCCTGCTATTGATTTAGACTGATATATGTAGCTCTACATGTTGTATGAACATTTTGCCCAGGCTGTACACATAACTTGTCGCCACGAGCTATACTTACTCTATTTACACCATCACGCCCTTTCTTCATTAAAATAATAGCATATTGTCCATTGTCAAGACTGTTCTAGCAAATTGAACAAATGTTCATTTTCGAAAGTTAAACAGATCTACTATCACAGCTATACTATCATAAAGTAATTGCAGAAAACATGAACTTGAAGATATAATATATATAAATATCGTTTTCTCGTCAAACTACCTTATAAAATCATCCAAACATAAATAGAAAAAGTACTATGTATAAATGCATACAGGAATTAATTTACAAATCCAAATACAATTTTTAAATGCAAATAACGAGTACGAACAGGCGAGATTGTAAATGAGCTAGTAACCGGATAGCGCAATTATCCGAATTTCGAAATACGCTACAATGTTTTTCTTCTGAAGCAAGTTTGTCCAATTCTTGTTTTCTAATCATATATTTGTATATTGTTTTTGAAACAATTGAACAATATTTTGTTGCAATTTGTTTAGGGGTGTTTCGTTACTTTCACTTGTCTAATATAACACAAACGAAGGTGTGCGTGACATCACATCATGTTTATCCCTTGATGAGAACTCACTTGAAAAAAAATCGCCCACAATTCATGCGATTTTTTCGTAGAGTTTCTCGACCTGTTTATTTGCATTATAGTTGTTTTCAGCATCCAATACGTTCGTCTAGCATAGATCAGCATACATGTATGACTTGAAGCCTCGATTTAGGAGAAAAATTGTAGGTTATCCGCCAGATGGCGAAGAGGAGGCGCCAAAAGCAATGGCTATGAATGCAAGTTGAAAATCAACCTTACAATTAAAAATGGAATATTTATAGAACAATGAACATCTAGTAGCGTTGTGCAATTTAATTTTGTGTACGGTTAAGAAAACGAGAAGTCTGATGCTATCATTGACTAATAAAGCCTAAGGCGAAAATTCGTTGAATAATTCACACACTTATGATTAGAATAGACAATTCTCTTGTAGGAGGAAGCTATTGGATCATTTAACAAAATCAAAACGTACAAAAGGTGTAACACGCCTATTGATTTTTGCATTGAGTTGTGTGTGAATTAAAATGTAAATGCCATGTTGTCATTCATGTCTATTCCCAAATTAAAAATGAATAACTTACATTCTCATCACAAATGACACATTTTCTGCCAAAAAATCCACTGAAAAATGAATACATAAACACTGTGATGCCAAAATATTGTATTCATACACTCATTTCCATATAAGCAAAAAAAAAAAAAAACTCACAATTTTAACATGACAATGCTTGAACAATATAACAAATAGATCAACAATGTGATATAAACCAAAAATAGCACTTTAAATTAGTGAAAATGCCTTTTGTTACCAAAACGAAATGAGAATTATTTACTAACCGCCATTATGCGACTTCCCCAGGCGAACACTTCACACTTCATGTGATGCAATGGATGTGCTACACCTATAAGAACACTTAACTTTCAGTGAATTTTCAAAGCAGCTATTCATACAATGCCTAGACTATAACGCATTACAAAAATAAAACTTTTCGCGAATCGACTGAGTATTGATTAAGATATATGCATTTCAAAAAAGAACAGAGCGGTCAACAGTGACAAAAATCAGTGTACATTTTTTCAGTTTTAACCTACCTTAACTGTTTTATAAAATCACATTTGGCAAACTTATACTTGATATAATGAATTGAATGCCTCATAAATGTTTCTCCAGGCCATCATTTAAAGACTTAAAAAATCTGATACTCTAAATTACTGCTTTATGAGGTGAAAAATACCACACAAAATATCAAAACCTGTTTTAAAAGACTGTGAAGTATTTTTTTGAAGCGAAATAATATTCCAAAAGGAAAAATGCCAGTTAAGTAAGAATCTGAGAGAAAATTCACAGATCCCGCCTTATAGGTGTAACACGCCCATTGATTTTTGCATTGAGTTGTGTGTGAATTAAAATTTAAATGCCATGTTGTCATTCATATCAAGCCCAAATTAAAATTGAATAACTTACATTCTCATCACAAATGACACATATGCTGCCAAAAAAGCCACAGAAAAATGGGGGTCATATATCTCCTAAGAAAGAACGTGTCTCATGAATGAATGCTCCCTTTAAAACCATAAACACTGAGATGCCAAAATATTGTATTCATATACTCCTTTCCATATAAGCAAAAAACAATTCACAATTTTAACATGACAATGCTTGAAAGTGTAACAAATATATCAACAATGTGATATAAACCAAATAGCACTTTAAATTAGTGAAAATGCCTTTTTTTTACAAAAAGAAATGAGAATTATTTACCGACCGCCAGGCGAACACTTCCTGTGTGCTACACCAAAAAATCCGGTTAAAGGAGACAGCTTAAAGCTTGTCAATTCACTACTTGAGGAAGACAGTCGATTACGAACGCAGGACATTGCAAAGAGGCCGAAATTGTCATATGGCAGTGTACAAGATATCATAAGAAAGAAAATAGTCATGAAAGGAAGGTTTCTACCCGGTGGGTTCCAAAACTGTTAAATCAGGAACAGCAAAACGCAACAATTCAAACTAGTTTCTGAAAGCGACCAACCAAAATAAACAATTTCATTCTGTATTATGATAACACCCCTGCCCAAAAGGCTAGTGAAACAACACAATTGAATCCCTGAACATTAAGACACTTGAATTGAACATCCCCCTACTCGCCAGATTTGGCCCCGCATGACTTCTTCCTTTTTCCACCGTTGAAAAGAAAACTGCGGTAAATGGTACGACTCAACTGACCTTTTGCCGGTAAAAATTTCAGAACATTTTTAAGGCCAGAATTGTGCTCAATCATTTTATTCCTGGGTCCACAGGTGGAAGAAATGTATATATAACACAGGAAAATAGTTCGAAAGGGAATTTAAAAAAAAGGAGTATGAAAGGAGAGATTTGGAAATCGCTGAACATGATAAACACAAAATATATTGCAGTCTCGGTTTGATTGAGCGGTTGTGAAAACATGCTTGGTACCGTTCACGTCCTCTAGCCCTGGGAAGCCATGCAGTTTTGGTTATTAGTCCCGAATGAAATTGACATTTGGTTTATTTAAAATAAACGAGCATTATTTAAAATGAACGATATATTGTACCAGAAGAAATTTACAGAATATTATAAATTGTATTAACACTTACCCGATACACTCAGTGAACACACAATCAGCAACAATAAAACTATTCGAAGATTTGCCATGTTTACTCCGGTACTGGTTAAACAGTGGATGGAAACACAGTTAATAGTTTCTCTTTTATAGGAAACATTCTAACCGCACAAAAAATGTTAATGCGAATTCTAACAGCACAAAAATGTTAATGCGAAACAACGCTTGTCAAAACAAATAAATTAGATGCACGAGTTGAATCCTGATTACGAAAAAACAATGCATCGTACACAACATTATACTTATACAACCGGATGAAACACTGCGACATGCTCTATGTTATCTCATTAGTGAGACGTAAATATACTGAAGCGAAAAAGAAACTCAACTCGGGAATTTCCGCTATTTATTGTATGTACAATATGCCGCTGTTAAGCGAATGGTACATCCTTTCATATTGGCAAAACAAAAGAACTAAAACAATACATAACAGAGCGAATAGTATTCCTTCAAAGACAGAGTACGCGTTTGGTTCAAGCATGTGAGCAAACATATGATGCAAAAGTTTGCAAACTCTTTATGTTAAATGCAGTACTTAAATGGCTCAATGTTTCAAACAGAAACATCAACATTGATGAGTTTCTTGTTACAAAATGTACTGTGATTAAAACGTCTACCAACATCAAGTTGTGTCATTTCTCTAATTAACTGCACTTTTTTTTGCAAAACATCTTTAGATTTCTTTGGAACATCATGAGGATTTAAGTGTGCATATTATACAATATATAGCGGAAATTCCCGAGTTGCGTTTCTTTTTCGCTTCAGTATATATGGAGGTTAATGCCACATCAAGAAAACTTAATTAAAACAATTAAGTGGTTAATTATCGTTTTTGAAATGCCGCATGTTACAATGTTCCTATTGGTTGAAAGTTTGTATGCTGTTTTTTAAATGAATGTTTCCTTGTAACATTTCAAAACCGGATATATACATCAAGTGCACAATACGATATTTACAAAACATTATTCAGACAAATCAATGTTCAAAATATTGTTTCTTACGGATTGCGGGATTTGTATAGTGCTGGTTCTACCCAGAAAAAGTTGATGGTTTGCCTCCACCACAAAACAATCGACGGTGATATATAACTTTACATGTGTTGCAAATGACGTAAAACACAATACAAACAACCAAACAAACACCAAAATATAATTTTACGTCGCTGTTAGAGCGTATCATAGCTAAACAATATTTCTAACTATCGTAGGTGGTTTGCCGGCTAGGAATATTAGTAATTGTTTTTCAAACGGTGGGTCTACCC
The DNA here is from genome assembly GCA_037043455.1 of Cyrtodaria siliqua. Classification (NCBI taxonomy): domain Eukaryota; kingdom Metazoa; phylum Mollusca; class Bivalvia; order Adapedonta; family Hiatellidae; genus Cyrtodaria; species Cyrtodaria siliqua. The sequence goes on along the minus strand of JAWPHD010003877.1, from coordinate 191,871 downwards.
AGATCCCTGCCCGTGCATGAAAATTGCCCGGAGTGACACCTGCGGTCTTACTCCACCAATGGCAGTTGGAAAGTCGCTATTGTCATTAGCTATTGGTGCGACTATGAAATATAATTCAATTCAATTAAGACTTCCTGATAGTATGTCAACAAAACATTTTTGTTTTCTTGAAAACAGACATTAAACAGACATTCAATGAAGAGTCGTTTAGTAACACATCGAATGAAAGAAGACAAGTGATGTTTTCAATATATGATTTTCCAAAATCGGAGTATTTTTATATTTTACGTTACATCGAAAAGTATGTTACCATAGGATGAGGCCAATTCTGACCCCAAGGACAATATTTGTGCAACTTTGGTAACCCACCAGGAAAGGATGTTGTATGCACTTAATGACGCTTCTGTCTTTACAGTTTCATGGGGATATGTTACTCTGGTAAGGAACTATGGACGGATACGGTATGCAATAGAGTTTAGTGAATATTGAGTAAGTTCTAGCTATATATTCATATGGTGAATGTATTTCCTTCTGGTGGTACCAATTGTGTCACCAAAGACATGATTTGTACAACGTTCGTATATCTTAATGTGGTGATCACTTATGCAAATAGCTTTATCAGATTATTAGAAGTCCTTAATATATGTGTATATTGTTTACAGCGATCGTGACTTTTCAGGTTAATTTGCCCAACTTTGAAAGATGGTCATTTGGGGATGCATCAGACCAAATATATGAAACATGCAGATTCAGCTGAAACGCCAATTAACGCATTTGTTGGAGCCCGATGGATATCAGATAATTAGTGATTACAACTCATTAAAATGAAGATAATACTGTTTCGCTAGCCTCATTTAGAACCTGACTGTTAATATTTATGAGCGATGCTTTACATTTCTGTCCAAGCCTTAACAAGAATACCGTAGAAACAGGTTCATTCCCTTTAGTTTATTATGGTCGAATGCAAGATGACACATGTCTTTCAAGTAAATTGTATAAAGGTTTGGTAGATTAACATTTTAAAGGGACACACGGTAATCTTGAAGTGTTTGAAATGGCTGTCTTGATTTAATTATCCTGTATCATTTTTGCTTTTATCCTGGTCACATTTAAATAAACATTTTTTTTAATATTCAATATTTCGTCTTATTATACTATAAGTTTTAATATATTATTGGTGCAATAATATTAAAAATTAATAATATGCAAAAACACATTGCTTGAAACTATTCTTATAATTAATATTAATGATTTAACAAATGCAGAAAAACTACCGGGACGCCGTGAGTTTTTAAAAAATAAAGATTGCCGTGTGTCCCTTTAACCGGTCCAAATTCATATTGAAACAGTCATTACGGCTAGCAGCCGATTCCTAAAGGAAACCCCTACATGGTTACAGAGCAATGTCAATGATTATTAGTGGCCACACAAGGGCAGTTCGTATGGGCAGCAAGGGCATGTTCTAATGGTAGAGCATCCGCTTTGCATGTCGCCGAAGGTCGGGTTCAATCCCAGGCCAGTCAAACCAAATAATTCATAAAAATGGTATTTGTATCCCATTGCTTGACGTTCATCATATAAAAGGTGGTTCTAGGACTGGTTGTCTCGCTGTCAGTATAATGTAACTGGGTGGGGTAGCATGTCTCTCTCTCTCTCACACACACACACACACACACACACACACACAATGTGTTTTTACTCTGAACATGTTCCTTGTTACTCATTTATTTTAACTCTGATGAGTAAATACTCATTCCAGTAAAAAATTATCTAATGTTCTGTATATACGGCATACATACATACATCGTCAACAGCAGGCGTCATGAAACTACAGGCCGTGAGGCAATTGCTAGCAAATGAGGCCAACCTGCCGGTGTAAGGAAAACAATCGACCCCCATAATGACCTCCTGGTCATTTTGCTATGTCATAAATTGACCCCTTTCTGTAAAATGTTGATTCCATACGTAAAATGTTGACGCCTGAAGGGGGTCAATTTACAACTAGATTTTGATCAGAACCTGATCAAACGGGCTGTCCTGTCTTGATGACGTCATGACGTCACAACTGTCAGAGCTGTCGAAGATGAAGACACTGATTGATTTATCACGAAAATAACTTCGAACATGCAATCAGTGAAAAAAAGAATTTCTGAATATTTTGACGTCACTGACGTCGGGATACCGTATGACGTTCTTGCACAACCGGACGTTGAACTCTACACTCTGTGAAAGTTATATTCAAATCCGATAATAAATAGAGAAGATATAGACCTAACATTAGTTCATTAATGACCTCACTGGCGGCCATCTTTGATGATGACATGACAACAGTCCACATTATAGCACCATTAGACTTTGATATCTACACACTGTGAAAGTTTTATCAAACTCCGATGTCAAATGAAGGAGATATGGCGATTACAAGATGTCTTAAATGACGTCATTGGCGGCCATTTTGAATGACGTCATGACGTAAAAATTGTCAGCGTCGACTGAGACAATGACATTGATGGATTATACAGTAAAACAATTGCAAAAATGTTATCAGTGAAAAAAAGGATAGTCATAACATTATGACGTCACTGACGTCAAGACGTTATTACCTAGAGATACGTTTTTACATTCTTGCACAACTAGACTCTAAACTCTACAATCTGTAAAAGTTTCATTCATAAATGTTTGAGATATACCGCTAGCAAAATTTGTATCATGACGTCACTGGCGGCCATCTTGGATGACATCATGACAATTTTCGACATTCTTGCATAACCCAAAGTAATTCCCTACAAGCTGTGAAAGTTGCATCAACATCCTATAATAAATGCAGGAGATATAGGGATTACACGATTTCTTAAATAACGTCATTGGCGGCCATTTTGGATGATTTCGTGACATTAAAACTATCAGCGTCGACTAAGATGATTACAATGATGGATTTCACAATAAAACTCCTTAAAAAATGCAATTAATGAAAACAAAAGGATTTTTCATAAAATTGTGACGTCCCTGACGTCAGGAGGTTATGACATAGATACACGTTTTGACATTCATGCACAACTACAGACCCAGTTGCGTTCAAGTACCCCAAAAATGCATTCCGTTTGCGTTTCGTTTGCGTTCCGTTTGCGCTCCGTTTGCATTCCGTTTGCATTTCATTTTTATGAATGCATTTTTTAAAATGAAAATCATTTGCGTTTTTGAATGCATTCAGCGTTTACAAACGAAACTCTGCGTTCATTTAAATGCACGGAACGAACGCAACATAATGTGTGCGTTTAAACGCACAAACGGAGAAAATGCATTTGGGTTCGTTCGTTCAGCGTTTACCAATCGCAACATTTCTGACGATTAAACTACGCATGGTATCCACCCATGCGGTTCTTACCACGACTCGGCGACTAATGTTTGTGATCATATTGAAAAATGTATCCTTTGGTTGACATAATTTGGTGGTGCACATTGATGATTCTGTTTCCTTCCGGGTTTATGTTATTTTCATCAAATATTTAACATACTTGACACTATACAAAAATATGCCGTCTGATTTTACCAACATTATTTCAGTTTTATAATGAAATAATATAAAACTTGTGCTACACAATAAATACATTTCCTATTTTAAATCGATAAAAATGAAAGTGTGTTATCGTGCTTAAAAAACACCATTTACACAGTGTATTTCTTTAGATTAAGTTACTGCAAAAGGCATTTCGTTTAAATCGAGACTTCAATTATGTACTCAAAAGGATAATATTGAAAGTTATCCGAAATAGCGAAATGCATTTGCGTTCGTTTCGTTCGTTCCGTTCGTTTTCAGCGTTTAGCGTTTTAAAAAATGCATTCATCGTTCGTTCCGTTCGTTTTCAGCGTTTAGCGTTTTAAAAAATGCAGTCATCGTTCGTTTTTTAAAACGCTGATCGCTGAAAACGAACGAAACGAACGCAACTAACGAAATGCATTTTTAAAATATAGATCGTGCAACGTTCATTCTGCGTTCGTTCTGCGTTCATTCTGCGTTCATTTTCCGTTCGTTCAGCGTTCGTTCTGCATTTATTTGGGGTACTTGAACGCAACTGGGTCTGTAGACCCTAAATTCTACAATCTGTGAAAGTTTCATTTAAATCCCACTGTAAATACTTGAGATACAGTGATAACAAGATTTGCCTATAATCGCCAGTGGCGGCCATCTTGAATGACGTCATAACCCCAAAAGTTTCCTTGTGGAAAAAAAAGAGGCGTGCTTAACTTTTTTTGTTCAGTATATAAATAAGTAAACACGAACTGACTGATGATATTTTCTTAAAACTTTAACCACATCCTTGTGAAAAAAAGAGTAATTTCATTGTTATGACAACACACGTGACTCGCCACATTGCACCTCTAGCAATATACAAGGTGCTTTGAGGGCGTACGTAATTTTATCTGCGAAAATAATTCTGTGCTCCAGATAAGACGCGTATCTGCGTAATAACGCATATATTTTCCACCCAAAACGCATTAAAACTAACATTAATGCGTACAAAAAGCATTAAAAAATCGCCGTTAATATTGAGAACCAAATTCCTACATACACAAATAGCTTAGAAAAGTAAAGTTTGCCCAGTCATTGTTGAAATTTGAAGTACTTAATGGCAATCAAGTATCTCCAAGAAAATTTACTTGTAGTTGCTTGCAAGAAAAATGTAAATGGTATTTTTGTCGGCTGTTTGACACAAATTAATGCCATTTAAAAAAAGACGATGTTAATATATGTGTAAGTGGAAGAGGAAATACAAACTATGTTTTATGGTAATGACTGAAGAGTAAATATTTTACAGCAATGCTTTGTCCAAAACCTGTTTTTAAGAATACGCATTTGTAAATTTAAATACGTCATGTTTTGTTTGTTCGTGAGAACAATACGCATTGTGCTGAAAGCGCATCTGGAGCTGTAAGAACGACGACGAAGAGTAAGAAAGAAGCAACAAACAAAAATAGAAATAATATGTAGAAGAATAAAAACAAGATGAAGAAACTACGAAGAAAAAGAAAAATAGTATACATTAGATGTTCAGAGTAACTGTTTGTGATAATATGTTTTCTGTAAACACTGCATTCTATTCTACCTTTGTAATCACTTAACATTTTATTCTTCTTTATATCAAAACAACAAAGCCATTAATAATAAAAATGCTTACTAATTGCATGTAATTTAGTATTGAAGTATTCAACTGTTAAAATAATACAAATTAGTTTGTTATTGTGGTTACGAATGTAGATTTTTTTATGAAGATAAATGTGAACGTATTGTGTCGTAATTTTGACGTTTTGGTTTTAGAAATACGATTTATTTGTTTGTTTGAATGATATTTTACGTAACTTTTAGCTCATGTTAGGCTATATATGACGGTCGACTTTTATCAGGTAGAGGCAGACCACCCCATTTTTACCACGTCAGAATCGAAAACAAGAGCGTATGAGATTAAAACACGTGTATTTCGGGTGATGCATAACTATACAGCTTTTTAGCCTCCAGCAATTCAAATATGCAATGCACCTTTTAAAAAATGGAATAACTGATTTAAAATTAAACATAAGTTGTTGGTAGAGACCCAGCTTGCATTGATAATTCTATTTACATTATACACTGTGATTATAGTAAACAACAAGAAATGTCACTGTAAGTGACAAATGCTCATGATGTGGTTTTGACATTTGACCTCTAAGTGTGACCTTGACCTTAGAGCAACGGACCTGGATTTTGTACGCGACACGTCGTCTTGTTATGTTGAGTACTTGTGCCAAGTTATTTGAAAAACCGTCCAGGAATGCCAGAGTTATTGACCGGACACGATTGTACGGACTGACTGACGGACGGACGGAGGGACGGTGCGACTACTATATGCCGCCCTTCAAATAGAATAGAACATAGTTGCCATGATTTGAGTCTTGAACGGCAGGCCAGACGGTTTCTAATGCACACTTACAATCAGATTTTCTTTCTTACATGCCATTTTGCTAATTCTGTTCCTTTTCAGTATATGTTATTAGCGTTAAATTGAAAGATAAAGCAAAGATTAAAACTATGCTGTTTATGTTTTATGTTTTCATCCATTGCTTTATAATTGATGCTACCGAAATGAACAATACACTATTAAAATTAGTGGTTACGTTTATATGTTATTTTCCTCTATTCAAACTGTTTTCTTCTACACAAATTGCTAGTTTTTTAATAGAAACAAAATAATTGCATCGTTAAATTAATCTATGAAAGGGTAAAACGTTTGAATAGCCTATGTTATGCTTTTCAGAGGTTTTGTTTAGACGCCATGAAAAGTGTGTTCACCTAACACATGGAAACAGCTCGTGATATTTAAAAAAAAACACGTGTTTACCAGTTTACAGCCGTTCATAGGTCAGTAATTATAACTTACTGTTCCTTTGTGGGTCTTTGAGCTCAAACAAACAGAATATAACACGTAAGGTGGTGCTAGGGGCGGACTAGATGTTGCGCCATGCAATGATATAGAGTTTAATAACCGGTGTTTGCGAGATATGGGAGATATTTGCAGTATCTCAAAAACATTGGCTATTAAACTATATATTACATAATTTAAAATGATATTTTATTAAAATGTCTAATGATTCACGCCTTTTTACACCAGTTTGCACGAGAACGTCACGACGTTACGTCATACAAACAAACTCTTCGTTAATTTCCGTAATCGTTATTCCCTAGTGGCGGAATCTGACGACGACGTCCGTAAAACAATCGGAACGTTATGCGTTCCCGCCACTGACGAAAATGGCCGAGCAATGTTCTGTACTAGGAAACTGGGAGATATTTCCCAGTAGACGAACGAGTAGATATAGCTTTTTTATTTCCAGTATTTCCTATACAAATCACAGACAAATGATTACCTATATAACAGGTATTATAAACCCAACAAAAAAACACAGTGTCTGCTATCCTATCTTTTTTATTTTGAATGTGTTCTTTTCCGTATTTAATTGAACTGTCGGTTAGTCTCTATCATCCAGGCACACCCAAGCTGACTACAAGCGCCGGCCATCGCATGGTCTTTAAGAGAAGTCTCGCGAGATGTTCGAGACTAACTTCCAGTTTGAACATAGTTTCGCTGTGTAGCAGTCTAGTTTGAACACTTTTGAAAATGTTATGTGCAAGCCATTGACATGGACACATAAGGTCAGTAGTGTTAGATGAGTATTCTGTTTTTTGTGCGTAACAAATGAAGCTTGTGGATAGTATATTATATAAATAAATCATCGTTTACTGCTAATGTGTCGTTATTTCAATTACTATTTGTCGTTCAGTCGTCATAATTTAATTTGCTCACTCGTATGACATTAGTGATGTTTTACTGACAGTGATACATTACACGATTAATAAGCTGTTAGCCATGTTCTATTTCCGAAGTTAACGACGAAAGTTATGTTTATAATAGAAGATGCTATGCAAATACATGTAGTATGAACTTTGTTAATAAACTATAGGTATACATAATTAAATCGTTAAACAATCGTTATATGTAAATAATGTATAATTAACCAAACTAAGGATTAGTAAAATATTTAGAAACAAAAAATTACGACAAATACATATTCACATGAATAATAAACCGTTGAACTTTATTGTCATTAGCAAAAGACTCGTTTTGACTCTCGTTAGAAAACGCGCGATAATGTTGTGCATTGGAGCATGCGCAGTTACATTCATTGGGCCTACGCCAAATCTTTACCACTTAAGGATGTACCATACTATTGTTTGCATACATATGTAAATAGAAGTATACTATTAGAAGATAGAATATGTATCCACTGCAACAAGATTGAAGAAGAATTTCATTTCATTTTAGAATGCGATCATTTTAAAGATATTCGAAAAATATATATTTAAAAAGCATTTTTTGAAACGAACGAGCATGTTCAAATTAAAAGATTTTTTTACAGCAAAAATGAAAATGAAATTAAAAATCTGAGTGTGTATAGTTTTAAATCATTTGAAATAAAAAAACAGTAAAAATGAATTGATCTGATGTATTTGAAATTCCATGTTTTCAATTATTTGTAATTCCATGGTTCAATTGTAGTATTGTGTGTGATTTTGCCAAATAGTCATGTATAATTGTGTGTAATTTTACTCGTTTTCTTTTTACTTATTCGTATGTAATTGTGTGTGGTGTGGTGGTAAGCCACGTTTGAAGATCTTGATCCTGTTTGAATTGGGTGTTTATGTGCTTATATGTGCATAGCAAGAATATGGTTATCTACAACCAACACATTAATTTATCTCTACATGTATAGTCACCTTCTCCGTGAATTCTGAATTGCAAATTAAGACATGTTCATGTACGTCGCAATTTGTACTTTATGTTTTTTGTTTGTTTTGTTTTGTTTTGTTTCAGGCTGATTGTTTGTTTGTGTGTTCGTCGTTTGTTCTCAAGTAAGAAGTAAACAGGGTAACTTTGTATATCCCTTGCATCTGATATGTGATATACATGTATGTACGAATCTTGCTACGTCTGTGTATATGTATATATTGTATGATCACATGGGCCTATGGCTTACTGATTTTGAAATAAAGTGCTTCCATATATAATTACTCTTTAAGAATTTCTACCCTCATACCAAACCACCCCACCACATCACACCACCATATCACACCACCACATCACACCACCATATCACACCACCACATCACACCACCACATCACACCACCACATCACACCACCACATCACACCACCATATCACACCACCACATCACACCACCAAACCACCCCACCATATCATACCACCATATCACCCCACCACATCACACCACCATATCACACCACCACATCACCACCACATCACACCACCATATCACACCACCACATCACACCACCATATCACACCACCACATCACACCACCATATCACACCACCATATCACACCACCACATCACACCACCATATCACACCACCATATCACCCCACCACATCACACCACCATATCACACCACCATAGTACACCACCAAACCACCCCATCATATCACACCACCACATCACACCACCACATTACACCACCACATCACACCACCATATCACACCACCAAACCACCCTACCATATCACACCACCATATCACACCACCATATCACACCACCACATCACACCACCACCACATCACACCACCATATCACACCACCACATCACACCACCATATCACAACACCACATCACACCACCATATCACACCACCACATCACACCACCAAACCACCCCACCATATCACACCACCATATCACCCCACCACATCACACCACCATAGCACACCACCACATCACACCACCACATCACACCACCATATCACACCACCACATCCCACCACCATATCACACCACCATATCACACCACCACATCACACCACCATATCACACCACCATATCACACCACCATATCACACCACCATATCACACCACCACATCACACCACCATATCACACCACCATATCACACCACCACATCACACCACCATATCACCCCACCACATCACACCACCATATCACACCACCACATCACACCACCATATCACACCACCACATCACACCACCACATCACACCACCACATCACACCACCACATCACACCACCACATCACACCACCACATCACACCACCACATCACACCACCATATCACACCACCACATCACACCACCACATCACACCACCATATCACACCACCATATCACACCACCACATCACACCACCACATCACACCACCATATCACACCACCATATCACACCACCATATCACACCACCAAACAAACAAAAATAGCAAGAAGAACAACAACAAAAAACATGAAAAAATAAAATAAAATAAAAAAAACGACACACAATCAGAGTTGTTCCAAAAGTGTGTACACTTTCTTTAAAACGTCTTTAAATACTAAAGTAGATGTTCCGCCAACAACAGTCAAATTGTACAACATATGTTCCCCGTTTCTAAAAGTACTGAAGACGAGGACTCATGTATATACGAGTATATATAACTTATATATTTCGAAAATCCAAAGTCTATAGACACAATATAAACGACTTTAACCACCCGGACTAAACCCCAAAACTGAGAGCCGAATTGAGAGTTACCAACTCATAATTCAGTTTACGCATATTCAAACACGGGTATTTTATTAAGAACCTGTGAATAAACATTTACTTTTAATCGACACAGATACATTATAATATGACCTGAGCACCTGGATAGAGTTTTGCTAAACTGTTTTGTAGTGTAATTTTGCCGTTATTTTGCGGGTTAGTTTCTGTTTTGGCTTGACGCTTCTAAAATAAGTTTCTTAATTTACCTGCTACATGATGAATACACTTTAATCTTTAATAATATATGTAACTGTTTTCTTTGTATTGCAGAAACACATCTTTATAAAAGCAAGGTTGCTATGCATATACTAAGTCGACATTGTGTGTCAATGCATGGGCGGGGATGGGATTTCTCGTAAAAATAATGTAATTTAATAATATAATTGCTACATTGCATGTGTCTATGTGGATAATGCGATGACAGTAAAGATAGATATTATATCTGAAACATAGAATTGAGCAATTTTATATATTTATTTATCACCACGATATTGTAACAGACACATATATGATAATGTACACATATATGATAATGTATTTTATGATGATATTTTGTCGATACCTTATAGAAGGTGTCGATGTTTAGCCAAATTGTGATGTTGTTGCTTTTACAATTGCTAATTATGGAGTAACTGGTAGCGTTAATTAGTGTATTTATGACAGTAACTTTTGTGTATTACATGGTCGTTACTTTAATATGAATGATTTCATTTGTATATTATTGCTAATTATGGAGTACTAGTAGAGTTAACTGATGTATTTATAACAGTAACTATTGTGTATTACATGGTCGTGATGTATTTATAACAGTAACTATTGTGTATTACATGGTCGTGATGTATTTATAACAGTAAATATTGTGTACTGCATTGTCGTGATGTATTTATGACAGTAATTATTGTGTATTACATGGTCGTGATGTATTTATAACAGTAACTATTGTGTATTACATTGTCGTGATGTATTTATGACAGTAATTTTTATTGTGTATTACATGGTCGTGATGTATTTATAACCGTAACTAGTGTGTATTACATGGTCGTGATGTATTTATAACAGTTACTATTGTGTATAACTATTGTGTATTACATGGTCGTGATGTATTTATAACAGTAACTATTGTGTATTACATGGTCGTGATGTATTTATGACAGTAACTATTGTGTATAACTATTGTGTATTACATGGTCGTGATGTATTTATAACAGTAACTATTGTGTATTACATTGTCGTGATGTATTTATGACAGTAATTATTGTGTATTACATGGTCGTGATGTATTTATAACAGTAATTATTGTGTATTACATGGTCGTGATGTATATATAACCGTAACTATTGTGTATTACATGGTCGTGATGTATTTATAACAGTAACTATTGTGTATTACATGGTCGTGATGTATTTATAACAATAACTATTGTGTATTACATGGTCATTACTTTATGATGTATTTATGACAGTAACTATTGTGTTTTACATGGTCGTAATGTATTTATGACAGTAACTATTGTGTATTACATTGTCGTGATATATTTATGACAGTAATTATTGTGTATTACATGGTCGTGATGTATTTATAACCGTAACTATTGTGTATTACATGGTCGTGAGGTATTTATAACAGTATCTATTGTGTATAACTATTGTGTATTACATGGTCGTGATGTATTTATGACAGTAACTATTGTGTATAACTATTGTGTATTGCATGGTCGTGATGTATTTATAACAGTAACTATTGTGTATTACATGGTCGTTATTTTATGATATATTTATGACAGTAACTATTGGATATTACATGGTCGTTACTTTATGATGTATTTATGACAGTTACTATTGGGTATTACATGGTCGTTACTTTATTATGTATTTATGACACTAACTATTGGATATTACATGGTCGTTACTTTATGATGTATTTATGACAGTTACTATTGTGTATTACATGGTCGTGATGTATTTATGACAGTAACTATTGTATATTACATGGTCGTTACTTTAATATGAATGATTTTATTTGTATATGTGATCACAAAGGTGTTTCGTAGTAGATTTCTTTTGGTTAAGTCAAATACATTTTTCAGTTTGCAACGACTTAAAAGCCATAGCATCGTCCGAAATTGTACTTCAGTATTTTCGTTGGTGTCAAGGGATGTGACTTAAAACTGACAAATAATGATATGCCAAAACGTTTAACTAAAAATCCTGAGGTTTTTAAAAACTAAGATTTAAAGTACGCGAAGAACATTTTTAAACGGAAATTTGAGCACGCAACTTGGTTTTCGCACTTATTGTTTTAAAGTGCAAATTTCAATTATTTATAAAGAAAACAATAGATTACATACTTCAACATGCACACAAATAGTTTCTTTTAGAGAGGACTTTGTAATTAGATTCGAAAGCCTTGATTTAATTTATACCACTACCAAGGATTTTTGAAAATGAAAGTGCAAATATTCTACATATGATATTCTTAAATGCAAAGACAAAGTCTTCATAGTTCTTAACTGAACAGATAGGAAACTTCCTATCTTAACCAATGAAGTAACCAAAATATCACGTGGCACCTTAACTTTTCCTTCTATCTTCTCTCTCAATTATTCACCGATTTTGCTGAGAATACATCCCAAAGATTCACAGTGAATAGCAAAATGGGATTATAATAATTTATGTTTATTTTCAAAATAAGACATTGTATAAAAAAAAATTAAAGTTTAAAATGTTATCATTTTTCGCTTTTCTCTTAAAAATCAATGTTTTGATATAGTCAACGTCTCCATCAAACTCCTTTTTTGCTCTCAATGTAAGAGAAAACAAAATACTATCATTGGAAAGAAAATTAAATTTGTGATGGTATTTGGTTTGAATGAAACTTGTATCTATAAAACTCTTCATGATATGTGTGTTTAAAGTTGGAAAATATTTTGTGAAATTTTTCGAACTGTGCCACTTGAAATTTACACAATTGTCATAGTGTCCAGTCTATTTGTTATTAGGTCTGTGCTCTTAAACAAAGTCTGATGTAACCATCACACACGGCAGCAGCTATTATAGTGATACCACACAGAAGCATTCGCTAATTCAATTAGGTTGACAGATTAAAAAACCCAGAGATATATTGCTCTTATTGTACATGTTGTTATGTCACTGAAGGAACTAATTATGCCCTTAGGTGTTAATTGCATATTCGTTCAGCGCATTACACCGACGCCCACTGATTTGACAGTTGTAAATACAATCCTCTGCATCTCTGACTAGAAAGCGTAACATGACCAATGCAGGAAATAGCTGACAAACTGTGAAAATATAGCTGTTAAATCATGAACTGTTTGTTTTGATGGAAAATTCGGAGATCGTACACTTAAAGCCGGAGATCCGGAAAGCAAATGAAAAATCCTGAGATTTGACAGGCCTGTATTCAAACATCATAATGCATTAGCCTAAAATGCACCTCTTATTTACATCGAAATTTATTTTGCACATAAATATGTCCTTAGGGTTAAATGAATTAAAACATGAATTACATAGGTCATACAAATAGAAAATCCTTTTCGCCGAAAGGCGACCATGCCCACTCGGTGTCCCATTCTAAGGTCAATGGATTTCCTGGAAACGCTGCTCAATTTAATGTCACACTCGGATCACACGGCCATGTATACGCCATGAATGGTAGACAACGCAAATTACACACTATACGCTAAATAGCATTACGTGACATAAATGTTAAATTGAATTGAATATTATCTAGAGCCGCCCCAGAGAGAGGGGAAGGATACATAGGAATCCGGGAACCTGCCCTACTCTTATTATCGAATAGATTCCTATGGTTCTTTAACGTTCTTGGAGGATAGACCGATACACGGGACCGCCCGGTTTACGTCCCCATCCGACGGACGAGGCTAAGGTAAAGTGTCTTGCCCAAGAACACACCGACGGAACTCAGTGGCACCACGGAGGATTGAACCCGGGGCCTCCGGTTACAAGTCCGCCGCGCTACCGACTGCGCCACGCCAGCCCCCTGACATAAATGTTAACAAATCGGGCAGTACAATGTACACCACTGTGCATGAAAGCGATAATTACAACAAACCAAAATAGGGAAGCAGAGATCGAGTGCTTAGCTCAGAGACTTTTCCGAGCATAACGCAGAATTCCCTTTATAAATACATGAATTTAACTAAAAGTGTATAGTATTGCAATTGATTGCAGAAGAACCATATTCAAAGGAGACAACTGCAATACTTTGTTGCCCACATAAGAGGGACAGTTCTTGCTCTTTGTTACTTGAATTCTAGTTGAGGAATCGTACAGAGTGAACATGATCGACTTTCGGCCAGAATTTCCCGCCACAAATGAATTGAATTTATCCCCCAAAATGTTTGCAGCTTACTAGCAGGCATAAACTTGATCTCTTAGAGTATCTAAATTGAAATCATTTCCGACCGGAGACATATTGGTACCACCTGCTTCGGACCTGTAAAACCACCAGCAGTCCGACGGTCAGTATATAATATAATAACTTTATTCAGCATTAAACATTCAATACAACGTTTATAGCTTATACACACAGCACACATACAATACAGTGAGAACATCAAAGAAAAAATGTGAGAAAATAAGAAAAAACAACAACATGGCATACAAAATCTACATTGAAGTTTACAGAGAAGCGCAATAGCTTAAAGATGAATGGCCACCCTTTTTGTAGTAGTATCAATTAACAAATTTAACTCTTAAACATCCTAAGAACATTTCTTGATAGTCCCGGAAAGAAACATATATTTAAAACTGCTACTAAGTTGTATGTACAAGTGAGTATTATTTGCATGACGTAGATACTACTTTTACCTCTGCATGACTGCACGGGGAAATGAGGTAAATCTGAATTGTATAGATGCACAACTATTGCCAGATAATTGATAAATACATTTACCTGTGGATTAATTTACCCGTTCAAAGTTTTCTACGTCATCAAATAAAATCTTATTCTCGATTTACACAGATATTGCAATGTGTGAATTGTAAATATCTATTGTTGTGTACTGATTTCGATTTAAATAAACATAAACATGAACATGAAACAAAACAATGCCGGAGAACTTTAAATGTAAAAAAGGTTGAAATGTGGTATCATTGTGAGCCTCTTCTATTCTGCTCTTTACAACTTAATGAACGACCAAAACAATTGATACGGCGACGTTTCATTTACATGGCTTGCACAGATGCCGATCCCAAATTTAAACGCTGTATAATATCACACCAGATGATAATCACAGTAGTAGTGGCGTCGGGTGGGCATCACGACTGCGCATGCGCATGCGCGAGCTCATTTGCATGAATGGATTACATCATGCTTTAAAAATAGAAGCAGACGCGATATAAAGTAGGTCACATATTGCGAGAGGGATTAACCTATGATACTCATCCTATCGCGTTGGTACGCTAAAGGATTAATGAACTGATGCAATACCCTTTGTTCGATCATCCTGTCATTAATCCCCATGAGCTCGCGCATGCGCAGTCGTGATGCCCAACCTACCCATTTACTACTAATAACCTCCAGAAATATTGACCAGAAATACACTCCGGGAAATCCATTTAAAAAACCTTAAATTTCTCCGGCCATGTTTTGTTTCATGAACATGTTTATGTTTATTTAAGTCGAAATCAATACACAACAATATATATTTACAATTCACAAATTGTAATATCTGTGAAAAGCGAGAATAAGATTTTATTTTATGGCGTACATAATTTTGAACAGGTAAATTAATCCACAGGTAAATGTATTTATCAATTATCTGGCAATAGTTGTGCAGCTATACAATTCAGATTTACAATATAAATATATTGTAACGACATTACCTCATTTCCCTGTGCAATCACGCAGTGGTAAAAGTAGTATCTACGTCATGCAAATAATACTTACTTTTACATACAACTTTAGTAGCGGTTTTAAATATATGTTTCTCTCCGGGACTATCAAGAACTGTTCATAATTTTATGATGTTTAACAGTTAAATTTGTTAATTGATAATACTACAAAAAGGGTGGACATTCACCTTTAAGAGTTCTGTGTGAAGTCAGATCATTTCCACTAAGATTAACTACTATCACCATAGCATAGGAAGCCATAACCGTCAAAATGTGGATATTTACAAACCATTCAATGATGGTCACTTTTACCCGTGTATTTACTTATAGTCAATTTCAATTCTTCTTTCCACCAATACATTTGTATTTTATTTTTTAGTAAATACTACAGTAAAGTTTCTTTTCAATGTGTGGGGCAGACATAGGGAAGTTGAACGGGTAGTGCCTTTTGTTAAGTTATTTTTCCCTACAGCAGAAGACGTCTTCTAGGTTACGCCACTGAACTTGGACAATTTCAAAACCAGTTGCAACAGACTAGACACATCAGAGTTATAGCCTTTGATTTTTTAAAAATTGTTTTCCGGTAGGCCTTAGACTATTCAAGCCAGTAGAGTGATACAGGCCCTCTTGTGCATCTTGTTACCGGAAGACTATAAGAATCTTCATTGGTATCCGGTGAAGATAGGAAATTCCAACCCGAGGTATACGTGTTTTTATCGGAACCGAGGCTCTGCCGAAGTTCCGATTAAACACTTATACCGAGGGTTGGAATTCCCTATCTGAACCGAATACCCATGATAGATTATTTTTCTTGCATATCAGAGACATGTTGTGCGTCGACGCCGCCAGATATTGACGTTTTGCATGTTTTTCTGCATACCGGAAGTTGGCGCGCGTGAATTTTATCTCGACCCTAAAGTGAGATGGAAATATCGAGCCCCGGTAAAATGACGGATTGTAATATTTTTGCATACCGGACAAGGATATCCGTCATTTTACCGGGGCTAGATATTTCCATCTCACCCTAGGGTCGAGATAAAATTCACGCGCGCCAACATCCGGTATGCAGGAAAACATGCAACACGTTAGTAGCTGGCGGCGTCAACGCACAACATGTCTGTGATATGCAAGAAACAGAATCTATCATGGGTATTCGGTGAAGATAGGGAATTCCAACCCTCGGTATAAGTGTTTTAATCGGAACCTCGGCAGAGTCTCGGTTCCGACAAAAACACTTATTAGTCGGGTTGGAATTCCCTATCTTCACCGGATACCCATGAAAGATTCTTATAATCTTTCATGGGTATCCGGTGAAGATAGGGAATTATAAAAATACTTTATTTTTGAAAAGTAAATTGAAAGGCCTCACAAATGGTACATATGTTCTTGATGACAATTTCAACCGTTACTGAGATATAGGTGGTTTTTGGTGTTTACACCTATCGCCTACCTGTGACCGTGACCTTTGATCTGGTGACCTGATTTCCCAGACTTGGTCAAGGTCACATAGTGGCACATATATGAGAGCATTGTTGGCGCTAGCTTGTTCGGTTTTCGAAATATACTTAGAAGTTTCTATTTTAGCCTGTTTAAAATCAAACCACTATGGCCGCCATATTTGATGACATCATCAACACCTTTTTCACACGATCGATAGAAGATGAAGAAAACATGATTGTGGCAAAGTTTCAAAATGGTCATGCAATAAATGTATTTTGACGATTTTTTCCAGTTTTTAAGCATCTGACGTCTCTGACGCATCACGTTATGACGTCATGACCCCGCTTGACCTTCTTGCACAACTAGACTCTGACCTTTACAATCTGTGAAAGTTTCACTCAAATCCGACCATAAATGGAGAAGATATAGCCATAGGAATGGGTGGAACGCAAAATTTAGTCGCAGGTAAACTATTGAATAAGTTACTGTGAAGCATAGGAGTGGTGAAAGACACAGGGCTGGTATTTATTGAATGTTGTTTCCCTTTATTTCTGAAACATGTATCTTGCTTCTAGTGAAAACCACATCAAAATTGTAGGTAAGATGGATATGCTGCACTACATTTTGTGAAGCACAGTTTGAAGTGTACCTCAGAATTCAAAAAGAGGGTGGTTACTTTCAGTTTGGAAAATATTTTAGAAAAAAAGCAGATCACGCCATCATCTAAGGCCCATTTTTATGTTGCACTGGGCCTGACTAATACCAAATTAGGATTGGATATTTTCGTGTAGGTATATATTAACTGACCTGTGTATATATAATCGTGGTCTAGGTCTGTCGTATAGTTCTTGAAAACAAAGTAGACTCAATGGTTTATTTGGATGTGTGTTATTTATTAAATGCCAATAAAGCTTTAATGTAACCCTATGAAAATGCAATATAAACAAAATAAACCCCATTCTCAACATCTGGTACACTGCTTTGCACCATTATTCGAATGTAAATCGAAGGTTTCCATATTGGTTACGTCATCGCGCCTTAGATTTCCGCCAAAACAAATTTGCATTCAAAATCAAACTTATCATCCAAATTTTGCAATGTCATTTAGCTATTTGCTCTATCTGTAGTATATATACATGAAAGCAGTGATAAAACATTCATCTGTATTGTAAATAACAAACATGCAACGCAAATCATCAACGACAAGTGTGGCCGACGGTCATATTGTTTATATATGAACAAACAGCTTAGCAACAGTGCACTATTTTCTGTGCCGTTGCCTTCCGGCTAACAAAACTTAAATATATTGAACATATCGAAGCGTCGTGATACACACGGGATTGGCCGAGCGTTCACTATTGAATAACTCCAAATGCAACTCCGAATGCGACGTCATCGTATTTTGGTTCCTATGGCAACCATTTACCAACGTTGCGTTTTGAGTGGACTTTATTTTTTAAAAAATAAATTGAAAGGCCTTACAAATGGTACATATGTTCTTGATAACAATTTCAACCGTTACTGAGATATAGGTGGTTATTGGTGTTTACACCTATCGCTTACCTATGACCTTGACCTTTGATCTGGTGACCTGATTTTCCCAGACTTGGTCAAGGTCACATAGTGGCACATATATGAGGGCATTGTTGGCGCCAGCTGGTTCGGTTTTCGAAATATACTTAGAAGTTTCTATTTTAGCCTGTTTAAAATCAAACCACTATGGCCGCCCTATTTGATGACGTCATCAACACCTTTTTCACACGATCGATAGAAGATGATGAACACATGATTGTGGTAAGGTTTCAAAATGGTCATGCAATAATTGTATTTTTGACGATTTTTTCCAGTTTTTAAGCGTCTGGCGTCTCTGACGCCATCACGTTATGACGTCATGACCCCGCATGACCTTTTTGCACAACTAGACCATGATCTTTACAATCTGTGAACGTTTCATTCAAATCCGACCATAAATGTCTGAGATCTAGCGCTAACAAGATTTTCATCATGACGTCAGTGGCGGCCATCTCGGATGACGTCATGCCCCTAAAAGCTTCGCGGCACTATTACAGAATGAGTTCTATCACTGTGTAAACTTTAGAGGCCGTGCGACCAGTCTTACTATGAAAAGTGGCGGTGAGAAGAATAAAGTCAAAATCTTGCCGAACAACAACAATAGGTCTTTCCACTGGAAGGTGGAAAGCCCTAATAATAATAATAATAACTAGATTTTGATCAGAACCTGATCAAACATGGGCTTTCCTTAATATGTAAAATCATACTCAATGACGTCATGACGTCACAATGGTTAGTGATGATAAAGACATTGATCTTGATTGATTTACTGTTAAACTGACGGAGAAAAGTTAGAAAGGGAACGCCCTCTCTCAGCAACACCATATCACAACGACAAAGTAACCCGTAATCCCACCCCCACCCCCCTCCTCCAGCCGCAGCACCCTAGAAGAAAAAAAAATAAAATAAAAAAAAGAAGAAATTTACGAGAAATCGTTCATAAGCGCCGAAAAAACATAAAAGTTTTACTGCGCAGCTTTTGTCATTTCAGTGGAAAAAGATGCGCACGGATTTAAAAAAACAAAAACAAAACAACAACCTTGGACACTGTGTTTGTTGGTGACGTCGTGAAAACAACTGTGGCACATAACACAAAACGTGATCAACCTAAACATTTTAACTATCCGCAGTATGATGTTGCCCAACAGCGATAAACCCAAAAAACGAGAAACGGTTAGAAGAAGAATTTCCATTTTTACATAGTTATATAGGAAAAAATGGAAAGTCATACTGCATGACGTGATGACGTCACAATGATCAGTGACATTAATAAAATGACCGTGATTGATTTACAGGCAAAACTGGTCGAAACATACAATCTGCAATAAAATGACCTTTTACGACTTAAGACGTCACTGGCCGACGTCACATTTAATGACATGATGACGTCATTTTATGTTCTTGCACAACTAGACTCTAAACTTGACAATCTGTGAAAGTTTCATTGAAATCCGACCATAAATGTTTGAGATCTAGCGCTGACAAGATTTTTATCATGACGTCACTGGCGGCTACCTTGGATTACGTCATCACCCCAAAAGCTACGGGGCACTATTCCAGCCTGAGCTGTACTGATGTGTAAACTTTTGACACGATGCGACCAATATTTCTATGAAAAGTGGAGCTAAGAAGAAGAAGAATAATAAGAATAAGAATAAACAGAACGAAAACAAAAGGTCTTTTCACTGAAAAGTGGAAAGCCCTAATAATAATCAGGTGTAAAATAGAAGGTCTGTTATTCTGTAATTTTAACAATAGTCCCCTGATACAATATCAGTTTTCATCCGTACTAAAGAGAGTCTTGTCTGATTAGTCTAGTTACTCGGCATTCTTTTAGGATTGGTGCTGCCACGACAGCAACCTACCACTGACATTCTGTCGAAACTAGCAAGAGGACAGGAATTTGGAATGTGGAGCTAAGCTCCAAGGCTTAGATTTCCTGTATTTTTTCCACTCAGTTATATTATACCAAGTGTTCTAGCACCAAAACAAATGGCGTACAACGGTCTGTAAGTCATGTGGAAAAAAAAAAGAAAGACGATTTCTAATATCATTATGGGGTTTGATTTTACAGAAACACCCGAAATTTATCTAATTATATAATTAATGCACTATTTCTATCACGAAAGACAACTTTTAAGGCGGTAGCCCCGTTGTCAACGCTTTTGTGTTTGTGATGTCTTGGCCTTTTATTCATCTTTAAAACTGTTCTTTGCTTCTGTGTGTGTTTGTGGTTGACTGTCGTCCTTGAACGTTACTTTTCCTGTTCGATTTTTCATATCTCTATTTATACAATATATATAGCTAAATTAATTTCTCATGATTCTCAGCATGTTGTTAACGAAAACGTAGTTGTTTTGGGTCAGCGTTTGGTGCGGTATGTCGGCTCCCCCTTCGTCAAACGATCAGGTTTAGCAGCTCCAAGCAGCCCGGTGGAACCAACTTAGGATTAGACGAATTGGATGTAAAGTTATGGTGGCAAGGTTATGGTGGTATGTGCTTGGGTGAAATAAAAGCAAAGTTAGTGACTGATTAAAGTCAGTCCAAGCCCAGGCTATATTCTGCTGCATTGTGGTAGCAATGATGTAGTATTGAGTTAAAACACCGCAATACTATCAACAACAGAAAAAGAGACAAAGTTCTTTAAGAACTAGCTACCAGATATTAAAGTATTTTGGTTAGAAAATGTGTTTAGGCTGAAGTGTCGCTATACAAATGACGTTGTGTCGCTGTATACGTATATAGGCATTTTGATATAAAAAAAAAACGGAATTAAATGAACTTTAAGAAATTGATCAAGATCTCTCTGTTTGACGATATGTGTATGAATTCTGTACAGAATGTATTTTAATGACGAATCTTACGAAAAACATGACTGACGAACGAACAAACGGTCGGATAAGCTTAACACTATGCCCCATCCACGATAGTGGTGCGGGCATAGCAGTTCAGATCAACATATTTTAATGTTTTCTAAACATTTTAATGTATTAAGCTTGAGAAACCTACATGCTTTAGTTAGTTTAGTCTCTTCGTAATAGGTTGTGTTGTGTACATGTCGTGCCATTAAGTATTTCGTCATTGTATTACGATGAACGATGGCCGACAGTTAAAGTCATACCTGACCATTGCATAGAAGAAAGAACATAAAACAAAATCAAGTCAGATATTTCAGAAGTGTCGGGTTTTATTATAACATAGTGTCGAACAGTTTTAAGTCATAATGGCAAATCCTATGAAAACCCCTCTTCTATTGCGGCTGAGACGTTCCTGAAAGACAAATATTTCAAGTTACAACAATTGGCTACTCTTTTATAAAATAAATCTGTTTTCCCATGTTATATATACGATAAAGTCACTTCCGGAAAATGTACTAAAACAAAGATAGCTTTTAGAACTGTTTACTGTTTTATATCAAAAGGTTGATTCATTTAATGGAGAGTTGGATGTTACATTATGATAAAGATTGTGATTTGTGGTTAGTTTTAAGGATATTTAAAGGGACACACGGCAGTCTTGAAGTGTTTGAAATGGGTGTCTCGATTTATATATGCAGTATCATTTTTACTTTTACCCTGGTAAATAAATCAAATTTTAAGTATCCACTATTTCGTCTTATTATACTATAAAAAAGAGTATGATAATGGACCTTTGGAAACAGCCAAAAACGACACATACGAACTATTGCAGTCTCGGTTTGATTGAGACTGTTCATGAGCGGTAGTGAAATATGCTAGCTACCGCTCACGCCCTCTAGCCCCGGGTTGAGCAGAACTCAATATTAATAAAATCAATAGTACAAAAGTGTAACCATCCCGAAGATGGCATGCATTTGGCGGTGGACATGGAGAGTTATAAGTTTTAATATAGTATTGGTGCAATAATATAAAAAAAAAAAATATGCAAAAACAAATGCGTAAAACTATTCTTGTAATTAATATTAATCATTGAACAAATACAATTGATGCAGAAAATCAATGTTGTAATAAAAGCATCTAATAAATAAATACAGGAGTTTAATGTTTGATGTTGTGTCTTCGATCTTTTCGCGTCGTACTCTTAATGTTCTATTCTCATGCTCTGGCTTCTGCAGTGTCAATGGATGACCTTTCTGAGGCTTTCCATATTTTTATTTATTATATAATAATAATAATAAATACCGAAAAGGTGATCCCGTGGAAGCAACAAACACAAACAAGGGAGAAAAATAGCAGATTCGGTTCTATTGAGTCTGTTCATAAGAGGTAATTATAAGATGCAACACCTTTCACGCCTTCTAGCACCGGCTAAAGCGATATTCTACTTTAAAGCAACACAGAATGGGCTTGATGATCCCATATGACCAGTAAATAATAACACTACTGATCCGTAGTCGGGGCGACTTTTTACGGCTGCCACACATCACTAAACAAACGCTAGTTTGAATGTCACTAAATACTGAAAAGGTGATCCCTTGGAAGCAACAAACACAAACAAGAGAGAAAAGTAGCAGACTCATTTTTATTGAGCCTGTTCATGAGAGATAATTATCAGATGCAGTAAGTTGACTGTGACAATGATTTTTGTCATATCGATGCCAAATTCAATAGGTGTATGATCAAACTCAATACAAACATTTATATACATTTGCATGAAGAGGGGTACAGCAAATCAGAACATAACAAAAGGTAAATTGGCCGTAAATATAACGGGATGTAGACGCCGTCTACAACGTAGATGTTATTGCAAAATATTCCCGTCTTCTTCAAATAGTCGGGTTAACAACTATTTAAGTTTATTATGTATTAGAAATAGTTTCAGTGTGACCTAAAATATTGTATATATAGAGTTTCAGGCGGGTGGGGTGATATACAGAAATGAAATGTATGAAGAAATGTAGATATATCTGGTGTCAATAGTGATAATAGGTTATATAATGTGTATTGGAGAAGTTGTAGGGCATTTGATAAAGTCCAAATTAAAACTAAAATTATTACTTAAATCATCGACTCTTGAACATACCTCCACCTTGGTCTCATCCTAATATCCACCTGTAAGAGGCGGGCAACAGTATCTTCCCCAACAATACCAATCTCTTCCGAGGTAATCGCAATCACTAGTATTCATACACCATCCAATGCCATTATTGGAATCGCGAGGGGGGCATGGTTTTGGCACTGGGAGTCTACCTAAAATGTATAGACATTGTTGAATATTGATTTGTAGTAGGCACAGACACAACGATTCAATAACTTCCATCGAGACGTTATATTACATTTTCTACGTCATAAACTGAATTATAAATGGTGCAAAGTAAAGTTCATCCCAACATAACGTATGTCATTCCTTTTTTTATATATACAATATTGCTTGAATATGGTTTAAACACACTGACCGTTCCAGTGCGGTACCCATATTGTCAACCCTCTTATGTTTGTGTTGTCGTACAGTTTGCTTCTTTTTATCTTTCTAAATGTTGTTTGTTTTGTATGCGTGTACTTGATTACACGCATACATATATTGCAATAAATCGCTAAGTATGATGTATGAACGTTCTATAATAAATATGTGTGTTTCTATGGTATTGTATGCAACGCCGGTCAGGCGCTCGCGGAGCACTTAAAAATAGCAGTGTAAAATCTACGAAACTGCTTTTTTCCCCTATTGTATCAAGTACTCTCATTTCAAAATTATTAATCAACTATCAAAATGAAATATCCCGTCTTCACCACTAATGGCACGTGCAATACAAATATGATGCCATTCTGAATTTTCGACGTCATTTAAGGTACTTTGCCGCCTTATCTGCCCATGTCGCCATTTTTAAAGAAATTCAAAGTACTGAAAGTACTGAGAATGCAAGGTTTGATAGGAAAGACTGTATGAATATTTCCACGATTGCTGGACATTTAAAATGTCTATGAATTTGTCATACTTTTAGCCAACTTGGCGATCTTGGGCGACCTATAAAAATCTTAGAGGGTCGATCCATTCCAAATATTTAAGGATCAATTGTCATTAAACTGTTTTAAATCTAGACTAGAATATTATTTTATGAAATTGCTGATGGATAGACATATTTGTGTTTTACGGCCGAACTGTCACTCAAGATGACCTCCATGTCTAAAATTATGTCATTTATAGAGTGGCGTGTACTAAGTAGTCTTTCGGGAACAAGATACACAAGAGGACCTGTATCACTCTACTGGCTTGAATAGTCTAAGGCCTACTGGAAAACAAATCCTGTAGTAGCTTCACATTTTCTCTTTTTCCCTGCTATTGATTTAGACTGATATATGTAGCTCTACATGTTTTATGAACATTTTGCCCAGGCTGTACACATAACTTGTCGCCACGAGCTATACTTGCTCTATTTACACCATTACATCCTTTCTTCATTAAAATAATAGTATATTGTCCATTGTCAAGACTGCTCTCGCAAATTGAAAAAAAAACAGATCTACTATCACAGCTATACTATCATAAAGAAATTGCAGAAAACATGAACTTGAAGATATAATACGGTATTCTGTTATGATTAAGTAAGTGCTATACATTCCGCGAAGTGCCGACTCGAAGTACGCTGACATTTTTGTTTAGTTAAAACTGTGACGAAACGAGGTACGAAACTGAGGACGAAACGCAATTGCTCATTTTGATACTAAAACAGTTGTTTATACATATCGTTTTCTCGTCAATCTACCTTATAAAATCATCCAAACATAAATAGAAAAAGTAATATGTATAAATGCATACAGGAATTAATTTACAAATGCAAATACAATTTTCAAATGCAAATAACTCGTACAACAGGCAAGATTGTAAAGAACTAGTAACCTGATAGCGCAATTATCCGAATTTCGAAATACGCTACAATGTTTTTCTTCTGAAGCAAATGTGTCCAATTCTTGTTTTCTAATCATATATTTATATATTGTTTTAGAAACAATTGAAAAATATTCTGCTGTAAATTGTCCGGGGTGTTTTCTTACTTTCATAATAATATAACACAAGCGAAGGTGCGCGTGACGTTACATCGTGTTTCTCCCTTGATGAGAAAACCTTGCAAAAATTCGCTTGAAAAAAAATCGCCCACATCTGATACATAATGATATTTTCGTAGAGTTTCTCGACCTGTTTATTTGCATAATAGTTGTTTTCAGCATCCAATATGTTCGTCTAGCATAGATCAGCATACATGTGCGATTTGAAGCCTCGATTCATGAGACAAAATGTAGGTTATCCGCCAGATGGCGATGAGGATGCGCCAAAAGCAATAGCTATGTATGCAAGTTGAAAATCAACCTTGCAATTAAAAATGGAATATTTACAGAAAAATGAACATCTAACAGTGTTGTGTAATTTAATTTTGTATACGATTAAGAAAAACGAGAAGTCTGATGCTTTTATTGACTAATAAAGCCTAAGGCGAAATTCGTTGAAGAATGCACACACTTATGATTAGTATAGACAATTTCCTTGTAGGACGACATTGCAAACAGTCTGAAATTGTCATATGGCAGTGTACAAGATATCATAAAAAAATAATAGTTATAAAAGAAATGTTCCAAAACTGTTAAATCAGGAACAGCAAAACGAAACAATTCATGCACCAAACGAGTTTCTGAAATCGACCAACCAAACTAAACAATTTCATTCTGCATTATGATAACACACCTGCCCAAAAGGCTAGTGAAACAACACAATTGAATCCCTGAACATTCAGACCTCTCTCTACTCGCCAGATTTGAAGCCCGTTTGACTTCTTCGTTTTTCCACCGTTGAAAGGAAAACTGAGGTAAATGGTACGACTCAACTGACATTTTGCCGGTAAAACTTTTAGAACATTCTTAAGGCAATTTTAGCGGAAGAATGTGCTCCATCATTTTATTCCTGGATCCACAGATGGAAGAAATGTATTTATTACATTTCTATGGATGAAAAAACCCGAACGCAAAAATAACTAACTGTGGCGTTGAGTCATGACGTCAATAACGTGTTGATGACGTCGACGTCATCCGCCGATAACGCTAAATAAAGCGACTAATTCTGGTTAAAATCATAAATAATCTGATAAAAAAATCGAATAAATAGATTATTTAACTGTTTTGATCGATGATATGGACATCCTTCACTCGATGGTAGGCGTGTGTTGTTTTATCACTCACTCCCTCCCTTACGCTCGTAAAAAACAATCACACGCCTATCATCTCGTGAAGGATTTCCCTATAATCTATCACAACAGTTAAATAATTTCTATATATAACACAGGAAGATAGTTTGAAAAGGTTTAAGAAATAAAAAAAAGCAGTATGAAAGGAGAGATTTGAACATGATAAACATAAAATATATTGCAGTCTCGGTTTGATTGTTCACTGACGGTGGTGCAAATTGCTTGCTACCGTTCACGTCCTCTAGCTCTGGTAAGTCATGCACTTTTGGTTATCAGTCCCGAATGAAATTAACATTTGTTTTATTTTGATTAAACGAGTATTATTTAAAGTGAACCATATATTGTACCAGAAGAAATTTACAGAATATTATAAATGTTATTAACACTTACCCGATACTGTCAGTGAACACACAACCAGCAACAATAAAACTATTCGAAGATTTGCCATGTTTACTCCGGTACTGGTTAAACAGTGCATGAGAACACAATTAATAGTTTGTCTTTTATAGGAAACATTCTAACCGCACAAACAATGTTAATGCGAAACAACGCTTGTCAAAACAAATAAATTAGATGTACGAGTTGAAAAGAAAAATGCATCGTACACGACATTATACTTATACAACCGGATGTGCTCTATTTTACCTCATTAGTGAGACGTAAATATACTGATGCTTAAAAGAAACGAAACTCGTGAATTTCCGCTATATGTACAATATGTTGCTGTTAAGCGAATGTTACATGACTATGTAAGACCTTTCTTTTCGGTAAAAAACAACAACACTAAAACAATACATAACACAGCAAATAGTATTCCTTCAAAGACAGAGGACGCGTTTGGTTCAAGCATGTGAGCAAACTTAGGATGCAAAAGTTTGCAAACTCTTTACGTTAAATACAGTACTTAAATGGCTCAATTTTTCAAAGAGAAACATCAACATTGATGCATTTCTTGTTACAAAGTGTACTGTGATTAAAACGTCTACAACATCACAGTTGTGGCCTTTCTCTAACTAACTGCAACCTCTTTTTGCAAAACATCTTTGGATTTCTTTGGAATAGTATGTGGAATTAAGTGTGCAGTTATACAATATATAGCGGAAATTCCCGAGTTGCGTTTCTTTTTCGTTTCAGTATATTTGGAGGTAAAAACTTAATTAATAAATTAAGTGGCTAATTATCATTTTTGAAATGCCGCATGTTACAATATTCCTATTGGTTGAAAGTTTGTATGCTGTTTTTAAATGAATGTTTCCTTGTAACATTTCAAAACCGGATATATACATCAAGTGCACAATACGAAATATTTACAAAACATTATTCAGACAAATAAATGTTCAAAATATTGTTTCTTACGGATTGCGGGATTTGTATAGTACTAGTTTTACCCAGGAAAAGTGGTTGGTTTGCCTCCACCACAAAACAATCGACGTCATAACTTTACATGTGTTGAAAATGACGTAAAACACCATACAAACAACCAAACGAACATCAAAATATAAGTTTACGTCCATGTTAGGAACGCTGTTAGATAGAGCGTATCATAGCTAAACATTATTTCTATCTATCGTAGGTGATTTGCTGGCTTGGAATATTAGTAATTATTTTTCAAACGGTGAGTCTACCCAGGTCCCTGCCCGTGCATGAAAATTGCCCGGAGTGACACCTGTGGTCTTACTCCACCAATGGAAGTTTGAAAGTCGCTATTGTCATTAGCTATTGGCGCGACTATAACATATATTTCAATTCAATTCAGACTTTCTTATACTATGTCAACAAAACATGTTTGTTTTCTTGAAAACAGACATTCAACAAACATTCAATGAAGAGTCGTTTAGTAACACATCGAATGGAAGAAGACAAGTGATGTTTTCGATATATGATTTTCAAAATCGGAGTAATTTTATTTTACGTTACATCGAAAAGTATGTTACCATAGGATGAGGACAATTCTGACGCCAATGCCACTATTTGTGCAACTTTGGTAACCCACCAGGAAAGGATGTTGTATGCAATTAATACCGCTTCTGTCTTTACAGGTTCATGGGGATATGTTACTCTGGTTAGGAACTATGGACGGATACGGTATGCAATAGAGTTTAATGAAGAAGATTGATGAAGTTCAAGCTATATATTCATCTGGTGAATGTGTTTCCTGCTGGTGGTACCAATTTTGTAACCAAAGACATGATTTGTACAACGTTCGTAGATCGTAATGTCGTAATCACTTATGCAAATAGCGCTATCAGTTTATTAGAAGTCCTTAAGATATGTGTATATTGTTTACAGTGATCGTGACGTTTCAGGGTAATTTGCCCAACTTTGAAAGATGGTCATTCAGTGATGCATCATACCGAATATATGAAACATGCAGATTCATCTGAAACGCCAATTGACTCATTTGATGGAGACTGATGGATATCAGATAATTAGTGACTACACTTCCTTAAGATGAAGATAATATTGTTTCGCTAGCCTCATTTAGAACCTGACTGTTAATATTTATGAGCGATGCTTTACATTTCTGTCCAAGCCTTTAAAAGGATACTGTATAAACAATTTCATTCACTTTAGTTTATTATGGTCGAATGCAAGTTCAAGTAAATTGTATACAGGTTTGGTAGGTAAACATTTTAACAGGTCCAAATTCATATTGGAACAGCCATTACGGCTAGCAGCCGATTCCTAAAGAAAACTCCTACATGGTTAAAGAGCAACGTCAATGATTATTGGTGGCCGCATTAGGGCAGTTCGTATGGGCAGTCATACCGTGGCGTGGTCTAGTGGTAGAGGTTCATTCCCAGGCCAGGTTACAATGATTATTAGTGGCCGCATTTGGGCAGTTCGTACGGGCAGCCACGGCGTGTTATAGTGGTAGAGGTTCAATCCCAGGCCAGGTTACAATGATTATTAGTGGCCGCATTAGGGCAGTTCGTACGGGCAGACACGGTGTGTTCTAGTGGTAGAGGTTCAATCAAAGGCCAGGTTACAATGATTATTAGTGGCCGCATTAGGGCAGTTCGTACGGGCAGCCAAGGCGTGTTCTAGTGGTAGAGGTTCAATCCCAGGGCAGGTTACAATGATTATTAGTGGCCGCATTAGGGCAGTTCGTACGGGCAGCCACGGCGTGTTCTAGTGGTAGAGGTTCAATTACAGGCCAGGTTACAATGATTATTAGTGGTCAAATTAGGGCAGTTCGTACGGGCAGCCACGGCGTGTTCTAGTGTTAGAGGTTCAATCCCAGGCCAGGTTACAATGATTATTAGTGGCCGCATTAGGGCAGTTCCTACGGGCAGCCACGGCGTGTTCTAGTGGTAGAGGTTCAACCCCGGCCAGGTTACAATGATTATTAATGGCAGCATTAGGGTAGTTTGTACGGGCAGCCACGGCGTGTTCTAGTGGTAGAGGTCCAATCCCAGGTCAGGTTACAATGATTATTAGTGGCCGCATTAGGGCAGTTCGTACGGGCAGCCACGGCGTGCTCTAGTGGCAGAGGTTCAACCCCGGCCAGGTTACAATGATTATTAATGGCCGCATTAGGGTAGTTTGTACGAGCAGCCACGGCGTATTCTAGTGGTAGGGGTTCAATCCCAGGCCAGGTTACAATGATAATTAGTGGCCACATTAGGGCAGTTCGTACGGGCAGCCACGGCGTGTTCTAGTGGTAGAGGTTCAATCCCAGGCCAGGTTACAATGATTATTAGTGGCCGCATTAGGGCAGTTCGTACGGGCAGATACGGCGTGTTCAAGTGGTAGAGGTCCAATCCCAGGCTAGGTTACAATGATTATTAGTGGCCGCATTAGAACAGTTCGTACGGGCAGTCCCGGCGGGTTCTAGTGATATAGGTTCAATCCCAGGCCAGGTTACAATGATTATTAGTGGCCGCATTAGAACAGTTCGTACAGGCAGCCACGGCGTGTCTAGTGGTAGAGGTTCAACGCCGACCAGGTTACAATGATTATTAATGGCCGCATTAGGGCAGTTCGAACGGGCAGCCACGGCGTGTTCTAATGGTAGAAGTTCAATCCCAGGCCAGGTTACAATGATTATTAGAGACCACATTAGGGCAGTTCGTACAGGCAGCCACGGCGTGATCTAGTGGTAGAGGTTCAATCCCAGGCCAGGTTACAATGATTATTAGAGGTCATATTAGGGCAGTTCGTACGGGCAGCCACGGCGTGTTCTAGTGGTAGAGGTTCAATCCCAGGCCAGGTTACAATGATTATTGGTGGCCGCATAAGGGCAGTTCGTACGGGCAGATACGGCGTGTTCTAGTGGTAGAGGTCCAATCCCAGGCTAGGTTACAATGATTATAAGTGGCAGCATTAGGACAGTTCGTACGGGCAGCCACGGCGTGTTCTAGTGATAGAGGTTCAATCCCAGACCAGGCTACAATGATTATTAGTGGCCGCATTAGGGCAGTTCGTACGGGAAGCCACGGCGTGTTCTAGTGGTAGAGGTTCAATCCCACGCCAGGTTACAATGATTATTAGTGGCCGCATTAGGGCAGTTCGTACGGGCAGCCACGGCGTGTTCTAGGGTAGAGGTTAAACGCCGACCAGGTTACAATGAGTATTAATGGCCGCATTAGGGCAGTTCGTGAGGGCAGCCATGGCGTGTTCTAGTGGTAGAGGTTCAACCCCGGCCAGGTAACAATGATTATTAAAAGCCGCATTAGGGCAGTTCGAACGGGCAGCCACGGCGTGTTCTAGTGGAAGAGGTTCAATCTCAAGCCAGGCTACAGTGATTATTAATGGCCGCATTAGGGCAGTTCGTACGGGCAGCCACGACGTGTTCTAGTGGTAGAGGTTCAATCCCAGGCCAGGTTACAATGATTATTAGTGGCCACATTAGGGCAGTTCGTACGGGCAGCCACGGCGTGTTCTATTGGTAGAGGTTCAATCCCAGGCCAGGTTACAATGATTATTAGTGGCTGCATTATGGCAGTTCGTACGGACAGCCACGGCGTGTTCTAGTGGTAGAGGTTCAACGCCGGCCAGGTTACAAATGTTATTAATGGCCGCATTAGGGCAGTTCGTATGGGCAGCCACGGCGTGTTCTAGTGGTAGAGGTTCAACCCAGGCCAGGCTACAATGATTATTAATGGCCGCATTAGGGCAGTTCGAAAGGGCAGCCACGGCGTGTTCTAGTGGTAGAGGTTCAATCCTAGGCCAGGCTACAATGATTATTAGTGGCCGCATTAGGGCAGTTTGTACGGGCAGCCACGGCGTGTTATAGTGGTAGAGGTTCTATCCCAGGCCAGGTTACAATGATTATTAGTGGCCACATTAGGGCAGTTCGTACGGGCAGCCACGGCGTGTTCTAGTGGTAAAGGTTCAATCCCAGGCCAGGTTACAATGATTATTGGTGGCCGCATTCGGGCAGTTCGTACGGGCAGATACGGCGTGTTCTAGTGGTAGAGGTTCAATCCCAGGCTAGGTTACAATGATTATTACTCGCCGCATTAGGACAGTTCGTACGGGCAGCCACGGCGTATTCTAGTGGTAGAGGATCAATCCCAGTCTAGGTTACAATGATTATTAGTGGTCGCATTAGGGCAGTTCGTACGGGCAGCTACGGCGTGTTCTAGTTGTAGAGGTTCAATTCCAGGCCAGTTTACAATGATTATTAGTGGCCACATTAGGGCAGTTCGTACGGGCAGCCACGGCGTGTTCTAGTGGTAGAGGTTCAATCCCAGGCCAGGTTACAATGATTACTAGTGGCCGCATTAGGGAAGTTCGTACGGGCAGCCACGGCGTGTTCTAGTGGTAGAGGTTCGAGGCCGACCAGGTTACAATGATTATTAATGGCCGCATTTGGGCAGTTCGTACGGGCAGCCACGGCGTGTTCTAGTGGTAGAGGTTCAACCCCACCCAGGTTACAATGATTATTAATGGCCGCATTAGGCAGTTCGAATGGGATGCCACGGCGTGTTCTAGTGGTAGAGGTTCAATCCGAGGCCAGGCTACAATGATTATTAATGGTCGCATTAGGGCATTTCGTACGGGCAGCCACGGCGTGTTCTAGTGGTAGAGGTTCAATCCCAGGCCAGGTTACAATGATTATTAGTGGCAACATTATGGCAGTTCGTAAGGGCAGCCACGGCGTGTTCTAGTGGTAGAGGTTCAATCCCAAGACAGGTTACAATGAATATTGGTGGCCGCATTAGGGCAGTTCGTACGGGCAGATACGGCGTGTTCTAGTGGTAGAGGTTCAATCCCAGGCTAGGTTACAATGATTATTAGTGGCCGCATTAGGGCAGTTCGTACGGGCAGCCACGGCACGTTCTAGTGGTAGAGGTTCAATCCCAGTCCAGGTTACAATGCTTATTTGTGGCAGCATTAGGGCAGTTCGTATGGGCAGTCACGCCGTGTTCTATTGGTGGAGGTTTAATCCCAAGCCAGGTTACACTGATTATTGGTGGCCGCATTAGGGCAGTTCGTACGGGCAGCCATACCGTGGCGTGTTCTAGTGGTAGAGGTTCAATCCGAGGCCAAGTTGCAATGATTATTAATGGCCGCAGTAGTGCAGTTCGTACGGGCAGCCATACCGCGGCTTGTTCTAGTGGTAGAGGTTCAATCCCAGGCCAGGTTACAATGGTTATTAGTGGCCGCATTAGGGCAGTTCGTACGGGCAGCCATACCGTGTTCTAGTGGTAGAGGTTCAATCCCAGGCCAGGTTACAATGATTATTAGTGTCCGCATTAGGGCAGTTCGTACGTGCAGCCATACCACGGCGTCTTCTAGAGGAAGAGGTTCAATCCCAGGCCAGGTTACAATGATTATTAGTGGCCGCATTAAGGCAGTTCTTACCGTGTTCTAATGGTAGAGGTTCAATCCCAGGCCAGCTTTCAATGATTATTGGTGGCCGCATTAGATCAGTTCGTATGGGCAGTCACGGCGTGTTCTAGTGGTAGAGGTTTAATCCCAGTCCAGGTTACAATGATTATTAGTGGCCGCATTAGGGCGGTTCGTACGGGCAGCCATACAGCGGCGTGTTCTAGTGGTAGAGGTTCAATCCCAGGCCAGGCTACAATGATTATTAGTGGCCGCATTAGCGCAGTTCGTACAAGCAGCCACGGCGTGTTCTAGTGGTAGAGGTTCAATCCCAGGCCAGGTTACAAAGATTATTAGTGGACACATTAGGGCAGTTCGTACGGGCAGCTACGGCGTGTTCGAGTGCTAGAGGTTCAATCCCAGGCCAGGTTACAATGATTATTGGTGGCCGCATTAGGGCAGTTCGTACGGGCAGGCATACCGCGTTGTGTTCTAGACGTAAAGTTTCAATCCCAGGCCAGGTTACAATGATTATTGGTGGCCGCATTAGGGCAGTTCGTACAGGCAGCCACGGCGTGTTTTAGTGGTAGAGGTTCAATCTCAGGCCTGGTTACAATGATTATTAGTAGCCGCATTAGGGCTGTTCGTACGGGCAGCCATACCGCGGCGTGTTCTAGAGGTAGAGGTTCAATCCCAGGCCAGGTTACAATGATTATTAATGGCCGCATTAGGGCAGTTCGTACGGATAACAATGATTATTAGTGGCCGCATTATGGCAGTTCGTATGGGCAGCCATACCACGGCGTGTTCTAGTGGTAGAGGTTCAATTCCAGGCCAGGTTACAATGGTTATTAGTGGCCGCATTAGGGCAGTTCGTACGGGCAGCCATACCGTGTTCTAGTGGTAGAGGTTCAATCCGAGGCCAGGTTACAATGATTATAAGTGGCCGCATTAGGGCAGTTCGCACGGGCAGCCATACCGCGACGTGTTCTAGTGGTAGAGGTTCAATCCCAGGTCAGGTTACAATGATTATAAGTGGCCGCATTAGGGTAGTTCGTACGGGCAGTCACGGCGTGTTCTAGTGGTAGAGGTTCAATCCCAGGCCAGGTTACAATGATTATTAGTGACCGCATTAGGGCAGTTCGTACAGGCAGCCACGGCGTGTTCTAGTAGTAGAGGTTCAATCCCAGGCCAGGTTACAATGATTATTATTGGCCACATTACGATAGTTCGTACGGGCAGCCACGGCGTGTTCTAGTGGTAGAGGTTCAATCCCAGGCCAGGTTACAACGATTATTGGTGGCCGCATTACGGCATTTCGTACGGGCAGCCACGGCGTGTTCTAGTGGTAAAGGTTCATTCCCTGGCCAGGTTATAATGATTATTAATGGCCGCATTAGGGTAGTTAATACTCGCAATTATACCGTGTTCTAGTGGTAGAGGTTCAATCCCAGGCCAGGTTACAATGATTATTAGTGGCCACATTAGGGTAGTTTGTACGGGCAGCCACGGCGTGTTCTAGTGGTAGAGGTTCATCCCAGCCAGGTTACAATGATTATTAAAGGCCGCATTAGGGCAGTTCGTACGAGCAGCCATACCTTGTTCTAATGGTAGAGATTCAATCCCAGGCCAGGTTTGAATGATTATCAGTGGCCGCATTAGGACAGGTCGTACGGGCAACCACACCGTGTTCTAATGGTAGATGTTCAATCCCAAAACAGGTTACAATGATTAGTAATGGCCGCATTAGGGCAGTTCGTACTGGCAGCCATGGCGTGTTGTAGTGGTAAAGGTTCAATCCCTGGCCAGGTTAAAATGATTATAAGTGGCCGCATTCGGGCAGTTCGCACGGGCAGCCACGGCGTGTTGTAGTGGTAGAGGTTCAATCCCAGGCCAGCTTACAATGATTATTAGTTGCCACCTTACGGCAGTTCGTAGGAGCAGCCACGGCGTGTTCTAGTGGTAGTGGTTCAATCCCAGGCCAGGTTACAATGATTATTGGTGGCCGCATTAAGGCAGTTCGTACGGGCAGCCACTGCGTGTTCTAGTGGTAGAGGTTCAATCCCAAGCCAGGTTATAATAATTATTAGTGGCCACATTAGGGCAGTTCGTACTGGCAGCCACGGCATGTTCTAGTGGTAGAGGTTCAATCCCAGGCCAGGTTACAATGATTATTATTGGCCGCATTAGGGCAATTCGTACGGGCAGCCATACCGCGACGTGTTCTAGTGGTAGAAGTTCAATCCCAGGACAGGTTACAATGATTATTAATGGCCGAATTAGGGCAGTTCATATGGGCAGCCATACCAATGTGTGTTCTAGTGGTAGATGGTCAATCCCAGGCCAGGTTACAATGATTATTAGTGGCCGCATTAGGGCAGTTCGTACGGGCAGTCATACCACGATGTGTTCTAGTGGTAGACATTCAATCACAGGCCAGGTTACAATGTTTATTGGTGGCCGCATTAGGGCAGTCCGTACGGGCAGCCATATCACGGCGTCTTCTAGTGGTAGAGGTTTAATCCCAGGTCAGGTTACAATGATTATAAGTGGCCGCATTAGGGTAGTTCGTACTGGCAGCCACGGCGTGTTCTAGTGGTCGAGGGTCAATCCCAGGCCAGGTTACAATGATTATTAATGGCCCCATTAGGGCAGTTCGTACGGGCAGCCATGGCGTGTTCTAGTGGTAGAGGTTCAATCCCAGGACAGGTAACAATGATTATTAGTGGCCACATTAAGAAAGATCGTACGGGCAGCCACGGCGTGTTCTAGTGATAGAGGTTCAATCCCAGGCCAGGTTACAATGATTATTGGTGGCCGCATTAGGGCAGTTCGTACGGGCAGCCACGGCGTGTTCTAGTGGTAGAGGTTCAATCCCAGGCCAGGTTAGAATGATTATTATTGGCCAAATTAGGGCATTTCGTACGGGCAGCCACGGCGTGTTCTAGTGGTAGAGGTTCAATTCCAGGCCAGGTTACAATGATTATTAATGGCTACATTAGGCCAGTTCGTACGGGCAGCCATGGCGTGTTCTATTGGTAGAGATTTAATCCCAGGCCAAGTTACAATGATTATTAATGGCTGCATTATGGCAGTTCGTACGGGCAGCCACGGCGTGTTCTAGTGGTAGAGGTTCAACGCCGGCCAGGTTACAATGATTATTAATGGCCGCATTAGGGCAGTTTGAACGGGCAGCCACGGCGTGTTCTAGTGGTAGAGGTTCAACCCCGGCCAGGCTACAATGATAATTAATGGCCGCATTAGGGCAGTTTGAACGGGCAACCACGGCGTGTTCTAGTAGTAGACGTTCAATCCTAGGCCAGGCTACAATGATTATTAGTGGCTGCATTAGGGCAGTTTGTACGGGCAGCCACGGCGTGTTCTAGTGGTAGAGGTTAAATCCCAGGCCAGGTTACAATGAGTATTGGTGGCCGCATTAAGGCAGTTTGTACGGGCAGATACGGCGTGTTCTAGTGGTAGAGGTTCAATCCCAGGCTAGGTTGCAATGATTATTATTGGCCGCATTAGGACAGTCCGTACGGGCAGCTACGACGTGTTCTAGTGGTAGAGGTTCAATTCCAGGCCAGTTTACAATAATTATTAGTGGCCACATTAGGGCAGTTCGTACGGGCAGCCACGGCGTGTTCTAGTGGTAGAGGTTCAATCCCAGGCCAGGTTACAATGATTATTAGTCGCCGCATTGGGGCAGTTCGTACGGGCAGCCACGGCGTGTTCTAGTGATAGAGGTTCAACGCCAACCAGGTTACAATGATTATTAATGGCCGCATTAGGGCAGTTCGTACGGGCAGCCACGGCATGTTCTAGTGGTAGAGGTTCAACCCCGCCCAGGTTACGATGATTATTAATGGCCGCATTAGGGCAGTTCGAACGGGATGCCACGGCGTGTTCTAGTGGTACAGGTTCAATCCGAGGCCAGGCAACAATGATTATTAATGGCCGCATTGCGGCAGTTCGTATGGGCAGCCTCGGCGTGTTCTAGTGGTAGAGGTCCAATCCCAGGCCAGGTTACAATGATTATTAGTGGCCACATTAGGGCAGTTCGTATGGGCAGCCACGGCGTGTTCTAGTGGTAGAGGTTCAATCCCAGGCCAGGTTACAATGATTATTGGTGGCCGCATTAGTGCAGTTCGTACGGGCAGATACGGCGTGTTCTAGTGGTAGAGGTTCGATCCCAGGCTAGGTTACAATGATTATTAGCGGCCACATTAGGGCAGTTCGTACGGGCAGCCACGGCGCGTTCTAGTGGTAGAGGTTCAATCCCAGGCCAGGTTACAATGATTATTGATGGCCGCATTAGGGCAGTTCGTATGGCCAGTCACGGCGTGTTCTAGTGGTAGAGGTTCAATCCCAGGCCAGGTTACAGTGATTATTAGTTTCCGCATTAGGGCAGTTCGTACGGGCAGCCATACCGCGGCGTGTTCTAGTGGTAGAGGTTCAATCCCAGGCCAGGCTACAATGATTATTAGTGGCCCCATTAGCGCAGTTCGTACAATTAGCCACGGCTTGTTCTAGTGGTTGAGGTTCAATCCCAGGCCAGGTTACAAAGATTATTAGTGGCCACATTAGGGCAGTTCGTACGGGCAGCTACGGCGTGTTCGAGTGCTAGAGGTTCAATCCCAGGCTAGGTTACAATGATTATTGGTGGCCGCATTAGGGCAGTTCGTACGGGCAGCCACGGCGTGTTCTAGTGGTAGAGGTTCAATCCCAGGCCAGGTTACAATGATTATTAGTGCCCGCATTATTGCAGTTCGTACGGACAGACATACCGCGTTGTGTTCTAGAGGTAAAGGTTCAATACAAGGGCAGGTTACAATGATTCTTGGTGGCCGCATTAGGGCAGTTCGTACGGGCAGCCAAGGCGTGTCCTAGTGGTAGAGGTTCAATCCCAGGCCAGGTTACAATGATTATTATTGGCCGCATTAGGGCAGTTCGTACGGGCAGCCATACCGCGGCGTGTTCTAGAGGTAGAGGTTCAATCCCAGGCCAGGTTACAATGATTATTAGAGGCCGCATTAGGGCAGTTCGTACGGGTTGCAATGATTATTAGTGGCCGCATTAGGGCAGTTCGTATGGGCAGAAATACCACGGCGTGTTCTAGTGGTAGAGGTTCAATCCTAGGCCAGGTTACAATGATTATTAATGGCCGCATTAGGGCAGTTCGTACGGACAGCCACGGCGTGTTCTAGTGGTAAAGGTTCAATCCCAGGCCAGGTTACACTGATTATTAGTGGCCACATTAGGACAGTTCGTACGGGCAGCCACGGCGTGTTCTAGTAGTAGAGGTTCAATCCCAGACCAGGTTACAATGATTATTAGTGGCCGCAGCCATACCGTGTTCTAGTGGTATAGGTTCAATCCGAGGCCAGGTTACAATGATTATAAGTGGCCGCATTAGGGCAGTTCGTACGGGCA
Source organism: Cyrtodaria siliqua (assembly GCA_037043455.1). Lineage (NCBI taxonomy): Eukaryota > Metazoa > Mollusca > Bivalvia > Adapedonta > Hiatellidae > Cyrtodaria > Cyrtodaria siliqua. The sequence goes on along the minus strand of JAWPHD010003877.1, from coordinate 152,485 downwards.
GCCATACCGTGACGTGTTCTAGTGGTAGAGGTTCAATCCCAGGACAGGTTTCAATGATTATGAATGGCCGCATTAGGGCAGTTCGTACGGGCAGTCATACCACGATGTGTTCTAGTGGTAGATGTTCAATCCCAGGCTAGGTTACAATGTTTATTGGTTGCCGCATTAAGGCAGTCCGTACGGGCAGTCATACCACGATGTGTTCTAGTGATAGATGTTCAATCCCAGGCCAGGTTACAATGATTATAAGTGGCCGCATTAGGGTAGTTCGTACGGGCAGCCACGGCGTGTTCTAGTGGTAAAAGTTCAATCCCAGACCAGGTTACAATGATTATTAGTGGCCGCATTAGGGCAGTTCGTAAAGGCAGCCACGGCGTGTTCTAGTGGTAGAGGTTCAATCCCAGGCCAGGTTACAATGATTATTAATGGCTGCATTATGGCAGTTCGTACGGGCAGCCACGGCGTGTTCTAGTGGTAGAGGTTCAACGCCGGCCAGGTTACAATGATTATTAATGGCCGCATTAGGGCAGTTTGAACGGGCAACCACGGCGTGTTCTAGTGGTAGAGGTTCAACCCCGGCCAGGCTACAATGATAATTAATGGCCGCATTAGGACAATTTGAACGGGCAACCACGGCGTGTTCTAGTAGTAGACGTTCAATCCTAGGCCAGGCTACAATGATTATTAGTGGCTGCATTAGGGCAGTTTGTACGGGCAGCCACGGCGTGTTCTAGTGGTAGAGGTTAAATTCCAGGCCAGGTTATAATGATTATTTGTGGCCACATTAGGGCAGTTCGTACGGGCAGCCACGGCGTGTTCAAGTGGTAAAGGTTAAATCCCAGGCCAGGTTACAATGAGTATTGGTGGCCGCATTAAGGCAGTTTGTACGGGCAGATACGGCGTGTTCTAGTGGTAGAGGTTCAATCCCAGGCTAGGTTGCAATGATTAGTATTGGCCGCATTAGGACAGTCCGTACGGGCAGCTACGACCTGTTCTAGTGGTAGAGGTTGAATTCCAGGCCAGTTTACAATAATTATTAGTGGCCACATTAGGGCAGTTCGTACGGGCAGCCACGGCGTGTTCTAGTGGTAGAGGTTCAATCCCAGGCCAGGTTACAATGATTATTAGTGGCCACATTAGGACAGTTCGTACGGGCAGCCACGGCGTGTTCTAGTAGTAGAGGTTCAATCCCAGACCAGGTTACAATGATTATTAGTGGCCGCAGCCATACCGTGTTCTAGTGGTATAGGTTCAATCCGAGGCCAGGTTACAATGATTATTAGTGGCCACATTAGGGCAGTTCGTACGGGCAGCCACGGCGTGTTCTAGTAGTAGAGGTTCAATCCCAGACCAGGTTACAATGATTATTAGTGGCCGCAGCCATACCGTGTTCTAGTGGTATAGGTTCAATCCGAGGCCAGGTTACAATGATTATAAGTGGCCGCATTAGGGCAGTTCGTACGGGCAGCCATACCGTGACGTGTTCTAGTGGTAGAGGTTCAATCCCAGGACAGGTTTCAATGATTATGAATGGCCGCATTAGGGCAGTTCGTACGGGCAGTCATACCACGATGTGTTCTAGTGGTAGATGTTCAATCCCAGGCTAGGTTACAATGTTTATTGGTTGCCGCATTAAGGCAGTCCGTACGGGCAGTCATACCACGATGTGTTCTAGTGATAGATGTTCAATCCCAGGCCAGGTTACAATGATTATAAGTGGCCGCATTAGGGTAGTTCGTACGGGCAGCCACGGCGTGTTCTAGTGGTAAAAGTTCAATCCCAGACCAGGTTACAATGATTATTAGTGGCCGCATTAGGGCAGTTCGTAAAGGCAGCCACGGCGTGTTCTAGTGGTAGAGGTTCAATCCCAGGCCAGGTTACAATGATTATTAATGGCTGCATTATGGCAGTTCGTACGGGCAGCCACGGCGTGTTCTAGTGGTAGAGGTTCAACGCCGGCCAGGTTACAATGATTATTAATGGCCGCATTAGGGCAGTTTGAACGGGCAGCCACGGCGTGTTCTAGTGGTAGAGGTTCAACCCCGGCCAGGCTACAATGATAATTAATGGCCGCATTAGGACAGTTTGAACGGGCAACCACGGCGTGTTCTAGTAGTAGACGTTCAATCCTAGGCCAGGCTACAATGATTATTAGTGGCTGCATTAGGGCAGTTTGTACGGGCAGCCACGGCGTGTTCTAGTGGTAGAGGTTAAATTCCAGGCCAGGTTATAATGATTATTTGTGGCCACATTAGGGCAGTTCGTACGGGCAGCCACGGCGTGTTCAAGTGGTAAAGGTTAAATCCCAGGCCAGGTTACAATGAGTATTGGTGGCCGCATTAAGGCAGTTTGTACGGGCAGATACGGCGTGTTCTAGTGGTAGAGGTTCAATCCCAGGCTAGGTTGCAATGATTAGTATTGGCCGCATCAGGACAGTCCGTACGGGCAGCTACGACCTGTTCTAGTGGTAGAGGTTGAATTCCAGGCCAGTTTACAATAATTATTAGTGGCCACATTAGGGCAGTTCGTACGGGCAGCCACGGCGTGTTCTAGTGGTAGAGGTTCAATCCCAGGCCAGGTTACAATGATTATTAGTCGCCGCATTAGGGCAGTTCGTACGGGCAGCCACGGCGTTTTCTAGTGGTAGAGGTTCAACGCCAACCAGGTTACAATGATTATTAATGGCCGCATTAGGGCAGTTCGTACGGGCAGCCACGGCATGTTCTAGTGGTAGAGGTTCAACCCCGCCCAGGTTACGATGATTATTAATGGCCGCATTAGGGCAGTTCGAACGGGATGCCACGGCGTGTTCTAGTGGTAGAGGTTCAATCCGAGGCCAGGCAACAATGATTATTAATGGCCGCATTGCGGCAGTTCGTATGGGCAGCCTCGGCGTGTTCTAGTGGTAGAGGTTCAATCCCAGGCCAGGTTACAATGATTATTAGTGGCCACATTAGGGCAGTTCGTATGGGCAGCCACGGCGTGTTCTAGTGGTAGAGGTTCAATCCCAGGCCAGGTTACAATGATTATTGGTGGCCGCATTAGTGCAGTTCGTACGGGCAGATACGGCGTGTTCTAGTGGTAGAGGTTCAACCCCGCCCAGGTTACGATGATTATTAATGGCCGCATTAGGGCAGTTCGAACGGGATGCCACGGCGTGTTCTAGTGGTACAGGTTCAATCCGAGGCCAGGCAACAATGATTATTAATGGCCGCATTGCGGCAGTTCGTATGGGCAGCCTCGGCGTGTTCTAGTGGTAAAGGTTCAATCCCAGGCCAGGTTACAATGATTATTAGTGGCCACATTAGGGCAGTTCGTATGGGCAGCCACGGCGTGTTCTAGTGGTAGAGGTTCAATCCCAGGCCAGGTTACAATGATTATTGGTGGCCGCATTAGTGCAGTTCGTACGGGCAGATACGGCGTGTTCTAGTGGTAGAGGTTCGATCCCAGGCTAGGTTACAATGATTATTAGTGGCCGCATTAGGGCAGTTCGTACGGGCAGCCACGGCGCGTTCTAGTGGTAGAGGTTCAATCCCAGGCCAGGTTACAATGATTATTGATGGCCGCATTAGGGCAGTTCGTATGGCCAGTCACGGCGTGTTCTAGTGGTAGAGGTTCAATCCCAGGCCAGGTTACAGTGATTATTAGTTTCCGCATTAGGGCAGTTCGTACGGGCAGCCATACCGCGGCGTGTTCTAGTGGTAGAGGTTCAATCCCATGCCAGGCTACAATGATTATTAGTGGCCCCATTAGCTCAGTTCGTACAATTAGCCACGGCTTGTTCTAGTGGTTGAGGTTCAATCCCAGGCCAGGTTACAAAGATTATTAGTGGCCACATTAGGGCAGTTCGTACGGGCAGCTACGGCGTGTTCGAGTGCTAGAGGTTCAATCCCAGGCTAGGTTACAATGATTATTGGTGGCCGCTTAGGGCAGTTTGTACGGGCAGCCACGGCGTGTTCTAGTGGTAGAGGTTCAATCCCAGGCCAGGTTACAATGATTATTAGTGCCCGCATTATTGCAGTTCGTACGGACAGACATACCGCGTTGTGTTCTAGAGGTAAAGGTTCAATACAAGGGCAGGTTGCAATGATTCTTGGTGGCCGCATTAGGGCAGTTCGTACGGGCAGCCAAGGCGTGTCCTAGTGGTAGAGGTTCAATCCCAGGCCAGGTTACAATGATTATTATTGGCCGCATTAGGGCAGTTCGTACGGGCAGCCATACCGCGGCGTGTTCTAGAGGTAGAGGTTCAATCCCAGGCCAGGTTACAATGATTATTAGAGGCCGCATTAGGGCAGTTCGTACGGGTTGCAATGATTATTAGTGGCCGCATTAGGGCAGTTCGTATGGGCAGAAATACCACGGCGTGTTCTAGTGGTAGAGGTTCAATCCTAGGCCAGGTTACAATGATTATTAATGGCCGCATTAGGGCAGTTCGTACGGGCAGCCACGGCGTGTTCTAGTGGTAGAGGTTCAATCCCAGGCCAGGTTACAATGATTATTAGTGGCCACATTAGGGCAGTTCGTACGGGCAGCCACGGCGTGTTCTAGTAGTAGAGGTTCAATCCCAGACCAGGTTACAATGATTATTAGTGGCCGCAGCCATACCGTGTTCTAGTGGTATAGGTTCAATCCGAGGCCAGGTTACAATGATTATAAGTGGCCGCATTAGGGCAGTTCGTACGGGCAGCCATACCGTGACGTGTTCTAGTGGTAGAGGTTCAATCCCAGGACAGGTTTCAATGATTATGAATGGCCGCATTAGGGCAGTTCGTACGGGCAGTCATACCACGATGTGTTCTAGTGGTAGATGTTCAATCCCAGGCTAGGTTACAATGTTTATTGGTTGCCGCATTAAGGCAGCCCGTACGGGCAGTCATACCACGATGTGTTCTAGTGATAGATGTTCAATCCCAGGCCAGGTTACAATGATTATAAGTGGCCGCATTAGGGTAGTTCGTACGGGCAGCCACGGCGTGTTCTAGTGGTAGAAGTTCAATCCCAGACCAGGTTACAATGATTATTAGTGGCCGCATTAGGGCAGTTCGTAAAGGCTGCCACGGCGTGTTCTAGTGGTAGAGGTTCAATCCCAGGCCAGGTTACAATGATTATTAGTGGACACATTACGAGAGTTCGTACGGGCAGCCACGGCGTGTTCTAGTGGTAGAGGTTCAATCCCAGGCCAGGTTACAATGATTATTGGTGGCCGCATTAGGGCATTTCGTACGGACAGCCACGGCTTGTTTTAGTGGTAGAGGTTCAATCCCAGGCCAGGTTACAATGATTATTAGTGGCCACATTACGGCAGTTCGTACGGGCAGCCTCGGCGTGTTCTAGTGGTAGAGGTTCAATCCCAGGCCAGGTTACAATGATTATTAGTGGCTACATTAGGGCAGTTTGTAAATGATCGCCGCCTGTCTTCTCTCCATCCTCCTCTTCGTTTTCCTTTCTCAAATTCCTCCATTTTCTTCTCCATTGTTTCCATCTTTTTCACCAGGGTTTCTAGCATTTTCATTTCATCCGCCATGATATTAGACTCGCTGGTCAGCTGTTGAGTTCGAGCCACTTTCTCGTTCTTCTTAACGCTTGAACTATCCTTTGCAGTGGACTTGATCTCGTACTCTTCGGCTCTAACCTTCCGTCTCAGCATTTCAAAACATTCCTCTGTTTCAAAATGCACTCTAGTTGCATTTTTCAAATCTGTGTCAAATAAGGATCTCCAGAATTTGTTCTTTAAGATACTGTTTCTTTGTTCTTCTTTCAAATGACCTTTGCCGGTTGCTTTATGCATCACTTCTTCAAGCCTCAGACCCCACTCACTGACGGATTCTTCTGGTAGTTGCTGGGAATTATAAAACTCCTGTAACACAGACTCTCCTGTGGCAACATTACCAAATACGCTTTCCATCTGTTTAAGGATATCGCTTGGAGTGGCTAATGCCCCCATTGGTAAGAGAACTTTCTTGGCCTGGCCTTTAAGAGACTTTCGAAGGGTTTGACTGATCATGTAATCAGGATATATATCCGACGCCAATATGCTTTCTATTTCCATTTTCCATTCTTCGAATGTGCTCTCGTTGCGAGGTCGTGGTTCCATTCCAGAGAACGTGTTCAACGTTGGCTTTATAAACTGTATATTGGCTCTCTTGTCCATATCCATACCCATTATGGCATTGTCTATCACCACTGGCATTTCCCTAGATGTTCCTAGCGGCTGTGTCTGTTCTCTCTTCTTTGGATCTATTCCCATTGATGATTCTGCTGTTGCATAATCACCTCTCAATTCGTATCTCCATTCCTTTTCCAACTGCAATGGTGAATGTGTCGTTGAATTCATGTTTGTACCTATGCCTGCCTTTATATCACATCCTTCTGTCGTTTCTGGTGAAAAACTTACAAAACTTTTTCCAGGTGTCCCCCCTTGTTGTAAAAGTAACCCCTCTTCTTTTATCTCTGGTGGGAACTGTTCTTTAACTTTCTTTGGTGTGGACGTCAATACTTCACATTGTCTCTCCATACGTTTAATGTCTTGCTCTCTTTTAATTAGATCAGTTTCCTTTTGTGTTCAACGTGTAACCGGGTACAGGTATATGGTGAAATATCGATTCCTAACCGTATGTCCTCGATAGCTCAGTGGTTAGAGCGCTGGTACGGTAAACCAGAGACCCTGGGTTCGAGTTCCGGTTGAGGAACGATTTTTTCACCACCTGTTATATTTGGGGGCTCGTCCGGGATCCAGGACCGTGTCTGTTAGCATGAAACAGTATGAAAATAAGTCTGACAGCCGGCCTGGAGTTAACTCCATTAGAAATTCAGGGACGAATTTCAATCTGGTGGGGTGTATTTAACCGGGTACAGGTATATGGTGAAATATCGATTCCTAACCGTATGTCCTCGATAGCTCAGTGGTTAGAGCCCTGGTACGGTAAACCAGAGACCCTGGGTTCGAGTTCCGGTTGAGGAACGATTATTTCACCACCTGTTATATTTGGGGGCTCGTCCACCATGTGGTTGTTGTGTGCTCTAAGGCGACTACAACATCCTGGTTCGATATAATATTGAACCTCTTGGAAGTAAAGGATACTCTGTAATATAATAAATATATATAATATTTATTCCACACATATCATACATGACCTTTCAATACTATTGTATAACGGCAAGTGCCCAGGATGTCAAATCCTGAAGCTAAAGATGTAGCAAAACATATATTAACATTTCATTTACACAATATGACATATATGTAAAGTAAGATATTGTCAATACCCGCCTATCTTGCAGTTCATAACCTTACCTCTAAAAATCATAACAAATCAATTAATCTAATGCATTACAGTTAGCAATTTATGTATTCACTTAATATGAAACATTACCAAACCATACAGAAGATAATTAGCATATAGTTACCTGTAATATAATAAATATATATAATATTTATTCCACACATATCATACATGACCTTTCAATACTATTGTATAACGGCAAGTGCAATCGTGCGCATACGTGCGATGTTCAAGTCACCTGACCGTGCTAAACAAGACATGCATATGTGTTAGTATAAGGCAGCTAATTTAAAGGGATATTGTCATGTTGTTCAAGTAAACGTTAATGTTACAATGGCTTGTAATAAACAACAACAACTTGTATAAACATTTATTGCGACCTGGTCATACAGGTAGCTACATTAAAGGGATGCTAGGCATGTACACGTTAAAGGCGCACTTGCTTGTGGTGTGGTGATAAATATAAAACAATTACAATTTGCATATATATTTATTCAGACCTATGAATTTACAAAAATCACACTCCTTGTTGGATTCGAACCCGTGCGGTGATTGCAAGTCAAACCCAAACTATATTAATCGGACGACGACTTAACCGATTACGCCACGGAGCCGATCTAGCTTACACTACGATATACACACAAACGCGTATCGATTACTTCGTACGGGTATTTATTCAATAGAATAAGCGTATCTGAAATTCCCAAAAATTGCCGATTTTAAAGAAAATAATGTGTACGAATATTAAAATATTCGCACTTAACTATTCTCTTTCTGGGGAAAAAATCTCTGTCGAAGGAAAATGAACGTGTAAGATAACACGATCACTATCATTCAACTACCTACCGAATACTGTTTATATTAACATACATACAGCTGAATTGCTATTCATCCTCTATATATGTTTAAAATTAAATATATCACCGTTGTGTGAATATATATTTGCTTATATATGCACAAAAAGATAATAAAAAAAACTATAGCCGATCTCTGTATTCGAACCCGTGCGGTGAAATCCAATAATTCTATAACACTATTGAATTATTAATACACCTGTCCAGATTGCCTATACCATACTGTCACGTGCATATATGGGTTAACAGAACAAGCAATTGTTGTTGGTTTTTTATTAGTATGTTAGATCTTTAACATGCAATATTAGTGCTCGTGAATTGAATATTGCCGTAAATACTTGAACACCGGGCGGCTAATAATAATTCGCTAATAGGTTAACTATACCTTCCTCGATATACAACAGAACTGACAGCTCTAATATTAACTTAATTATACCCAATGAGCCCGTGCACGGTATGAATCTGTCAATACTGTGGTATAACGAAGACATTTATATATGAGCAATATATGTATACATGTCAACAATAAACAGATAGATCGAACTCAAATGACACAATATAAATACTATGGAACTGCAAGATAGGAAAATAAGATCTTATCCTTAATCCTAAATCCTATTATAATCCAATGAACAATATTCACAAAATACACACACACAAGTTTATACAAATGTTGTACACAATGTTAATTGTCCACACTTTAGATCACGTTAAGTGATCCAAAATCAAGTTAACTGTCCATCAGTCTAAGTTCCTCTTCTATCCCTCAGCCGCGGCGGGGCAATCGACAATCACGACGCGGATCCCTGTAGAATAAACGTAAATCCTCCTTGTGTTCCATTTACCATTGTATCCGCGATGGGCCCATCATCTGACAGTCTTCAACTCCATATCGCCATTCTCGCTACCATTGTAAACAAATGACGTCATCTCAAAGATCAACATATATTTATATTACACATCCTGAATGTGCAAACTCAACCGATTACACATATCCGCAAACACACGAAATATGTATATCCATAATTCCAATTTTCTCGTCCAATAGTCACATTGGCCACCAATTGTCACCGTGTGGTTGTTGTGTGCTCTAAGGCGACTACAACATCCTGGTTCGATATAATATTGGACCTATTCATTTACACAATATGACATATATGTAAAGTAAGATATTGTCAATACACGCCTATCTTGCAGTTCATAACCTTACCTCTAAAAATCATAACAAACCAATTAATCTAATGCATTACAGTTAGCAATTTATGTATTCACTTAATATGAAACATTACCAAACCATACAAAAGATAATTAGCATATAGTTACCTGTAATATAATAAATATATATAATATTTATTCCACACATATCATACATGACCATATCATACATTTAAAGGGATATTGTCATGTTGTTCAAGTAAACGTTAATGTTACAATGGCTTGTAATAAACAACAACAACTTGTATAAACATTTATTGCGACCTGGGCATACAGGTAGCTACATTACAGGGATGCTAGGCATGTACACGTTAAAGGCGCACTTGCTTGTGGTGTGGTAATAAATATAAAACAATTACAATTTGCATATATATTTATTCAGACCTATGACATACATATGGAGCATCTGTATGTATGACATATATGAAGGATCAGTATTTATGACATATATGTAGCATCTGTATGTATGACATATATGGAGCATCTGTATGTATGGCACATATGGAGCATCTGTATGTATGACACATATTGAGGATCTGTATGTATGACATATATGGAGAATCTGTATGTATGAAATATATGGAGGATCAGTATTTACGACATATATGGAGGATTTGTATGTATGACATATATGGAGCATCTGTATGTATGACATATATGGAGGATCAGTATTTATGACATATATGGAGCATCTGTATGTATGGCACATATGGAGCATCTGTATTTATGACACATATGGAGGATCAGTATTTATGACATATATGGAGGATCAGTATTTATGACATATATGGAGGATCAGTATTTATGACAAATATGTAGCATCTGTATGTATGACATATATGGAGCATTTGTATGTATGACATATATGGAGGATCAGTATTTATGACATATATGGAGGATCAGTATTTATGACACATATGTAGCATCTGTATGTATGACATATATGGAACATCTGTATGTATGGCACATATGGAGCATCTGTATGTATAACACATATGGAGGATCTGTATGTATGACATATATTGAGGATGTGTATGTATGACATATATGGACGATACGTGTGTACGACTCATATGGAGCATCTGTATGTATGACACATATGGAGCATCTGTATGTATGGCACATATGGAGATCTGTATATATGGCATATATGGAGCATCTGTATATATGACACATATGGAGCATCTGTATGTAAGGAACATATGGAGCATCTGTATGTATGGTACAAATGAAGCCTCTGTATGTTTTTCACATATGGAGCATCTGTATGTATGACACGTATGGAGCATCTGTTTGTATGACACATAAGGAGGATACGTGTGTATGACACATATGGAGGATACGTGTGTATGACACATATGGATACGTTTGTATGACACATATGGAGGATCTCTATGTATGACACATATTGAGGATCTGTATGTGTGACATATATGGAACATCTGTATGTATGACACATATAGAGCATCGATATGTATGGTACATATGGAGCATCTGTATGCATAACGCATATGGAGGATATGTATGTATGGTACATATGGAGCATCTGTATGTATGACAAATGTGGAGGATCTGTATGTATGACACCTATGGAGCATATGTATGTATGACACATATGGAGCATCTGTATGTATGGTACATATGGAGCATATCTATGCATAACGCATATGGAGGAAACGTATATTTGGTACAAATGAAGCATCTGTATGTATGGCACATGTGGATGATCTGTATGAATAACACATATATAGTATTTGTATTTATGACACTTATGGAGCATCTGTATGTATTGCACATATGGAGCATCTGTATTTATGACACTTATGGAGCATCTGTATGTATGGAATATATGGAGGATACGTATTTACGGCACAATTCCAAGTAATAGTTGGTTTTATTTATCTAACGTTTTGTTTAATGGCTTCTTTGTTGGACTTGAATCATCATCGTGTCAATTTTCAAGGAATTTTAGACGTTCCTTACACGCTGTATAATTTACCAATAAAACCATTACATTTGATTCCATAATGGTTTTGAAAACGAAACCCAGGTCCTGACCGAACGTTGCCATTGTGTAACCAACAGGAATGAGTTGAATCCTAGCAGGTATATGACGCACACTATGGTTAAACCATACAGAATATGACACATACTAGGCCGAAAACAAGCTTTACGTTGATAACATCATTTGACACAATTACAATAAACTCAGTCATTATAATAGTTTTAAATAATTCAAGCATTAGTGAATGAACAGACCCATTGCTTAAATTCTAAAATAATCTTACTGCACAAGAACACCTTTATATCAGCAGAAAAACACGACTAAACATAAATATTTCGAGCACAAAGCTCATTGAATTAAAGAAACTAACCCGCCAAACAACGGCAAATATTACACTAAAAAACTGTTTATCAAAACTGTATCCATGTGTTCAGGTCATATAATAATGTATATGTGCTCATTAAAAGTATAGTATTTCCACGGGTTCTTAAAATACCCGTGGTGTCTTCCGGTCACGTGATAATGGTGACGGTCTGTGTTTACTTCTTCGCGGAGGATTAATATGATTATGTAGTGTTTCCGAGTAAAGGAAGAAGGTATGAACATAGTAACTGATGTCTCTTAATCAGAGCTTTAATCGAAGCTGAAGAATTTGCGTTTTGATAAAGAGAAATGATAACATTCTATCATTTGTGCAACTCATATATTGAAACTACACACGTTCACGCATCGATTTGTACCGTGTAACCTGTATACAAAGAGATTACTTGGAATAACGGTAAAAAGGTTACGCTCAATGTTTTGAAAGCTATACAGTTCGCCAAACTTTACGTCTGTTTATAAAGAGCGATACCTCAACACCGATATCAGTTAACCGTAAGCGTGACCTGTCTTCTACGGTATTCTTAGCCGATCTGAAGAAGAACAAACTTACAATCTCTGACTCTGATATATCGGACATATCGGACATATCAGACCCACCTATCATAGCCATGGCATCTGGAGCTCTGACACCGCACTATACGTTTAAACCTGAAGATCTGAAAGGTATATCACAACTGCTTCATGATTCATTTAGCCAGGATGTCAAAGACTTGGTACAATCCCTTGTCAAGCCAACAAAGGATTCCATCATCTCGGGAGTAGTGACGCGTCTCAAGTCTGAGATCTCGCAACTCCGTGAGGAAAATGAAACATTGAAGGCACGCGTATTCCAACTGTAAATAGCAGCTGACTCCGCCGAACAATACAGTCGTCGGAATTGCCTCCGTATTGCTGGTATCCCGGAATCTGCGGAGGAAGTAATTAATACCATTGTGACGGAGATGGCCAGTGATCTTGGTGTTGATTTACCCGTAAATGAAATTGACCGTTCCCACAGAGTCGGGAGACCGTCATCTGTTAAACCTCGCGACATTATTGTGAAATGTGTGTCTTACCGATCACGCCAGAAGCTCTACCGTGCACGTGTACGTGCGAAAGACAAACCTGCTTACAAGGGCGTTTTTCTCAACGAAGACCTCACCAGAACGAGGAGTAATTTGTTGTTTGAGGCCAGAAAACTAGTGAGGGAAAAACGAGTAAACAGTGTATGGTCGTCCGACGGTACGATACTGGTTAAAGACTTGTCCTTCAAAGTGCATAGGGTCATCTCACTTAAAGATCTGAGCCAGTTTGTCGCTTAACCTTTATCGGACAGTTTCCATAAGACATACGTTATAATCCGTGCACCTTGTTACTGTTTTACAATTTTCTTTATAATCGTTCATTGTACTAGGTACTATTATGCACGAATTTCTCACATACTATCGGTTGGCATACTGGGTAAAACCACACCACATGTAAATAAATATCTTTAACAGCATGTTTTAATTTCGTGCAAAGCGCTGTATTCATAAGATCTCGTTTTTATGCGAGTATAAACTATATCGCATTATTGTGTAGCTTGTTTGATCTATTAATATAAGTATAGCTCAAATTTAATTGCAATACCTAACTGAGATGACTATAAAAGTGGCGATTTTGAAAAATATATAATTCACTTATATATAATTCAGTTAATGGTTTACTAAAAGTTCTCATGTATGCACTCTCATCTTACTAGCAAACATTATAGCAACAGCCTAATAGGTTAACTTTGCATGTATCTAAATTGTAGTTGAAGGTGTTTGACTATCTTGTAAATTGTTACAAAACTGATAGTACTATAACACATATATCCAAATAGGTAAGCGTATATTTCTACTTAGCGTTGATATTTCTTATTCGGTTAATTTAATTATGCATTAAATTGTTTTATCATATGTGATTTTGTAACGATTAACACGAGTAAGAAATATTCTAGCGCATAGTGGTGTTCACTATCGAATCACAATTAACCTGTCTAATAAATAACATTTAAAGATTATATGTATCATGCCGAATAAAAAAAAGTAATATCGCATTATAATGGAATAATTACACCACGAATCTTACATGCAGGTACTTGTAAGAAATAATTGTGTTTTACTTGTTCCGAAAAGCTTTGATGTTACGTGTTTATTGCCTTGCTTGCACCGTCCTGAGCTTGGAAAGGTATCTCTTGATAATGATAACGTACACTGGCGACACGTCGTGCTCTTTGTTTTAAAACAGTGTGCTTGTTTTAGTTTGTAAAAAACTCTGATTTTATTTTCATGGAAATCCTTCTTTTATTGTTCACGAATGCTACCTAGTAGCCTTTTCACGATAATTTATGTTTTCCTTTATTGTTTTGTAGGATTGTTAGGAATGGGGACTCTGGGACTCGGAAGGCGTTCTTTATATTTCAGCTTACTCCTTTGCATAGCTGTCTTAATCACATCACAACGGTGCGTTTGTATGTTGGCGATATTAATTATTTATTTTGTCCATTTTAGCAATTACATGAAAAATAGAGGCTGTTCTGTCGCCATCATGCCAACTTATCGTTACAACCACATGTTTGCAATCGCTTTTCATATACTCATTCTTCTGCCACTGTACAACTCGCTTATTTGTATGATCTCCCTGCATCGAACCGTTCTGTCAACAACATGCCTTTCAAAAGCCATTATGCATCCGTATAAACGCATGGTCTTGGGCAGCAAATTTTACGATAACTTATTGTTTTCTAATTACGCAATTTTAGTCCAGTTCTCTGCATCCGCTTGTGCTTGGCTTATGATTCTTCTAATGCAGTCTGGTGATATCCATCAAAATCCTGGCCCTGCAGTTTCAGTAAATAGTTATGAAGATACAAATTCCTCCACGGTTAGTACACCGGGGTCTAACGTAGACACTCTTGATATCTCACATGGTCTGTCAATCATTCATTATAATGTGCAAAGCATACGGACAAAGCTTGATCTTCTTCAAACTGAATTGCATCAATTCGACATCCTCACTTTTTCTGAGACTTGGCTTAATGACCAAGTGAAGAATGAAGACCTGCTTTCCCCATCATACCATAGTCCGGAACGTAAAGACCGTTCCGCCGATAGTCACGGTAGGGTAATGGTTTATGTTAAAGATAATTTGCATTACATCCGCAGGTTTGACTTAAAACCTATTAACTTGGAATGCCTATGGATTGAGCTAGTTTTAAATCATAAACGCATTCTTCTAGGTGTGTTTTACAGACCACCTAGTTCTAAATATGATAGAAGAGTCGATGCATCTAGCAATTGACACGGGGGTTAAAGACATCATAGTTACTGGTGATTTTAATTTTAACATGTTAAGCCGACAAAGTGCACGTAAAATTGACATGTTTTGTCAGCAAGTTGGTATGGAACATATTATAAACGGTCCGACCAATTTTACCGAGTACTCTTCATCTCTGCTTGATCTTATGTTAATCAGTAACAAAGATAATTTGATTATGAGCGGAGTTGCCGATCCTTTTTTAAATCAGGATTTACGTTATCATTGTCCGATATATGGTATATTCAAATTTAAAAAACACAAAAGTAGTCGTTCATAAGGAAGATTTGGAAATACGACAAAGGCGATTATGAGCTGTTACGTGCGAAAGCAAGATCGTTAGATTGGACAGAACTTGAAAACGAAGACATCGATGTATACGCTAAAAACGTGTCTGATAAAATTCTTTCTTTAAGCGAACAGTGTATACCAAATAAAAATGTACGTATAAAACCATATGAACCATCATGGTTAAATGGTTTGATCAAACGCAAAATAAGAGTAAGAAAACGTGCATATAGGAAAGCAAAATATTCTAATCTTCAACACAATTGGGACAACTTTAAGCAAATCCGGAATAAAGTAGTTGCATTAATAATTCAGTCAACTCCATGTCCACCGCCATATGCATGCCATCTTCGGGATGGTTAAAATTTTGTGCTGTTGATTTTATGAATATTGAGTTCTGCTCAACCCGGGGCTAGAGGGCGTGAGCGGTAGCTAGCATATTTCACTACCACTCATGAACAGTCTCAATCAAACCGAGACTGCAATATTTCGTATGTGTCGTGCTCGGCCGTTTCCAAAGGTCCATTATCATACTCTTTTACTATAAAACCCTTACCGAAAAGCTTAAATCATCTTCTTTGTCTTCTAAGGACTGTTGGAAAACCCTTAAAAGGTTCACTTCATCAAACGAAAAACAGTCTATCCCAGACCTTTTTGAAAACAACTCCGTTGTTTCCGACGAATCTGATAAAGCCAATTTATTAAACGACTACTTCAAAAGCCAGACTGTCCTTAACGACACTAACATCGAACCCCCTTATGTGCATCCTAACGTTGCAG
This sequence comes from Cyrtodaria siliqua, assembly GCA_037043455.1. NCBI lineage: Eukaryota > Metazoa > Mollusca > Bivalvia > Adapedonta > Hiatellidae > Cyrtodaria > Cyrtodaria siliqua. The sequence continues at coordinate 136,361 of JAWPHD010003877.1, read as the reverse complement.
ATCACACTCTAAATACCCTCGTTCTAACTCCATATGAAGTTAATTCAGTTTTGAAGTCCCTCCATGTAGGAAAAGCCGCTGGTCCAGACCAGATTAACAACATAGTCCTTCGTGAGTTAGCAAATGAAATTGCTTCTCATCTTTGTCATCTGTTTAATTTGTCTATTTCGCAGGGTAAAGTTCCCAATATTTGGAAAGAGGCTTACGTATGTGCAATTATTAAGAAAGGAGACCCCTCTTGTGTTAACAACTATCGTCCAATATCGCTTTTAAGCAATATTGTCAAAGTGTTAGAGAGACTAATCTTTAAACATATTTTAAATTTTCTTCGTGATAATAACTTCCTTACAAACTTGCAGTCCGGATTTATCCAAGGTGATTCCTCAATTAATCAACTAACTTTTTTGTATAACACTTTTTGTAAAGCGCTCGATGCTGGGAAAGAGGTTAGGGCTATTTTCTTCGATATAAGTAGAGCATTTGATCGAGTATGGCACAAAGGCTCCTAGTTAAACTGAAAGCGGCAGGCATTTCAGCTGATCTCTTATCTTGGTTCCCCAATTACCTTGAAAACCGTATTCAATGTGTTGTTATTCCCGGTGCTAAGTCTAATTGGAATACAATCAATGCTGGAGTCCCACAAGGCTCTATTCTTGGCCCTCTTCTTTTTCTAATTTATATAAATGACATTGTTTCTGACATTCATTCCAATATACGGCTGTTTGCTGTCGATACTAGTCTTTATATTATTGTCGATGAAATTGATGTTGCAGCTAATATCCTCAATTCGGACATTGCAAAGATAACCGACTGGTCAAACAAATGGCTTGTCACTTTTAATCCGTCCAAAATAGAATCTCTTCTGTTATCCCGCAAACTTCGTAAACCTGCGCACCGCCCTCTACAAATGGTTAACCAAAACATTTCAGAAGTTCAGTGCCATAAACACCTAGGTATCATTCTATCAATGATTGTAGCTGGCACTCGCAAATTGAGTATATACAAAATAAAGCATGGAGTAGAATTAATATTATGAGAAAACTAAAACACCATCTCGATAGAAAATCTCTTGAAACTATATATATAAGTTTTATAAGACCACTATTGGAATACGGGGATGTACTATGGGATAACTGCACCAATTACGAAAAGATAGAGCTTGAAAATTCAAAATGAAGCAGCCAGAATAACGACAGGTACTACCAAATTGGTATCCCTTGATCGTTTAAAAAAAAAAACAGGATGGGAAGCTTTACAGAATCGAAGACTTAATCATCAACTTGTTCTGTTTTATAAAATGGTTCACTCCCTAACGCCTTCGTATTTATCGTCTCTGGTACCACCCATAGTATGAGACGCGTCGCGATATCGTCTAAGAAATGAAAATAATCTTCAGACAGTAAATGCTCGAACAAAACAGTATAGAGAATCATTCCTACCAACTACTGTTCGCGAGTGGAACTCTTTACCTCAAAATATTGGAAACACAGATTCCATTCATTTATTTAAACGTTATTTGAATCGCAATATCATACAACCTCCCAAATACTTTTACGTGGGAAATAGAAAAGAACAAATTCTATACACCCGTTTACGTACCCATTGTAGTTCATTGAACCTGTATCTGTTTCAGAAATATATAATCGCATCCCCGTTATGTGATCACTGCCATAGTGGTAGTATAGAAGATAACCAACACTTTTTCTTCAGTTGTCCTGCTTACAATGAAATACGTACTGACCTTGCACACACCCTTAACCCGTTATGCACAGTTATACTCCAAACACTTTTATGCGGTGATCAGTCGCTAAGTTATGACAATAACGATTTAATCTTTGAGGCTGTTCAAAAGTATATAATAAAAAGCAAACGCTTCTAATCTTGCAGAGTATGTAAATATGATTGATGTCTGTGGTTGCCCGTCAGTGTTGCTGTGTCTCAAGGAGTAGTCCACCTTTTGATCCCCCGTGTCACCCGTTACAATCCTGTTATCCAACAAAACTATATGCAGTCCTCTTTACTTTCCCCTTTTTTATTGTTATTTATTTTTTTGAGTTGTAATGTCTCGTTCGAATTACTTTTTGTTGATGTTTTCCTTCACAATCTATCATCATATTTCTTTAATTTCCTTTTGTATGTTTTTTTTTCTTTTTAAGTTGTTTAAGCAAATATTAACTGAAAACCAATGTGACAGTGAATATTTATAATAATTCTACCAATTGGTTCATAAATATGTATGTTCCGTAGCTATAAATACATACTTGAATTGTAAACACGTTTTCCAAGGAGAGGAACTTTATAAGTTTTCTTTCGTTTCAATCCTTTACTTCATATACTGTTAAATGTATTTATGCACGCATTCGAAATAAAATATGTTTAAACCAAAATACCCGTGATAGAATATACGTAAAATGAATTATGAGTAGGTAACTCTTAATTCGACGTTTTAGTTTCGGGGTTTGCCCTGACTGGTTAAAGCCATTTATATTGTATCTATACCATTTGGATTCTCCATATATGTAAGTTATATATTTACCTCGTTGTCAGTATGTTTAGAAACGGTGTACATATGTTGTAAAATGCGGCTGTTGTTGGCGGGATAGCTGCTTTAAAAGACACATGCGCTTTCGTTTCCATTACTTCTTCCGTGATTTGTATCGAAAGCCAATCCGTTAACATGAAAAACACTTTAAAGAAAGAGTTTGGTTTATTACAAAGAATGTGTTTTTTTATTTAATCGGATATGTGTTACCCTGGAAGCGTAATCGTTTCTCCCTGAAATACAACTACATTTGCATGTTTAATACTTCAGCTTACTTGATTGAATATTTGCTTGAAATGTAATGAATATGCTGATTTCTCCTAACTGCACAATGATATTGTAATTAATAATAAAGCGTCTCCGTGTTCTAGGCGTTAACAACGTTTCGTTGTAAACCTTCTCGCCACTCACCGCTGCGGGTTCGTATCCCACTTTGAGCTCAACTTGTTTAGTGATACACGGTCGATTTGTACGGTGGCGGGAGGTATACAGTACTGATTCTACATAGGAATTAGTGGGTCTATCTCCACCACACAAAAACAACGGTCATATTTAACGATCTAGTCAAAGCGATTGCTCTTTGAGTTTGGCATTGATTTAACGCTTTTCGGTGCAGCGTTGCATGCGTAACCGCGTTCTTGACAATTAACACACAAACCACATCCCTGATGACAGAATAGGTGCAGTTTGTCTTTAGATGGAGGCTTTGCATCGACAGGATAAATCACTCCACACTTATGACAGCTCTTCTTAAACAAAAGTGTGGCAAAAACTGGATCGTGGTCCAAAACACCGTTTGCGTTATCTGCGTCTGAATCGACTTTTAGATCGATCCACCTAATATCGATTAAGTGAAGCTCCTCTGAGGCTATAAAGAAATCGATCACACCTTTTTTCTCTCTTCTGGGCGATGCCTTGTATTCGAAAAGCTTGAACGGTAGTTTCACACACTCTGTAACTGACTTCATATCCACGTTGTAATCGCCACCAGCGAGTATTGGCAATCCAAATTTGTTTTTTATTTTACCCAGAAATTCCAACCAAGTTTGAAATATTTAATTTTGTTTTCTGTTAACATTTGTCCTTCGTCTCCAATTGTGTTTGACCAGCCGTGCCAACTGATGCAAAGGAATGTAATGGACTGCTCATGTTTTGATGTAACCCGAGTAATTCGCATACGTGATAAAGGATTAAAGTCTCCTGGAAATGTTACTTGAAGACTATTTGTTGCGTTTGTTTTTAGACTAGTTAAAATGGTATCAAGGTCTGTCTGTGGAACGTCTTTTGTCTTTATTTCAGACGTGTTGTATAATATACTTGCTTCTTTAGGTCCAATATACAAATAATGGTCCGGTATTTGGCAACGTTCCCATGTTTTACCTGTGATTCCTTTTAATGTGAACTCTTGAAACAAAACAAGGTCTGGTTTTAATTTATCCACTACACTGTTCATTGACCTTCTTCGCCTCTGAGAACAATCTTTTATTTCATCATCATTCCCATCAGCGTTCATTATGATGATATTAAAGCGATATTTTTCGTGATACTTGCTAGCTGTCATTTTGTCTTGAATCTCTTGTTAGTTCATGCCAGTTCACGACACAATTTAGGATCGGACAATGTATATGGTACTTGTTAAACTGTTTATCAAAAGATGTTATGATCATTTGTAACGCTCTGCTTCTTTAGTGCATGAACTGCTTGTTTAGTGTGTGACCCATTTAGGGTTCGCCACTTGTCTTTCCTCTTTGATTGTGCAATGACCGGACAGATAGTGGACGTTACGATGAAGTCTAACCAAATCCTGAGAGGACGGTAACGTTTGATGTGTGTCGTCACTATTGTCTTGTCGTGCCCTAAATGATTTATTCCCTTGATGCTCGGGCTTCTGCCAAGTCATTGAGTACTTGCTTTGTGGTTTTCTAGGCTTTTTTTAATATCATATTTATTGCCTAATGCCGCCCGGTGATTTCTTTATGTACACTGTCCCGTTTTACTTAGATGACAGTAGGTTAAGTGTGCGGTTCAGGTCTCACACCTCTATTATCTCCCCTGAAAGCTCACGGACCTAGAGACAAAAGGAAAACAGAAAATAATTCTATTTTTTCTCAATTTTAGGCAATTTTTAATTTGAAAAATAGGCTTTTCTTTGCTTTAGCATACATCTGCAGTGTAAAAGACAGATGATACAGAAAATCCCATGTTGATATGAGGTTTCATTCAAATTTCAGAATTGTTTGACCAAAGCACCACATATTCAGCTAGATAGTGTATGAATTCACAAAACATGAGCGAGGAAAAAAACCAACCTGGCTAACTTATATATTTTATTGTTTTAAATTACTGGTCTTGGCTATACTGAAGATATTAAACCAACAACAATGTCTGCTGCCCTGCTTTGAAGCTCAGATGTTGGAAAAGGCTGTACAGTAACCCTATGGGAAAATTAATTGTGGTGTGAGACCTGAAGAGTAGCTAATTTTTCATCATAGTCCCACAGACGTCTTTTTTTTAAAGCCCGTTGTACACCTTGATTCAATTGATTTGTGTTTTAGTTTCAAAGTAATGATTTGTCAGACAATTTCAACTAGTTGTTGGTACAGATGAAGAATGTGTTTGGCACATATTGTGTCCAGTATATGCCCATATCAGGTATTTGATATAAATCTCATAATAACATTTTCGAGCAATTTGTGTGCATGTATGTATACTTTTTTGACAGCTGTGTAATCATGACAACTCATGTGATAAATAAAAACATGATGTTTTCTGGTGTATACATGTGCATTGTGTCAGAAGCCACATGTTTCTGTAAGGAAATATCACAGAGACAGCAGATATCTAATTTGATATATCTGATATCTCCCATATTGTTGATGTCTCAAATTTAAAGTTGTCAACAACTCATCTTTGTATGCCATACTGGACAGTGATCACATAAGTGATTGTTGTTGCTGCTGCTGCTGTTATTGTTGTTGTATCTTCCAACTATCAAGTTTCTGTTGGTGTTCTCCATATTTATTACAGAGACAAATAATGTTGCTGTTCTGTTTAGGTGGAATTTCTCATTATTGTATTTCTGTTATCTAGTCGAAATAGGTGCATTTCTTGATTTTTTTATTTTTTTACCGAAACAGTTACAGTTACAGTTACAGCTTCAATTATTTTTTATTCTATATGGGGTATTTATGTACTGTGTTGCATTTCCTGAAAGCAGGTGACACAGATCATGTTTGGGGAAATTTTCATGCAGATTGAGAGAAAAATGGCAGATATATTACAGAAATACTACATTTGGTGGCATTTCTTGTGTATTTTATGTTAAAGGCACAATACCGCCAAAATTCAAGTGATACTCAGACTTTCATATCTTTTCATGTACTCAGACCTAAGCTTATTTGGGGGTTAATTTGACATGTAGAATCTAAATGCATAGCTATTGACTGGTATACTTTAGACTTTTATCTTGTTACCATGGATACAGAAAGAAATGATATTTTTCCTATTAAAATTTCAGCAGTTGATCATTGAATACATATGTTTGATACCATGATATGAACTAATATTATTTTAATCATAATTATAAGATAGCAGATGACAAAAGGGGATTGTGGTAAAAATCTCATGAAGATTGAGGCACAAATGGTGTAGTTATCACACAAATGCTACATATTATGAAAACATGTTTTGGACTTTTATTTCACAGCGGGAACTTGTCTAATCCACGCGTTACTCTCAATCACATAATCCTGAATCATTTCACTTGTAAATATGATAGAAGCATGCTTATGGTCTTATTTTATAGGTACTGCACATAGCTACTAAATGTTATGTTATGGATGATGTTGCTAAAAATATTTACTCTCTTCAGGTCTCACACCTCTATTATCTCCCCTGAAAGCTCACGGACCTAGAGACAAAAGGAAAACAGAAAATAATTCTATTTTTTCTCAATTTTAGGCAATTTTTAATTTGAAAAATAGGCTTTTCTTTGCTTTAGCATACATCTGCAGTGTAAAAGACAGATGATACAGAAAATCCCATGTTGATATGAGGTTTCATTCAAATTTCAGAATTGTTTGACCAAAGCACCACATATTCAGCTAGATAGTGTATGAATTTTGTATTTTCCATAGGGTTCACAAAACATGAGCGAGGAAAAAAACCAACCTGGCTAACTTATATATTTTATTGTTTTAAATTACTGGTCTTGGCTATACTGAAGATATTAAACCAACAACAATGTCTGCTGCCCTGCTTTGAAGCTCAGATGTTGGAAAAGGCTGTACAGTAACCCTATGGGAAAATTAATTGTGGTGTGAGACCTTTAGTGCAACTTAGAACGTGACTTATTATTGGTTTTATCATCATCATCATCATCACCATCATCGTCACCATCATCATCACCATCATTGTCATCATCATCATCATTATTATTATTATTAATAATATTATTATTATTATTATTATAAAAAGAGGAATGTTGATCTGTGTTGCCCTTTTAACATTATATCTACATCACTGATGTGTCGTTCTTGTCCTTTTATGTTTTATATTACAATGAAGGTTTAGACAAAAGAAATGGTTATTAATTTAGTTAACAGAACAGTTTTAGATTATCAAAATGAAAGCACTATTGTCTATAAAAAACGTTTCGTTTTTATAAGATTATATCCTTCATTAAAGATTACACAGAACTGATTTACGCTAATTAGTTGGCACAAAAGGATAAACATATATCCATACCGTTGTAATGGTCGAGTAGTATATACTTTTGGAAAATATGTTATGGTGAAAGCAATTACATATTTTTTTTATTCAAATAGTTTGATAACATAGTTTTTTGGAGTGCTGTTTTAAATCTAACCCCACTTACTTAAAAGATACATATATAGACCACCAATCACTACCCGTCATACGAAGAGTTCAGCATGCTACAATGAATTATCATGTTGGTATCTAACTTAAACATTAACATATGAAATATAGTATTTCATCAGTATTTATTTTAATCATGCTTCAATTGTAAAAGGGCCAATATATACACTGTACTGTATAGTTGATTAGGCCACACTTTAAAATAACTTAGTTTGCCCAGACCAGAACTTAGATTTTTACGGAATAATTTTAATCTTATGCTATCAAGACGATTCCTCTAGTAAATACATCAACCATGAATGGTTGTGGCATACAGTACACTACAAGAACATGTCAAAGATCAATGAGCATGGAACCATTATATCACCAAAAACAGACCAGATTGGGATTAAATAGGATTCTTCTGGAAGTGATAATTGTTAAAGTTTTAAACCAAACAACTACAAAGAAATCGGTATAAATGTAACCAATCAACTTTAAAATGCACCTTTAAATCTATGTGAAGATCTTGACATCGTTAAATTGAATAAACTATCAAAACGTCTTGATTGGCTTTTAAGAAAGACAATTTTCTAACAAGATTTATATTAATGTAACGGTCATTAAAAAACACAGATTGAATTTTGAAGTTTTTAGGTTACATGGGATATTTACAAGCATATGATTTTCCTTTCATATGCATTTCATATGAGACCTTACTCATGATTTTCATGATATCTTACACATGATTTTTATATAAAAGGAGCTTCACATTTTTTTAAACCATAATCAATGGCCCGTTTATTAATATATATATATAAAACAAAAACAAAATGTACATAATCATAAAGTATATCAAATGTGTCTTTACATGTTTCATTTTAAGCCACGTACATAATACAAACATTATACAATGATAATGTTGTAATCATTTCTTTTTGCCTCTTTTCATTCATTCATTCATTCATTCAGTACGGCAATGGAGTCTACTACGCGGTGTTGGTTACGTCTATAACGGGCCAATGCCGTCGTTACTACGTCTTTACGAAGTCCTTGCTGCGTGGTGTTCAGAACGTGGAGCAGCTACGCTCATTTTGAACATGGCCAAAGTGCGCGTAGAGTTTCCAAGACCATGGAGACCATGCTAGGTCCTTAAAAGTTTCTGCGGGGTTCTTGTAAGTTGTTGGATTGCTTACTGCGTCCAAGCAATTTTTTCAGCACGCAGTGGGAACTTGATGCTACTACGTCAGAGTGTGACGGGGGTTTAAGTAGATGGCGACGTCAGTGCACAGAATGTAAATGGTATGCAAGAAAAAGAATCAATCATAGGTATCAGGTTCAGATAGTGGGACTCGAGAAAATAATTAAACATCGTGTTGGAATTCCCGATCTTCACCGGATACCTGTGACAATGAAAGACAGACATAGTTAGGGAACTTGCGCTCTGCACGTAGCTACAATATTTCTATTCAGTATAGAAAGTATTTTTAAAAAAGAAGATTAAACCATGTTGAAGTTATGAACCAGACACAAAACAGAATATTGGACAATTGCCTAAATATAAAAAGCGGCATAACTCCACATACATGCAATATATAGTTATGAATTGCGCTTAGCACGTCATTACACAATGGTTAAGCAGTGTGGCAAAAGTGAAAGAATAGAACAAATGGTATTGAAAATGGGGACCGGACACCACGAACTGCCAGACAGACAGACAGTTCAAACACTTTATGCCCTTACCGGGCCATACTAATGATATAATGATATTGATAATCATTATAAAAATAGCAATAAGTATAATGATTACTATTTAATAATTATTATTATAGTGATCACCGTATTGAATTTTCTTCTCGACATTCGTTGAATACCAAAACCAAACAAGAGGTGTCAAGTTATAACGTGACACTTTTGTTTAAGATTTATTCTTCAGCCGAAGTGACTGTCATAAAAAATGCATGATTTAACTATATGAAACTGTTATTTAGAACTGATGCATTTAAAAATAATATTGATTTCCGATTTCACGCGGTTCATTTTAATTAGTGCTATTTTCAAATATTAAACCTAATATAAAAAATGTTTATGTTGCCATAGAGTGTTTCCTAAAACCAAATAATTCCAGTAAATGTATATAATAATTGTCGTTGTAATTTAAATGATCAAGATATTAAATTTAATTACAAATGAAAGTGTTACGTTTACGTTAAATACCTCTCGTAGTGAAACTGACCATACAACAAAGCTTTCTGGACTTGATAAATAAACAAAGGTTTGGAAAATCTCGCTAAACTTAGGATCTGTAAATATCTGCAAAGTATTGAACAATTAAATCATACATATATTCTCCGAAGTCCCGACGTTTGTCGCTTGGTTCAATTCTTCTAAAACAGTATATGATTTATTAAACATCTTACCAGTTCTTTTTTTTTTCTGATAAATATGTTGTTTTTCATTAACATTACTTTCACACGTCATTGCTTACATGTAGTTTAAATATTTCACAGAAAAACAGCTGAAGGCCCTGTTTTAGGAAACAACCTAGTAAGTTGCTGTGGCTTCTGTCAAGTCAATGAGTACTTGATTCTGGGATTTCAAGTTTTGTTTATATATTATATATATATACACATGATCATGTATGTGTTATATCTATATTGCCTAGTAATGCTCCATTGTTTGTTAGAGAATATAAGAGCGACCTGTTTTGCCATTGACCGTTCCAAGGCGGTAGTCCTATGTCAACCCTTTTACAAACTGTATGATATGACACGTATATTGCCTTTTATTCATCTGTGTAGTTGTTGTTTGTTTCTGTGCGTGTTGTTTTGGTTGACTGTGGTCCTTGAATGCTACATTTCATATATATGTTGCGCTTGCTTTGATCATAAGTGTGATGAAACGTGCACGGGTTGTAACAAAAACAAGTGTTTAACAAAATCATAAAATAAGTGTTTATCAGTGATTGGTTACGTGATTGCAATTAGCAAACAGACGCCAAAACAATATACTAGCACCTGTACCCTTAAATAATGTTTCAAAACAACAGCATGGTTATTATGTTCCGTGTTACTAATCGAACAACTGGCTAGACTTCTATTTAAGATTAACAACAAACATGCTATCGGTGTTATACGATAACCATTTATATTAACAGCTTGATAATTGCTATTTTGTCAGGAATGCATCTGCTAATATAACATATACAGTATCCGCGCCTGCATCATAACTCATTGTATAAGTTTAGTTAACATTCTTATAACACATACGTTTCATGGAGTTGTTAAACCATGTGTGTGAGAGCAGTCCTTGTCCTCCACGATCGTATACATAATAGACTCCACTTGTTATTTGACAGGCTTTGATGATAGACATATACATCTCAGTCACTACGTCGCCAACATTATATACACTGAACAACTTTAAAAACGCAACACGGTAATTTCCGCTATCTATTGTATATACTGCACACTTAATTGCACATAATATTCCAAAGAAATTCCAAGATGTTTTGTAAAAAAAAGATGCAGTTAATTAGAGAAAGGACACAACTGTGATGCTGTAGACGTTTTAATCACACTACACCTTGTAACAAGAACTTCATAAATTTTGAAGTTGCTTTTTGAAAAACTGAGCCTGTTCAGTACTGTAGTTAACGTAAATAGTTTGCAAAATTCTGCATCCTAAGTTTGCTCACATGCTTGAGCGTACTCTGTCAATAATGAAACTTTGAAGGAATACTATTTGCTGTATTATTTGTTGTTTTAGTATTTTTTTCAAAAAGGAAAGGTCTTACGTAGCCATGTATCATTCGATTAAAACCAGCATATTGTACATACAATATATAGCGGAAACAATCTCTTGTAGATATTATTTTCACAACGATAATACAGTTTTTTAAATTGAAGAGTTATCAAATATTATTCTATTTACTTGAACAATCTCTCTCTTATATTAATTCTATAGGAAATGTGAAACCATGATTAGTTTTCATATCTACACAGGATAAAAGTTATTTCACAATTTCTGATTGTACCGAATAAAATACGAATGAAATGTTTTATAATTGGTAAAATAACATTATACATTATCCAACTCTTTATTTGTTTTAAGACCTAATTTGTATTGGAATGTTGTGGGTCACAAACAAAGTTTATATTGTTATGGCGTTAAAAATTGCTAATAAAAATCAGAAAGATTACCTGTTCAAGTAATCTGGAGCCAGATAGAATCTGACAAGAAATCATCGTTTCAATGATCTCTTGTTTACTAAGTAGTATACATATATACAAGTTGAAGATATTTAGTTTTTTTGGTCATATAACAAAAAATCTTCAACAAATTCGAAAAACGAATCAGCAGTGTGCCTTGAAAAAATATATTTTGACAATAAAACAAGTTTGAAAATATTTTTACTGAAAAAAGTGCGATAACCTGTTTAAAAGTACACATTAAATGTTTGTAATTTTACAATATGAAATTTGTTCAAGCCAAAATTAAGGTTTTATTGCATACCCCTAACCAACCCGTTTTCACTTCTTGGAGAAGGGGTGCATGCGGTATGAAAGTTAATAATCGGACCACTTAATTGATATTTACAGTACGCCATGAAAATGTCCCATCATTTAAAATTACCCCTATTATTACTATGAGTAAACTAATATGCATAATACTTAGAAGGGGATGTTATCCTAGTTAATGTTTCTCAATTTATTCGTTTTCTAGATCTTATAGTGGTGTTGAGGACTTTAATATTCGTAACTAAAAAAAATACTCTATCAGGGCTCCAATTACCACAAACTTCGAAAAACCTTTGCAAAATGTTTTTATCGTAACCCTAATCTACTTTTTAAAATATAATTTAACAAGAAATGTCATAGTAAGTGACAAATGACCCCGAAATGACCTTTGACCTGTAGGTGTGACCTTGACCTTGAAGCCACAGACGTAGATTTTGTGCGCGACACGTCGTCTGGTTGTGATGAGCACTTGTGATAAGTTATTTGAAAATCCGTCCAGGAATGCCAGAGTTACTGACCAGACACGATTTGACATTTGACCTCTAAATGTGACCTTGACCTTGTAGCCATGGTCCTGGATTTGCGCGCGACACGTCGTCAGGTTGTGGTGAGCACTTGTGCTAAATTATTTGAAAATCCGTCCAGGAATGCCAGAGTTATTGACCAGACACAATTTGACTTTTTGACCTCTAAGTGTGATCTTGACCTTGTAGCCACGGACCTAGATTTTGAGTGCAACATGTCGTCTTGTTATGGTGAGCAATTGTGCTAAGTTATTTGAAAATCGATGCAGGTATGCCAGAGTTATTGACCGGACACGATTTGACATTTGACCTCTAAGTGTGACCTTGACCTTGGAGCCACTGACCATGGTTTTGTACGCCACACGTCGTCTTTTTGTGGTGAGCACTTGTGCCAAGTTATTTGAAAATCCGTCCAGGAATGCCAGAGTTATTGCCCGGACACGATTTGACCTTTGACGTTTAAGTGTAACCTTGACCATGGAACGACGGACCTGGGTTGTGTGCGCGACAGGTCGTCTTGTTGTGTGAGCACTTGAGCCAAGTTATTTGAAAATCCGTCCAGGAATGCCAGAGTTATTGACCGGACACGATATGACCTTCTACCTCTAAATGTGACCTTGGCCTTGGAGCCACGTTCGCGACACGTCGTCTTGTTGTGTTGAGCCAAGTTATTAACCGGACACGAAAGCACTTTGTTTTGACCTTTGACCTCTAAGTGTGACCTTGACCTTGGAGCCATGGACCTGGATTGTGTGCATGACACGTCGTCTTGTTGTGGTGAACAATTGTGCGAAGTAATTTGAAAATCCGTCCATTATTGTCAGAGTTATTAAGCGGACACGATTGTACAGACGAACTAACGGACAGACAGTGCGACTACTATATGCCACTCTTCTGCGACAAGGCCTTTTACAACCGGACATATGGTGATGTGGTTTATATACTTCGTGAGATCCTTGGTCATAATCACTTTCATACAATATTTATAACACTTGTTAAAAAGTTTAGTGGTTGACCGATTTACAGTTCGCCACTATGCTTTCCTCTTTGATTGTGCAATAACCGGACAGATTGTGGACCATATGATGACGTTTATCTAAATCCTCATAGGACGATATCATTGACGTTTTCTTAAATATCGTATTGTCGTACCCTTAGCGGTTTGTTCTCGTGTTGCTCTGGCTTCCAACTATTCACTAAGTACTTGCTTTTTGGCTTTCGAGGCTTTTGTTTTTTATATTATATATACATGATCATTTATGTATTATACTTATATTGCCTATTCAGGCTGCCTTGTTTGTTAGAGAATATAACACTGTCCCGTTTATTGAGATGAAATAGGGTAAAAGTGAGATTTGGTGCACCCTAGACCCTGGTTTTAACCACCAGCGGTCTTTTTTGCCACCCACCGTTCCAGTGCGGTAGCCCTGTTGTCAACCAGTTGATGTATATCATATCTTGCCTTTTAGTCATCGTTGTAGTTGTTGTTTGTTTCTGTGTGTGTTTGTGGTAAACTGTGGTCCTTGAATGCTGCATTTCCTTTCGACTTTTATATCAACTTTTACATGCTTTTTGCATAATACATCCAAACATCTCATATCGTTTTATATTGGTTTGGTTGCATTTCAGTATCTTGAAAATACAGATTATGCATCAGATTATCGTATAAAGCATGTATCACAGTAGCGTTGGTCTTTCGTAATATGTACTTAAACGTTAATTAGGTAACATAGCTGCTATGGAATTGGAAACAGGCTTCTTTTAATAAAGTTTATATAAATACATCTCATACAAATAGAGTTAGTTAAAGGTATGGTATTTTCACATTGATATACCTATAAATTACGTTAACATCGTAATATTTAATTTTGTTTAACATTTTAATGCATTTTTGAAAGCAATTAGTGATCAGTAAATGCATTCAGGGATGTTAGAGTAACATTTAAACATTTTGAAAAATGAGTATTGGAAATAGTAAAAAGAAAGGAAAGAAAAAACGAAAGAAAAGAAACTTCAAGATATATGGATGTCTAAATAGTTGCATGCGCAAGGAAAATTATATAATCAGATTGATGACAAACCCCGGGGACACTGATTCTAATAATGTCGGTTATGATGCTAATCAATATATAGCCACTGTATAGTCTTATATATACAATCTTACATATGAAAGATGTGAAAGGTCAGGTGAGCCGGATAGCAGATTGTTGTGTATACACGTAAGTATACATGTCGAACAAGAAACGAAGCTTCTGCCGAACACATTTATCCAAAAACAGGCATTAAAGTCAGAATATGCATATTGTTAACCTTAACGGAGTTGATAGCGCCTTTGTGTCAAGTATGTGTGTATAATATTACCGTCCAATTTGCATTAAATCCCCCCGATGTACCCAGGCGTTAATAGAAACAACTGATTACAAACGTACGCTTCGTTAAAAAGGCACGCTGACATTTTAACTCTTGTGTTTACATAAGCATTACCTGTGCTATAAATAAACAATCTGGATCCACACACTTCCTGTGTTGTGCGTAGCGCCGGCGCAGCGTGTATGGGATACAGCGTAATTAGTACAAAATTATTTATTCGGCAGAGTGTGTACAGTTTACTTTTATTCAGTTTATTTGTTAGGGTAATTCTCTAAGTTGTAACGCTTCCGAGTGATTCGTCAATTGTTTCAGTCTATGTGTTAATAAGCATTGTCTACCTTTAAAACAAACAACAATTGTTACCTGGAAGCAAGGCATGTGACAACACAAACACAAATGGGTCTACAAATGGCCCATGGCCTTTAACGTCGCACCCAACCTCACTCTTATCCTAGTGTTGTGCTAATAAAACGGGACAGTGTAAATAAAGATATCCCAGCCAGGTTATATTCTATATCAAATAAGGCAGCATTAATATGTAATGTATGACACATAGATGATAATGTATTTGAATATAAAAAGCAAAAGCCTCAAAAGCCACAATGGAAGTACTCAATGTCTTGGTAGACGCCAGAGCAATAAGAGAACAAACCATTAAGAGTACTACAAGACAAACATCAAATATATCGTCCTTTGAGGATTTAGGTAGACCTCATCATAGGTTTCACAATCAGTCCGATCATCGCACAATCAAAGATGAAAGCATAGTGAACTGTAAATGGGCTAACCGCTAAACATGCTGTGAGTTGCAAACTGATAAGGCCAAAACTTTTTAACACATTTAATAAATACTTATGAAAATTATTATGACCAAAGATTGTATATCGCATCATCATAGACGTCAGTTGTGATAGACTTTGTTGCAGAAGAGTTCTTAAATTACTTAATATATTATATATTTTAAAAATATATCATAAGGATAGAAGGAAAAGTTAAAGTGCCACGTGATATTTTGGTTACTTCATTGGTTAAGATAGGAAGTTTCCTATCTGTTTATTAATATGTCTGTGGTACAAGATACGCGGTTCATTAATATTGAACCCCCAGAACGCCTTATGCGAGCTGAAGTATCTTTATTTAGGTACTAGCTTAATCGAAAAAGGGTTCAACTAATTTCTGAATCCAGACTCTTAACGTATTCTGTGACCGATATACGGTTCAATAACATGTATAATATGTATTCCTATTCTTAGTCTTATGTATAAGGTTCATTAATGTATTGAATCAACTGATCACTTTATGTAATCTAGAATATGAGTACTAGTACAAGATATAGATTTCATATAGTACTGAACCCTCAAAACGCCTCACTATTACTGAACTTTTATGCAAACGTCGTTATTTTATGAGTATTCTGTGAAAAAACATGTATTATATTTTCATTCTATGTAATTTGCTATGATCAAAATAAAATCCTGAATAAAAAATAAATACTGATAAGGGAAATCCTTTGGGAGCAACAAACGCAACCAAGATAAGAAAGTAGCAGTCTCGGTTCGATTGAGTCTGGTCATGAGAGGTAATGTAGAAGCAGAAGCTCTCATACACCTAACATCGGCTTAAGCGGTATTCTACTTCAAAGTCACTTATATTGTGCTTGTTGATCCCAAAAGATCAGTCACAATAACACTACTGATTCGTAGCACGGGGAGACCTTTTACAGCTGCCACAATGCTAGACTGAGTGTGAATGTTAATAAAAACTGATAAGGGAGATCATTTAGGAGCAACAAACGCAACCAAGAGAATAAAGTATCAGACTCGATTGTATTGCGTCTGTTCATGCGAGGTAATGTAGGAAGTAAAACATGAAGTTACATACATGAATGCAAGACGTTAAAACATCTCTTAAGACGACCAAACGTTCACTCAACAGTCACTCCAGTTGAGGTGTGCCTTTGTAGGTAAACCTGTTTTGCATCTGTATTTGCTAGCATGATAACGATGCATTCGGGTATATATGTAATAAAACAGTAATAATAAATAGTGTGATATCGGTAAAATAAAAAGCGTATGATGTGTTCAATACAATAATTGCGTTCCTAGTGGAACGTATCCATTGTGTCGAAACTCTCATTTTGGATAATGATATGGTAACTATGTATCATTAATTTTAAGAACCAGATACTCGAACTAGAATCTCTTGAAGTTAAAAAAAAGCGTTAAAATATCCACTGCTTCTGTCTTTTTTTCTTTCTTTTTTCAAAGGTTTACGTAGCATGGCATTGTTTTATCCATGACATTGTTTTTTTCCATAAAATGAAATAACAACACGACACTTTGAACAATTTTACAGTTTAAGATATGTGTACTTCCTTTTAAATAATAATTTAGTTAATTAGGACAGAATGAAGCATCGATCGAGGGGTAAATATTCCAACTGTAATTGCATCAGCTTCATATCACACACTGATGATAAATGAAATGTATTTTTGTACGGGTATTTGGACATGAAATACAAAAAATACAACGTACTTTCATGTCACAAATAGCTTGGATTCAAACACTATGAAAGTCTTGTTAACTTATGCTGCTTTCAGGGCCGCTATCCTTACATTTACGTCAATGACTCCTATGACGTTCGGAAACCCAGCAACCCGGACAAAAACATGCCGGATTCTTTCTTTCTTCAAGCGGTCTGGCCAGTTGATGAACTCGCTCATATGTCCCATTATGGAATACGTTACCCTGGTGATCACTTTACTGACACTCCCTTTGTTATATCCAAGTGTATCACCAATCACTTAAGAAACTGTCACTGCTGTAATTCCTCCGTGCTATCAATATCTCTTGGACAGAGGGCTGCATTCCGAATTTTTAACTTAATTGCC
Organism: Cyrtodaria siliqua; assembly: GCA_037043455.1. Taxonomy (NCBI): domain Eukaryota; kingdom Metazoa; phylum Mollusca; class Bivalvia; order Adapedonta; family Hiatellidae; genus Cyrtodaria; species Cyrtodaria siliqua. Next base: position 118,658 of record JAWPHD010003877.1, on the reverse strand, counting down.
GATATGTCAACAATAACATTAACTTAATTGCCGAGTATATATGCATATGTCAACAATAACATTAACTTAATTGCCGAGTATATATGCATATGTCAACAATAACATTAACTTAATTGCTTAGTTCCGATACGAATGCTAATGTTCAGACACACCCAAGTATTACACCGGTCATTACGTGATCTCGGCGTTCGATACCTTCCGGAATGAAACACTGCTTTAGGTTAAACTGAAATTATTGGTAAGAAATAATAAATTTCAGTAGTTGTTAAAGAGAATGTAGCCCCACAGCCAAACAATCGTATGTCTTCTAACAAATTGGGTGCAAGAATATTATACATAAATAAATCGTTAAACCATCAGAAACACGAACATACTCATGAATCACATCTGCCATCCCTTTTCAACCGGAAAAATAACCGGGAAACAACCGGGGAATAGTATCACCCGAATTGTATACGTCATCACTTTACCACGTGATGATATTTTGATTACGTGACCCCCCATGCGATCAAATTGTGTGTGTTTTTAGCATGGTGAACTTGTTCACCAAGCTATAGTTACCGTGTTTTTGCACGAATCCTAACTACAGCCTCACTGATGAATCGACGCATTGCCTGAAAAAGAAGACCCATATTTTAACAGGTGTTTCTTCTTTTCTAGTGCGGATACAAATAAGGTAATGGCATTTAGAAATTTCAAATAATTTCCTCGATACATTGTTTAAGTTATATATTATTTATATAGCTATTTCATCTATTGTTTCATCGTTTAGCTGTGCGTTCTATAAATAGATCTATCATCACATGATCATCACGTGATCTTGCGTAAAATATATTCATACGCTGTATTGTTCTCCTAGGATAGTGATTGAGATTTGTAACCAGTTAATTTTATAACTTATTTCTCTTGTTGCAACACCATCAAACGCATATCTTCCATCTTTCTTGGATTTATATATTTAAGAAATATACATGGCCTTTATAGTCATCATATAATATTTAATAGGTTTAGTCAGTAATGGTTATCGCATAAGCTACTATCCTTTGTAAAAAGTTGTTACTGCCTATTCTCCGGAATAAGATTTCAGCTTATTTTGAAGTACGCTGTGTAATATTCTGAAGTATTTACCTCCCTTGCTATGAAGTTAAAATAACCGTTTCGGTAGTAAAATAATCCTGAATACGTTTGCCGATCGTGTCGGCGAGACCGAATGCAAATCAACAAGATCTGACTGGGTATAAATCATTCGGACACTGCGGTTTTAGAATAAATACCTTATAGATCATCAAAAATTGTAAAGGATTATTAGCTCAGTCGTGAGAGCGGCAGTCCCATAAAATTATGGATTATAAAGCGAGCGGGATGGGTTCGAATCTGAGCAGAACCCAATTTTTTTTATTCTAATTATAATTTTTTTATGCAAAAAGGTTTGTTTAATTCATACCCAATGGTCTTACAAGGGGTACATCAGAATTTTTCTAGAAACAGCTTAAATTATAAAATTGTTCCAGTTCACGATAGAAGCACTATCAATCAAAATGTGAAGCTAGAACCATTTCATTAATGTCTAAAGTTTCAGAACACCATATAGCTAGGGTGAACTCGCACGTAATATGCTAAAATTAACCCTGGTGCGTCACCTAGGATAGCTAGGGTGGACTCGCACGTAATATGCTAAAATTAACCCTGGTGCGTCACCTAGCATGTATTACAGTGCAGAATGAATTTCTTTGCACATAAAAGATTTTATACGCTCATTATGGTTTGGTCATGTAGAATAAAATATTAATATTTGCCAATTTTAAATCGGACACATATAGACCCCCATAAAAGTCCTGATGTACTCCCTTTTAGACTTAAGTCGGAAGAAAACAAATTGTGTGTGTGTGTGTGTGTGTGTGTGTGTGTGTGTGTGTGTGTGGAGAGTAGGGGGATTTTTTTAAAGATGTTTACGACTTTTATCTATGCGTCAATTTGGTAGAGGTAGAGGTAGACCTCATCTGTTTTGAAACAAACTCGTAGAACCACAGTCCTGCCGCGCGTTAGGTGAGTAGCTGTCAAACCTTATTCAATGTGCAAACGCGTAACAAGCGGGACTCGAACGTATGACTGTAGCATTGAGAGATATACATTACACAACAAGAGAAGATCTAAACACAAATATGTTACCTTCTATTACAATTTTCAAATTACATGCAAAACTGATTGAATTATATTCTGTTTAGGCCAAAACACAACAAAGCAACACAAACATGAAGGGGTAAAAGTTGTTGTGTCGAGGGTAAAAACGGCGATTCGGTTGGGTGACAGGAAACAAAGTACTTTTTGTTTAGGCCTAAGGTAGTAAACGAAATTTACTGTGACTTTGGTGATTATTGCCTAAAAACGATTTGCCGACTTAAAAAAAAAAATCCACGTAAAAATTACAATTAGTGATATGAATCGTGAAATCTCAGTAGCGTTCACATACATGGTTGAAAAATATAACAACGAAATAATTGTGTATGAACATCATGTTCACTCCGAGTTGTGAGATTAAATCACAACGGTATCCCGAGAACAGTGGTACTCCGAGTTGTGAGAATGAACCACAACGGTATCCCGAGACGAGTAGTATTCCGAGTTGTGAGAATAAATAACAACGGTATTCCGAGACCAGGGATACTCCGAGTTGTGAGATTAAAATCAAATGAGCACAAAGATTTATAAGTTATGTTTTGTATATGTGTAGTTTGTATGTCTCTACTACAAGTTGTATTTAAAACATATGTTCTTTTAGTTGAAGGTCACACTTTTTGGAACACGGAAGCTTCAGGGAGAATTTGTCATTTTACAGTGACATTCCATGTTTAAATTTATATATTATAAATCTTTGTGCAGCGGTGGATATGGCTGTCTTTCAGCTACACTCTGACTACTGACTACACTCGTGTTCATTTGATTTTAATCATACTTGCATATTAGGTCGATATAAATGCAAGGTTGTTTCCTATTTTAATTCAGCTTTGTTGGTCAAAGGTCTATGAATTACCTCCCCTTGAATTGGCAAAATCAGCTGTCTTGACCTTTTTGACGCTATATTCATTTCTAATGACTCAAATGTTATTAGGTGATGACTGGTGATGTTTAACACTTTAACACCTGTGAAGATGATGAAGCGTTTCGAAGATTAATTTTCATTATAACCAATCATTCCTTTTGTTCCCTTCTTTATTCCTGTATATACCTTACCTTATCTTGTTTTAATAGCCTTAGTTCCAGATACATTAAACAATGCATTGATTACATGCAATGATGTATTGTTATTAAGAAGAGTTGACACATTTTCAGTCCATCCATGTCATGCGTGATTGGAAAGAAACCTTCCGTTACAGTAGTAGTTTACGGTAGTTTGATTTTTATAGTCAGTATCTGTATAATGTTATATTTGTGTAATTAAACGTATCACTCACGCTTAAAACTCTAAATAAAGACCGAACACAAAAAAGAGAAAATAATAAACGTACGAAATTGACTAGTCTTCTACTTTGTTTGCCTAAAACTTTGTACTTCATTTAACGTCTGCTGTCCAGCCTACGGATTAAAAATGGCGCCGCGAAACTTGACGAAAAATCAAAATCGCATAGTATGTTTGGAAGACAAGTAAGTTTTGATACTCGCGTTACTGCAAGAGGACACATTTAATCAGTCAGTGCCTTTTTATTTGTAAGAAAATTTGTTCGTCACGAAAACGAAGAATGGCACGGTAGAGCCTCACCATTTTTCGTTTTCTAACCCTCGCCTAATAAACATGATAGTAAAAGGCACTGATATACAACTCTCTACCCCTGATACAAAACTTAAATTAGGTGAGACCATGCACCCTCAGAAGTTTAATTAATGTGACTAAATCAAAAGCATCAGTTTGTGCCAATAGAGAGCCTAGATTATACATATCTAAAGTTTTAAATCCAGATTTAAAACAGTTTGCATAGTAAAATGGAAATGTCAGTTGTAAATATTTATGAATAGACCTCCCAATAAAGCTGCCAGCTGCGACATGACAGAGGGTATATACGGGCTCGGACCGAAATTAATTTTGCTCATTGAACAAAAAGAGAAAATGCTCATTTTACAAGAGCTGTCACCAGATAAACAACATCCTGTGAAACCAATGATATGCAGTTCTGTCATTAAACATACCTAGCCAATATAATGATAATCATCCAGACTGGAGTCGATCATCTCTGTTTTTTTGTTATTCGCCAAAATAAAATCCTGTCAGGAAACCACATGTTTGTGTTGACATCTGCATGACCTTTGGAGCAGGGATAAAATGCCACATGAAAAGTGGCCCAGCTGAATGTATTTTACCAGTTTTCATTAGAAATAACATTAACATATTACTTTGTCAAGCGTTTCAAATGCAGATGCTGCATCCCAAATATGTCTAATCAAAATAATCAAACCCAGATCAAATGTATCCTCTTCATCATTACTCGTAACTGCCATCTGTGGCAATGCCATACCACTGAGAAGTACCCTTCTGCACATTCTTTAACATTCGTAGAAGTTATTGCACCATTATTATGTTTGTAGTTTGTGTTAGTCTAGAGTTATACCTTTGGGCAATTTTAGATTTTGAAAATATTTAAAAAAAAAAACTGGACCAGCATGATTACTAATTTTAATTGGCAAGTTCTACAACAAATTAATAGCATTTCATATTTGGAGGTGGGTGACAAGACAGTCGCAAAACTTTCATTTATTACTGACACTAAATATATTTAAATTAATTAATATGATTACATATTTGGAGGTGGGACAGTGGCTAACCTTTACATTACCTTGTGAATTTAAGTCTTTTAAATTCAAGTTATGTTGCGTGAGACATGATTGATTCAATATCACTATATTGCTCTACATATTTGGAGATGGGTGACATTGCAGTTGCTAGTTACCTTTTATTTATTATTAATATTAAATATAAAGTAATTTAAAATAAATTAATATTGCAAGGGTGGTGGCATGAAAGTCATTAACATTTTCATTAGCAAAACATCCTTCAAAACAAAGTCAGACATGAAACATCATTCACAATGTTAAATTCTGAAACAAAAACATGCTGGACCTAGATACACATGATGGCAAGTTGCAAATTGCACGGACTTAATTCTTAAGGTAATTGCATCCAGTTCAAATATCACTGTTCAGTTTAATTGAAATTTGAGATCCAGAGGCTTGCAATCTGTATTTATATTTATTACATAACTTCCTGGCAGAAGCCAAAGCAACAAGAGAATAAAACATTGAGGGCACGACAAGACGAGATTGCATACAAACACCACCGTCCTTTTGGCTGTTAGGAAGACGTCATCATAGGGTCCACAGCCTGCCGGTCATCGCACAATTAAAGAGGAAAGCATAGTGGCGAACTGTAAATTGGTCCACCACCAAGCATGCAGTGCGTTGCAAAATGATTGAGTCGTAACCTCTTTTGATAAACCTTTTAACAAGTTACAAAGATAAACCTTTTAACAAAGATAGTATGAAAGTGATCTTGACCAAGGATCTTTCGAAATTTGTAAATCACATCACCATAGAGGTCATGTTGTGATATACCGTGTCGCAGAAGAGTTCTTATATTACTTTTATATTTGGAAAGAAGATCAGGGTTACGTTAATACAATTTTGCAAAGGTTTACGAAGTTTATGGTAATGGTAGCCCTGATGGAGTAACTTTTTAGTTATACAACGATTACGAATATTAAAGTTCTCAACTCGAGTACAAGCTTTAGAAAAATGGATAAGTTACGACACATAGACCTCAAAAGAAGTTGCTCGGGGAACCTCCCCTTCTAAATGGGGATAATTAACAATATCAAAATTAAAATCATCTCTCTTGTCATAGATTTTGCTAATTATTTCACCATTTTCAATAGAGATGAAAATCGAGAAAAGAAGCATTAAATCAGAAATATTAGATTTGTTAAGTTGAAGTTCTTTAGGATAAATAGTATTAACCACAATGGAAAATAAACAGTGGAGCGCTGTGGTCTAGTGGTAGAGCGTTGGACCCATGATCCAAAAATCGTGGGTTCGATTCCCGTCGTTGCCATATTGTGTCCCTGAGCAAGACACTTTATCTGCATTGCTTAGTACTGGTTCTACCCAGGAAGACATCGAGAGTGATTCAAATATGTTCATAGGGCTTTCGTTACAATCGATGTAAAATACATAAGTTTAAACTAATATGTAATCCAGATACCGAGAGGTATTATTAAAGGCTTCAATAACATCTGCCTGGGTATCTGGTGAAAGACTCAACATGAAATCTCTTTCATAGCAAGATAAAAACAATTCTGCGATAAGGGATGCACAGTTCGTACCCATAGGGATACCAACACTTTGTCTACAAACGGTAGTTCCATACCTGACGAAACTATTATCTAATAGAAAAATAAGTGATTCACAAACTTCATGGCCACAAAGTGTCCAAACTGACGTTAGTAAAAAAAAAAAAATTAATATTGTTAAAAGCCAAACAAGTAGTATTTTCCCTAGCACAAATCTTTTTAATGAGAGCAATAAGCTTGTCTTTGATAAGGTTGAGTGGTAAAAGGTATATAGTGTATAAGTACTTACAGATGAAGCTTAACATTTATTGCAAATTGTATCAAGAACGTCGCCTGAATTTTTAATAGACCAAAATAAATTAATCGCAGAGTTTTCATAAGCTTTAGCACAATATTGTTTAAGGTGATCTTTAACGGCAGTAAGACAATATGTTAAAATTTTGAACCACTTCTTAGATCTATGCACATAATTAGTCATTCGGTGACAATATAACAAGTGCAATAGCAGCAATATATCACTGACTTCTTTAATTGGTCAACCTAATTGGAATAGCAAGTGTTAGAAGCTAGCGACTCCTGCTATGTGGTATCACTATATAACAGCTGCTACCGTGCAGCACGATGATTATAATTTGTTTAAGAGTTATCATGGTTATGAAGACTTTGTAATCTAATTACAAAGTTCTCCCTAAAATAAAATACTTTTGTGTTTGTTGAAGTATGCTTACATATTATTTTCTATAACTATCAAATAATAAATAGGTTGTAATGGTTAAAACAATTATAAATTGCAATTTAAAAAAAAGGTGCGAAAATCAAGTGGCGCGCTCAAATTTTTCATTTAAAAATGTTCTTCGCACGATGTAAATCTTAAAATTTGAAAATCTCAGGATTTTGTGTTAAAAAGGAATATTAAAAGATCGGACAGTGAAAGTAGCATTCAAGGAGGACAATCAACCACAAAACACAAACAAACACGCAAACAGACAAACAAGAAGGCAAAAGTAATAATAAATGCAAACGACATCACAAACACAAAAGGGTTAACAATAGTGCTACCGCCTTGGAACGGTCAGTGGCAAATTAGGCCACTGGGGGTTTAAACCGGTTCTAGGGTGCACCAAACCTCACACTTACCGTACTGTCATCCCATTAAAACAGGACAGTGTAAATAAAGAAATCTCCGCCATGATCTAATCTCTAAGTTTTGGCAGGCCTGCAATTGCCCTATCCTTACAATGGGAGCACAATTGATGGAATTATTGACGAGTTCTGCTCGCTGAAGTTGTCGCAAGATGACCCTAGTGGTTGGGGCTAACTCAGGAAAGAATCAATGACGGTGAATGCATTTGCATAAGTTTAATGCAACTTTTTAAAATATGTAAAATATATATACAACTATCAAAAAACAAACAAGCGAATACACAGATGAAATATGAAAAGAATGTTCTCATGACCGTTTAAGACGTTCTTATTATTATCACAAATACTGAATGTGTAGACTGATTATATACGACACTAAAGTGTTGTTAAAGTTATAACAATGTTGATGTGCACAAGAATTATGGTCTAGCGCGATGAAGGTGATGCGCGAGAGCTCATGACGATGATGATGCGCGAATCCAATGAGTGATTGTCATCAAATGCCTTCTAAAAGGGTTGATGACGCGATAGATATGGTAATTAACCTCCACCGAGGTTGTGAATGACGTTCCTCCAGTGAGGACTGACAACGGGGCCCACCTCGTGTCCCGGGGGTTGTCGATACTAGAAAGAAATATAAAACCTGGCCATGTTGCATAGGTACGGGGACCGTCTCCACCGCTCGTAACGTTAGACGTGGAAGCTTAGCTCCACTCCGGAAGGCTTATCTCCACACCGGGAGGCTTATCTGCATCGGATGGTTTATCTGCACCGGACGGGTTATCTGCACCGGACGGGTTAGGCTATACTAATACATACGTTTTAGATGTCGGTTCATAAACACACCAATCTTATATAATTATCAGTACACCAACAAATCATTATCTAATAAATATATGCAAGCCACTCTCTAATTATGATGAGTAGCAATGGATGCATATCCTACAACGCCATGTATACGCGTCGAAAATTTATACTAGTCACTCATCTCATTGTTACCTAATGCACCTAATATATAACGTTATCAATTCAATCGTGTATTACAATCACTGACTTATACGCCAACGTTAACTAATGCACCTATTATCCAACGTTATCAATTTAATATTGTTTTACAATTAATGATCAATTACAATAATTACATCTAATAAAGTAACTTCAAAATCATATGCTAGTATCACGTTAATGTTTGTGGAACATAAAGTCGTAACCTCGCCAACCAGGATGGCGCCGCCCACTGAATACAAATGTATGATAAAAGTTCATAAAATAAATACTGACCACATAGTGCCAAGTAACTTTCAATCAATCCCGGCCAGGACTTGAGAACAATGCATTTTATAACCGACGTTCCGCCCAAAACATTATTTCCCGCGTTCATTCCGTGACAACCGTGGCAACATGCGCAGTATTAACATCTACACGAAAGGACCCTTAAACAACCTTTCCCTTTAAAGAGATAGACCTATACTTTCACATGCATTAGCACAAAACTAAACTTACTAAACGGCCCTTCCGGACGCCCTCTAGCGGCCACTTAAAATTGCACGCTTTTCCGTGTTACCTGAATATATCATGGACATTGTGAACTGAACAATGGATTAGCGTGTGACTGGCAGGTGCTTACAAGAGCTGTGTACGACCAATACGTTCTACTCGTGATTATTTTGTGACAGAAGTACACCTTCTTTGATCAGGTGTGATCGGGATGATATTTAGTTTGGGAAAATCTGTTCTGATGACCAAGAAAGATATAAGGTGAGCACTATTTGAAGTTTCCTACATTCTGGAATTGGTAGGTTAGCCAGATGTCTCACTTCGAAACACGTGATCATTTTCTGGGTGAATTTATTTTTGAGGGAAAAAGGTAAAATAAATCTCAGGAATTGGTTAAATGTGTTACATATGTGACAATCCAGAGGTTCCTGTAGCCGATGGAATTATGTCGACTCAACAACTAGGCTTATATCGTTCTCGGTTTAGAGATGGACTCTAATAAAATGGTAATTCGCATGCCCATACAAATAATAGTTGAGTTACTACACTTTTTAACTCGAATGGCTCATATCACAAATGTTACTACTAAAGAATTTCACAGCAAAATGAGTTAACGTTACCAATTATAGGTAATTTTATTTGTTTTGTTTTTTTGCTTTTAATTTTCAAATAAATTAATATTTTTCATTTTCAAAGCTATAAACCTTCATGTTTTACTTTTAAAAGTATTGAGCATTAAGAGTAACAGTGCATATTTTACCTCAAAAGAAGGCCACAACATTTCAATGTTAATTACGTTACTATTTTATGTTGTGCTATAATCACCCAACATTTCAATGTTATTTACGTTACTATTTTATGTTGTGTTATAATCAAACTAAATGGTTTTCATAAGATCCGGTGTTAAGAAAATAAAACGATTAGTACATATAAGCTACATACGAATGAAGATTAAGATTTTACTCACAACAACATATTTTCCAGAATAGCCCACTATTTAACTTACAGATTGTAATACATTTGTATTGATGGCGAGTAAAATGTTCACACGATTAGGTACCACATTCAGTATGTCATTGGTAAAGTAATCCACAAAAGTATTTTTTCTTTTATATGTGTTTAAATATATGTTAAGTATAGATATAAAAGCCATACATGCACAAAGATTTGGTAATATGTTTTTACTATTTGTAACAACACGCGTTTAGAACAAAAGTAATGATAAAAAAGATTATGTGTAGCAGTAGCATATTTTTCCTATTGCATTAATCAAAATAACATTTAAGTTACTGTTTTACCACATTAAGCATGTTTCATACTATTTAAATTAACATGGACATTATTTCTTACTTAAAGGAAGTAACTCTTATATTGTATTTGGAAACCTGTCTTGTCCACATAAACATGTAAAGTAATTCACAAATCAAGACCACAATATCTTTGTGCTTGACTAGAAATTGACTTCACAAAATATAATTATATCACTTTGTGATTTAAAACACATTAATTAAACTATTTGACAAATACTCTCTGAAGAGTTCATATCTACAGAACGAAACCGGTCAGGGAACATGTTTGCCCAGCTGACTAGCAGGGTTAATCCGTAGTTCCTCTCTGTCATTTTTCACACATTTATATGTTTTTCGAGACTACTAAACCTTTGTTATTTACTCTACACAAAGTGAATCATCAAACAAATCGATCATTGAAATCATAATTAGCTACACCTAGCAGTTGCGATGCCTCGATCATCATCAACAACAGAACCCTAGTCTGACGAAACAAATATATCCAGACTAAACTGCCCTGCTACAGAGATGTTTCCCCCTACAACTAAGGGACGCTATAATTACACCTTAATACATGTATAAGGTATCTCGGTAGCTTGTACATGGGCCTTTCACAGCTTGTATGTCAAGCGAAACCCTCGAATTACCTGAGAATTCAGACACAATCCGTTACTGTAAGTTCTCCGGGCACACTGGCAAGACAAGTCCATTCAACGGACAAATATATCATTTATTGCACACTTTCGTTGTCTTTTTAGTCATCTCTCTGCACCGATTGAATGTATCAATGTCTTTCTGAGTTTATCATTGTTCTTTGTCAACTGTTTCCTCGTGTTGTTGTCGGGGAAGAATACACCCACTGCAATCTCGCATAAGCACACTGTCACATGCAGAGGGGTAGGTTCCACCCCCTCACAACCCCTACCTACACACACACACCATTCATATTCAGTTGTTATTTTGTATCACGCTCATTCAAAGTCTTTATCATGACACCGCGTATGCAAACGTGGAAACGTGGCTCTATCGTAAATGGATTATCTACTATAGAATTTGCAGCAACAATGCAGTTCTGCAGGTAAGAAGGTTCTAGGCCAATTCTCCACAGTTTATCTTGATGTAAATGGAGAACGGGCTTGGCACGTTCATTCCTGTTAGACGCCATATAACATTTCATGATTCAGTGCGCCTTAAAACCTAATTCAATTGTCAAATGTGTAATTTTCAATTTTAACTTGTGTATCTTCATGCGTGCATTCTTCAGAGTTTTGCTTCATATTGTGTTCACAAGGTCCATGTTTAAGCTGCTGTCGCTTCTTTTTTGTAAATTCCCGGATTTCTCTCACCTAAACTGGGAAGGGTTTAAACTAATGTTGGTAGAACTTGTTACCCGACCCATTTGTCATTATAATATTTCTATTGTATATATGTGGATATTATTCTGTCTGTAAAATATTGGCAATAAAATATGTTTAAATCAAAAAAAAAAAGAAATCTCACCTAATCTTAAGCTTGTGTGGCCCTATCTTTGTGGAAGTATTACAGTACTGTTTTACGCGTTCTGTTTACTTCGTCCTTCTTGGGCCTTCTCTGCTCTTGATGTTCCAATCGTTCTAACAAAAAGTTCACAATGTGATTTACGTTACAATTTTGTGAAATACGTTACCATTATGAACAGCGATGACCCATATGTCCAATAACGAACAGCTTTTTTTTAAAATGTGATATACTACTACTGTATTGTAAAAATACTGATTTAAAAGTTTAACTTTACATATGTAAAAAAAACTCGATGCAACAATGTAAAGTTGCATGTTTATATCTAAATTTAACACCATCATTTAGAAAGCCGTATGGCATGCAAGAATAGTGGCCCCAGAACTTCAACAAATAATACAGTACTGCTCGCGTGTGGAGCTCCGCGGCTTAGCGTTCCTGTATTTTTTACACTCAGTCATATTACGAGGGTCATTCAAAAAGTTCTGTCACTAACGCGTTTTAACAATTATATGCTCATTGTGAGTGTTGTTATTTGATACCAAATGAACGAGAGTTTCAATACCATTCCGTTGATGGTAAGTACTTGTCGAAGGCCTTTGAAATTTCTCGTACATTACCAGTTATATCTGTGCATTACAAGATTCAGAATTTAAGCATGGTAGATGAAAAGGCATTGTCTTAGAAATTAACATTTTAAGCTAACGTGTAAAATTAATTTAATGATAAATGGACATTAAATGGAAGGGCAATCTTCTCAAATAGCGTTTTTGGATGATCAATACTTTCTCTAAACATTGTACAAAATTCTACTATAATGTGTTGAATATGAAATTTAAACACTGAAGGACTATGATTTGTAAACAAATATGAAAACATATTAATACTATGTATTAAAAGATATTATAACATTTCCGTAAACAAAATTAAGAAAATCAGTGTTATTTTTGCTAAAAATTAAGGGACATGCATTCACTCATATCTGGTTTGCAGCAAGACCTTTCCGAATTCTCGACAATCATTTTCAGCGATTATGGGTGAATAATAACAGATTGCGTACAAGAAAATTTAAAAGCATACACTTTTTAAATAATTTTTACAACGTTTTGTAACAAGGACTTTTCAGAGATGCCAGTATCCAAAAGGTGTGGTAGGGGGAGGTAATTCAGGGGTATAAATAACCGGAATTTTTTCATTTTTGTTGCGGAATTTAAGACAGCGAACCCAGTAGTACTATAAATACATTACTTTATCTCAGTGTAATATCCAGTTCAAAGGATATATGCCTAGTGACAGAACTTTTTGAAGCACCCTCGTATACCAAGTGTTCTAGCACCAAAACAAATGGCGTACAATGGTCTGTAAGTGTTGTGAAAAAAAAAAAGATTTCTAATATATCATTATGGTGTTTGATTTTACAGCAATACCCGAGATTTATTTAATTATATAATTAATGCACTAATTCTATAATGAAAGACAACTTATACAGTATATATAGCTAAATTAATTTCTCATGATTCTCTGCATGTTGTTAACGAAATCGAAGTTGTTTTGGGTCAGCGTATGGTGCGGTATGTGGGCTCCCTCTTGTGGTGGCATTGATGTAGTATTGAGTTAAAACTCTTCAATACCCTCAATACTATCGTAAAACACGTCAATACTATCAAAAACAGAATCTTTAACAACGAGCTACCAGATATTAAAGTATTTTGGTTAGAAAATGTGTTTAGGTTCAAGTGTCGCTATATAAATGACGTTGTATCGCTGTATACGTATATCGGTATTTTGATAATAAAAAAAAACGGAAATAAATTAACTGTAAGAAATTGATCAAAATCTCTCTATTTGACGATATGTGAATTCTGTAGAAAGGTATTTTAATGACGAAGCTTACGAAAAACATGACTGACGAACGGACAAACGGTCGGATAAGCGAAATACTACACGATAGTGGTGCGGGCATAGCAGTTCAGATCAACATATTTTAATGTGTTCTAAACATTTTTATGTATTAAGCTTGAGAAACCTACGTGCTTTAGTTAGCTAGTTTAATCTCTTCGTGATAGGTTGCGTTGTGTAGATGTCGTGCCATTAAGTATATCGTCATTTTATTACGATGAACGATGGCCGACAGTTAAAGACATACCTGACCATTGCATAGAAGAAAGAACATAAAACAAAAACAAGTCAGATATTTCAGAAGTGTCGGGTTTTATTATAACATAGTGTCGAACAGTTTTAAGTCATAATGGCAAATCCTATGAAAACCCGTCTTCTATGCGGCTGAGACGTTCCTGAAAGACAAATATTTCAAGGTACAACAATTGTCTGCTGTTTTATAAAATATATCTTTTTTCTCATTGTATATATCTGACAAAGTCACTTACGGAAGATGTATTAAAACAAAGATAGCTTTTGAAACTGTTTACTGTTTTATATCAAAAGGCTGATTCATTTAATGGAGAGTTGGAAGTTTAAGCCTCTTACAGTATGATAAAGATGAATACATATGATTTGTGGTTAATTTTACGGATATTTAAAGGGACACACGGCAATCTTGAAGTGTTTGAAATGGGTGTCTCGATTTATATATGCAGTATCATTTTTACTTTTAACTTGGTTAAATTTAAATAAATCAAATTTTAAGTATCCACTATTTCGTCTTATAATACTATAAGTTTTAATATATTATTGGTGTAATAATATAAAAAAATAATAATATGCAAAAACAAATTGCGTAATAATATTCTTGTAATTAATATTAATGATTGAAAAAATGCAAGTTATGCAGGATATCAATGTTATAATAAAAGCATCTAATAAATAAATACAGGAGTTTAATGTTTGATGTTGTGTCTTCGATCTTTTCGCGTCGTACTCCTAATGTTCTATTCGCATGCTCTGGCTTCTGCAGTGTCAATGGATGACCTTTCTGAGGCTTTCTATATTTTTATTTATTATATAATAATAATAAATACCGAGAAGGTGATCCCGTGGAAGCAACAAACATAAACAAGGGAGAAAAGTAGCAGACTAGCAGACTCGGTTTTATTGAGTCTGTTCGTGAGAGGTCGATGGTATTGCACAATATTCCCGTCTTCTTCAAATAGTCGGGTTAACAAATATGTAAGTTTATTATGTATTAGAAATAGTTTCAATGTGACCTAAAATAGTGTATATATAGTGTTTCAGGCGGGTGGGGTGATATACAGAAATGAAATGTATGAGTAAATGTACATCTGGTGTCAATGGTGATAATAGGTTATATAATGTGTATTGGAGAAGTTGTAGGGCATTTGATAAAGTCCAAATTAAAACACTAAAATTATTACTTAAATCATCGACTCTTGAACATACCTCCACCTTGGTCTCCTCCTAATATCCACCTGGGCAACAGTACCAAAAAGGTATATAGCAATACCAATTTCTTCCGAGATAATAGCAATCACTGTTTGAAGAACATGTTCCAATGCCATTATTTAAACCTCTGCGGGGAGGGGGGCATGGTTTTAGTATGCCTAAAATGTATAGACAATGTTGGTTGAATATTGATTTGTAGGAGGCACAGACACAACGATTCAATAACTTCCATCGAGATGTTATATATACATTTTCTACGTCATATACTGAATTATAAATGGTGCAAAGTAAAGTTCATCCCTACATAACGTATGTCATTCCTTTTTTTATATATACAATATTGCTTGAATATGGTTTAAACACACTGACTGTTCCAGTACGGTACTCATATCGTCAACACTGTTTGTGTTGTCGTATAGTTTGCTTCTTTTTATCTTTCTAAATGTTGTTTGTTTTGTATGCGTGTATTTGATTACACGCATACATATATTGCAATAAATGGCTAAGTATGATGTATGAACGTTCTATAATAAATATGTGTGTTTCTATGGTACTGTATGCAACGCCGGTCATGTGCTCGCGGAGCACTTAAAAATAGAAGTGTAAAATCTACGAAACTGCCTTTTTCCCCTATTGTATCAAGTGCTCTCATTTCAAAATTATTCTATCAACTATCAAAATTAAATATCACGTCTGCACCACTAATGGCACGTGCAATACAAATATGATGCCATTCTGAATTTTCGACGTCATTTAAGGTACTTTCCGCCTTATCTGCCCTTATCGCCATTTTTAAAGAAATTAGAACTACTGAAAGTACTGAGAATGGAAGGTTTGATAGGAAAGACTATGAATATTTCCACGATTGCTAGACATTTAACATTTCCATAAATTTAGAAAACTTAGCGATCTTTTGCGACCTACAAAAATCTTAGAGGGTCGATCCATTCCAAATATATAAGAATCAATTGTCATTAAACTGTTTCAAATATAGACTAGAGTATTAGTTTAGGAAATTGCTGATGGATAGACAGATTTGTGTTTTACGGCCAAACTGTCACTAGAGATGAACTCCATGTCTAAAATTATGTCATTTACAGAGTGGCGTGTATTAAGTAGTCTTCCGGGAAAAAGATGCACAAGAGGACCTGTATCACTCTACTGGCTGAATAGACCAAGGCCTACTGGAAAACAAATCTTGTAGTAGCTTCACATTTTTTCTTGTACCCTGCTATTGATTTAGACTGATATATGTAGCTCTACATGTTGTATGAACATTTTGCCCAGGCTGTACACATAACTTGTCGCCACGAGCTATACTTACTCTATTTACACCATCACACTCTTTCTTCATTAAAATAATAGTATCTTGTCCATTGTCAAGACTGTTCTCGCAAATTGAACAAATGTTCATTTTCGAAAGTAAAACAGATCTACTATCACAGCTATACTATCATAAAGAAATTGCAGAAAACATGAACTTGAAGATATAATACTGTATTCTGTTATGATTAAATAAGTGCTATACATTCAGCGAAGTGCCGACTCGAAGTACGCTGACATTTTTGTTTAGTTAAAATTGTGACAAAACGAGGTACGAAACTGAGGACGAAACGCAATTGCTCATTTTGATACTAAAACAGTTTTTTTATAAATATCGTTTCTCGTCAAACTACCTTATAAAATCCAAACTTAAATAGAAAAAGTACTATGTATAAATGCATGCAGGAATTAATTTACAAATCCAAATACAATTTTCAAATGCAAATAACGAGTACGAACAGGCGAGATTGTAAATTAATTATTAACAGGATAACGCAATTATCCGAATTTCGAAATACGCTACAATGTTTTTCTTCTGAAGCAAATTTGTCCAATTCTTGTTTTCTAATCATTTATATATTGTTTTTGAAATAATTTAACAATATTTTGTTGCAATTTGTTAAGGGGTGTTTCGTTACTTTCACTTGTCTAATATAACACAAACGAAGGTGCGCGTGACATCACATCGTGTTTATCCCTTGATGAGAATTCACTTGAAAAAAAATCGCCCACAATTCATACAAAATGAGATTTTTTCGTTGAGTTTCTCGACCTGTTTATTTGCATTATAGTTGTTTTCAGCATCCAATACGTTCATCTAGCATAGATCAGCATACATGTACGACTTGAAGACTCGATTTAGGAGAAAAATTGTATGTTATCCGCCAGATGGCGAAGAGGAGGCGCCAAAAGCAATGGCTATAAATGCAAGTTGAAAATCAACCTTGCAATTAAAAATGGAATATTTATAGAACAATGAACATCTAGTAGCGTTGTGAAATTTAATTTTGAGTACGGTTAAGAAAACGAGAAATCTGATGCTGTCATTGACTAATAAAGCCTAAGGCAAGATTCGTTGAATAATTCACACACTTATGATTAGTATAGACAATTTCCTTGTAGGACGAAGCTTTTGGATCATTTAAAAAAATCAAAACGTGCAAAAGCTGTAACACGCCCATTGATTTTTGCACTGAGTTGTGTGTGAATTAAAATGTAAATGTCATTTTGTCATTCATATCTATTCCCAAATTAAAATTGAATAACTTACATTCTCATCACAAATGACACATATTCTGCCAAAAAATCCACAGAAAAATGGGGGTCATATATAAATAAGGAAGATCGTGTCTCATGGATGAATGCTCCCTTTAAAAACATAAACACTGAGATGCCAAAATATTGTATTCATACACTCATTTCCATATAACCAAAAAAACAAAAAAACTCACAATTTTAACATGACAATGCTTGCACAATGTAACAAATAGATCAACAATGTGATATAAACCAAAAATAGCTCTTTAAATTAGTGAAAATGCCTTTTTTTACAAAACGAAATGAGAATTATTTACTAACCGCCATTATGCGACTACCCCAGGCGAACACTTCACACTTCATGTGATGCAATGGATGTGCTACACCTATAAGAACACTTGACTTTGAGTGAATTTTCAAAGCAGCTATTCAGACAAAGCCTAGACTATAACGCATTACAAAAATAAAAGTGTTTGCGAATCGACTGAGTATTGATTAAGATATATGCATTTCAAAAAAGAACAGAGCGGTCAACAGCGACAAAAATCAGTGTACATTTTTTCAGTTTTAACCTACCTTAACTGTTTTATAAAATGACATTGCAAATGGCAAACTTATACTTGATATAATGAATTATATGCCTCATAAATGTTTCTCCAGGCCATCATTTAAAGACTTAAAAAATCTGATACTCTAAATTACTGCTTTTTGAGGTGAAAAATAGCACACAAAATATCAAAACCTGTTTTAAAAGACTGTGAAGTATTTT
The DNA here is from genome assembly GCA_037043455.1 of Cyrtodaria siliqua. Taxonomy (NCBI): domain Eukaryota; kingdom Metazoa; phylum Mollusca; class Bivalvia; order Adapedonta; family Hiatellidae; genus Cyrtodaria; species Cyrtodaria siliqua. The sequence goes on along the minus strand of JAWPHD010003877.1, from coordinate 100,188 downwards.
TTTGAAGAGAAATAATATTCCAAAAGAAAAAATGCCATGTTAAGTAAGAATCTGAGAGACAATTCACAGATCCCGCCTTATAGGTGTAACACGCCCATTGATTTTTGCATTGAGTTGTGTGTGAATTTAAATGCCATGTTGTCATTCATATCTAGGCCCAAATTAAAAATGAATAACTTACATTCTCATCACAAATGACACATATGCTGCCAAAAAAGCCACAGAAAAATGGGGGTCATATATCTCATAAGAAAGAACTTGTCTCATGAATGAATGCTCCCTTTAAAACCATAAACACTGAGATGCCAAAATATTGCATTCATACACTCCTTTCCATATAAGCAAAAAACAATTCACAATTTTAACATGACAATGCTTGACAGTGTAACAAATAGATCAACAATGTGATATAAACCAAATAGTGAAAATGCCTTTTTTTTACAAAAAGAAATGAGAATCATTTACTGACCGCCAGGCGAACACTTCCTGTGTGCCACACCAAAAACGCCGGTTAAAGGAGACAACTTAAAGCTTGTCAAATCACTACTTAAGGAAGACAGTCGATTACGAATGCAGGACATTGCAAAGAGGCCGAAATTGTCATATGACAGTGTACAAGATATCATAAAAAAGAAAATAGTCATAAAAGGAAGGTTTCTACCCGGTGGGTTCCAAAACTGTTAAATCAGGAACAGAAAAACGAAACAATTCATGCACCAAACTAGTTTCTTAAAGCGACCAACCAAAATAAACAATTTCATTCTGTATTATGATAACACCCCTGCCCAAAAGGCTTGTGAAACAACACAATTGAATCCCTGAACATTAAGACACTTGATTTGAACATCCCCCTACTCGCCAGATTTGGCCCCGAATGACTCAATTGACCTTTTGCCGGTAAAAATTTCAGAACATTTTTAAGGGCATTCTACCGGAAAATTGTGCTCAGTCATTTTATTCCTGGGTCCACAGATGGAAGAAATGTATATATAACACAGGAAAATAGTTCGAAAGGGAATTTAAAAAAAAAGGAGTATGAAAGGAGAGATTTGGAAATCGCTGAACATGATAAACACAAAATATATTGCAGTCTCGGTTTGATTGAGACTGTTCATGAGCGGTTGTGAAAAATGCTTGCTACCGTTCACGTCCTCTAGCCCTGCAGTTTTGGTTATTAGTCCCGAATGAAATTGACATTTGGTTTATTTAAAATAAACGAGCATTATTTAAAATGAACCAATATTGTACCAGAAGAAATTTACAGACTATTAGAAATTGTATTAACACTTACCCGATACACTCAGTGAACACACAACCAGCAACAATAAAACTATTCGAAGATTTGCCATGTTTACTCCGGTACTGGTTAAACAGTGGATGGAAACACAGTTAATAGTTTCTCTTTTATAGGAAACATTCTAACCGCACAAAAAATGTTAATGCGAATTCTAACAGCACAAAAATGTTAATGCGAAACAACGCTTGTCAAAACAAATAAATTAGATGCACGAGTTGAATCCTGATTACGAAAAAACAATGCATCGTACACAACATTATACTTATACAACCGGATGAAACACTGCGACATGCTCTATGTTATCTCATTAGTGAGACGTAAATATACTGAAGCGAAAAAGAAACTCAACTCGGGAATTTCCGCTATTTATTGTATGTACAATATGCCGCTGTTAAGCGAATGGTACATCCTTTCATATTGGCAAAACAAAAGAACTAAAACAATACATAACAGAGCGAATAGTATTCCTTCAAAGACAGAGTACGCGTTTGGTTCAAGCATGTGAGCAAACATATGATGCAAAAGTTTGCAAATCTTTACGTTAAATACAGTACTTAAATGGCTCAATGTTTCAAACAGAAACATCAACATTGATGAGTTTCTTGTTACAAAATGTACTGTGATTAAAACGTCTACCAACATCAAGTTGTGTCATTTCTCTAATTAACTGCACTTTTTTTTGCAAAACATCTTTAGATTTCTTTGGAACATCATGAGGATTTAAGTGTGCATATTATACAATGTATAGCGGAAATTCCCGAGTTGCGTTTCTTTTTCGCTTCAGTATATATGGAGGTTAATGCCACATCAAGAAAACTTAATTAAAACAATTAAGTGGTTAATTATCGTTTTTGAAATGCCGCATGTTACAATGTTCCTATTGGTTGAAAGTTTGTATGCTGTTTTTTAAATGAATGTTTCCTTGTAACATTTCAAAACCGGATATATACATCAAGTGCACAATACGATATTTACAAAACATTATTCAGACAAATCAATGTTCAAAATATTGTTTCTTACGGATTGCGGGATTTGTATAGTGCTGGTTCTACCCAGAAAAAGTTGATGGTTTGCCTCCACCACAAAACAATCGACGGTGATATATAACTTTACATGTGTTGCAAATGACGTAAAACACAATACAAACAACCAAACAAACACCAAAATATAATTTTACGTCGCTGTTAGAGCGTATCATAGCTAAACAATATTTCTAACTATCGTAGGTGGTTTGCCGGCTAGGAAACATTAGTAATTGTTTTTCAAATGGTGGGTCTACCCAGATCCCTGCCCGTGCATGAAAATTGCCCGCAGTGACACCTGCGGTCTTACTCCACCAATGGCAGTTGGAAAGTCGCTATTGTCATTAGCTATTGGTGCGACTCTGAAATATAATTCAATTCAATTAAGACTTCCTGATAGTGTGTCAACAAAACATTTTTGTTTTCTTGAAAACAGACATTCAACAGACATTCAATGAAGAGTCGTTTAGTAACACATCGAATGAAAGAAGACAAGTGATGTTTTCAATATATGATTTTCAAAATCGGAGTATTTTTATATTTTACGTTACATCGAAAAGTATGTTACCATAGGATGAGGCCAATTCTGACCCCAAGGACAATATTTGTGCAACTTTGGTAACCCACCAGGAAAGGATGTTGTATGCAATTAATGACGCTTCTGTCTTTACAGTTTCATGGGGATATGTTACTCTGGTAAGGAACTATGGACAGATACGGTATGCAATAGAGTTTAGTGAATATTGAGTAAGTTCTAGCTATATATTCATATGGTGAATGTATTTCCTTCTGGTGGTACCAATTGTGTCACCAAAGACATGATTTGTACAACGTTCGTAGATCTTAATGTGGTGATCACTTATGCAAATAGCTTTATCAGATTATTAGAAGTCCTTAATATATGTGGAATATTATTAAATTGTTTACAGCGATCGTGACTTTTCAGGTTAATTTGCCCAACTTTGAAAGATGGTCATTTAGGGATGCATCAGACCAAATATATGAAACATGCAGATTCAGCTGAAACGCATATTAACGCATTTGTTGGAGCCCGATGGATATCAGATAATTAGTGATTACAATTCCTTAAAATGAAGATAATATTGTTTCGCTAGCCTCATTTAGAACCTGACTGTTAATATTTATGAGCGATGCTTTACATTTCTGTCCAAGCCTTAAAAAGAATACCGTAGAAACAGGTTCATTCCCTTTAGTTTATTATGGTCGAATGCTAGATGACACATGTCTTTCAAGCAAATTGTATAAAGGTTTGGTAGATTAACATTTTAAAGGGACACACGGTAATCTTGAAGTGTTTGAAAAGGGTGTCTTGATTTAATTATCCTGTATCATTTTTGCTTTTATCCTGGTCACATTTAAATAAATATTTTTTTTAATATTCAATATTTCGTCTTATTATACTATAAGTTTTAATATATTATTGGTGCAATAATATTAAAAATTAATAATATGCAAAAACACATTGCTTGAACCTATTCTTATAATTAATATTAATGATTTAACAAATGCAGAAAAACTACCGGGACGCCGTGAGTTTTTAAAAAATAAAGATTGCCGTGTGTCCCTTTAACCGGTCCAAATTCATATTGAAACAGTCATTACGGCTAGCAGCCGATTCCTAAAGGAAACCCCTATATGGTTACAGAGCAATGTCAATGATTATTAGTGGCCACACTAAGGCAGTTCGTATGAGCAGCCATACCGTGGCGTGTTCTAGTGGTAGAGCATCCGCTTCGCATGTCGCCGAAGGTCGGGTTCAATCCCAGGCCAGGTCAAACCAAATAATTCATAAAAATGGTATTAGTAGCTCCTTGCTTGACGTTCATCATATAAAAGGTGGTTCTAGGACTGGTTGTCCCGCTGTCAGTATAATGTAACTGGGTGGGGTATCATGTCTCTCACACACACACGCACACACACACACAGACACACACACACACACAATGTGTTTTTTACTCTGAACATGTTCCTTGTTACTCATTTATTTTAACTCTGATGAGTAAATACTCATTCCAGTATAAAATTATCTACAGTTCTGTATATACGGCATACATACATACATCGTCAACAGCAGGCGTCATGAAACTACAGGCCGTGCGGCAATTGCTAGCAAATGAGGCCAACCTGCCGGTGTAAGGAAAACAATCGACCCCCATAATGACCTCCTGGTCATTTTGCTATGTCATAAATTGACCCCTTTCTGTAAAATGTTGATTCCATACGTAAAATGTTGACGCCTGAAGGGGGTCAATTTACAACTAGATTTTAATCAGAACCTGATCAAACGGGCTTTCCTGTCTTGATGACGTCATGACGTCACAACTGTCAGAGCTGTCGAAGATGAAGACACTGATTGATTTATCACGAAAACAACTTCGAACATGCAATCAGTGAAAAAAAGAATTTCTGAATATTTTGACGTCACTGACGTCGGGATACCGTATGACGTTCTTGCACAACCGGACGTTGAACTCTACACTCTGTGAAAGTTATATTCAAATCCGATAATAAATAGAGAAGATATAGACCAAACATTAGTTCATTTATGACCTCACTGGCGGCCATCTTTGATGATGACATGACAACAGTCCACATTATAGCACCATTAGACTTTGATATCTACACACTGTGAAAGTTTTATCAAACTCCGATGATAAATGAAGGAGATATGGCGATTACAAGATGTCTTAAATTACGTCATTGGCGGCCATTTTGAATGACATCATGACGTTAAAATTGTCAGCGTCGACTGAGACAATGACATTGATGGATTATACAGTAAAACAATTGCAAAAATGTTATCAGTGAAAAAAAGGATAGTCATAACATTATGACGTCACTGACGTCAAGACGTTATTACCTAGAGATAAGTTTTTACATTCTTGCACAACTAGACTCTAAACTCTACAATCTGTGAAAGTTTCATTCAAATCCGACTATAAATGTTTGAGATATACCGCTAGCATAATTTGTATCATGACGTCACTGGCGGCCATCTTGGATGACGTCATGACAATTTTCGACATTCTTGCATAACCCAAAGTAATTCCCTACAAGCTGTGAAAGTTGCATCAACATCCTATAATAAATGCAGGAGATATAGGGATTACAAGATTTCTTAAATAACGTCATTGGCGGCCATTTTGGATGATTTCATGACATTAAAACTATCAGCGTCGACTAAGATGATGACAATGATGGATTTCACAATAAAACTCCTTAACAAATGCAATTAATGAAAACAAAAGGATTTTTCATAAAATTGTGACGTCACTGACGTCAGGAGGTTATGACATAGATACACGTTTTGACATCCATGCACTACTACAGACCCAGTTGCGTTCAAGTACCCCAAAAATGCATTCCGTTTGCGTTTCGTTTGCGTTCCGTTTGCGCTCCGTTTGCATTCCGTTTGCATTTCATTTTTATGAATGCATTTTTTAAAATGCAAATCATTTGCATTTTTGAATGCATTCAGCGTTTACAAACGAAACTCTGCGTTCATTTAAATGCACGGAACGAACGCAACATAATGTGTGCGTTTAAACGCACAAACGGAGAAAATGCATTTGCGTTCGTTCGTTAAGCGTTTACCAATCGCAACATTTCTGACGATTAAACTACGCATGGTATCCACCCATGCGGTTCTTACCACGACTCGGCGACTAATGTTTGTGATCATATTGAAAAATGTATCCTTTGGTTGACATAATTTGGTGGTGCACATTGATGATTCTGTTTCCTTCCGGGTTTATGTTATTTTCATCAAATATTTAACATACTTGACACTATACAAAAATATGCCGTCTGATTTTACCAACATTATTTCAGTTTTATAATGAAATAATATAAAACTTGTGCTACACAATAAATACATTTCCTATTTTAAATCGGTAAAAATGAAAGTGTGTAATCGTGCTTAAAAAACACCATTTACACAGTGTATTTCTTTAAATTAAGTTACTGCAAAAGGCATTTCGTTTAAATCGAGACTTCAATTATGTACTCAAAAGGATAATATTGAAAGTTATCCAAAATAGCGAAATGCATTTGCGTTCGTTTCGTTCGTTCCGTTCGTTTTCAGCGTTTAGCGTTTTGAAAAATGCATTCATCGTTCGTTCCGTTCGTTTTCAGCGTTTAGCGTTTTAAAAAATGCAGTCATCGTTCGTTTTTTAAAACGCTGATCGCTGAAAACGAACGAAACGGACGCAACTAACGAAATGCATTTTTAAAATATAGATCATGCAACGTTCATTCTGCGTTCGTTCTGCGTTCATTCTGCGTTCATTTTCCGTTCGTTCAGCGTTCGTTCTGCATTTATTTGGGGTACTTGAACGCAACTGGGTCTGTAGACCCTAAATTCTACAATCTGTTAAAGTTTCATTTAAATCCCACGGTAAATACTTGAGATACAGTGATAACAAGATTTGCCTATAATCGCCAGTGGCGGCCATCTTGAATGACGTCATAACCCCAAAAGTTTCCTTGTGGAAAAAAAAGAGGCGTGCTTAACTTTTTTTGTTCAGTATATAAATAAGTAAACACGAACTGACTGATGATATTTTCTTAAAACTTTAACCACATCCTTGTGAAAAAAAGAGTAATTTCATTGTTATGACAACACACGTGACTCGCCACATTGCACCTCTAGCAATATACAAGGTGCTTTGAGGGCGTACGTAATTTTATGTGCGAAAATAATTCTGTGCTCCGGATAAGACGCGTATCTGCGTAATAACGCATATATTTTCCACCCAAAACGCATTAAAACTAACATAAATGCGTAAAAAAAGCATTAAAAAATCGCCGATAAATATTGAGAACCAAATTCCTACATACACAAATAGCTTAGAAAAGTAAAGTTTGCCCAGTCATTGTTGAAATTTGAAGTACTTAATGGCAATCAAGTATCTCCAAGAAAATTTACTTGTAGTTGCTTGCAAGAAAAATGTAAATGGTATTTTTGTCGGCTGTTTGACACAAATTAATGCCATTTAAAAAAAGACAATGTTAATATATGTGTAAAGGGAAGAGGAAATACAAACTATGTTTTATGGTAATGACTGAAGAGTAAATATTTTACAGTAATGCTTTGTCCAAAACCTGTTTTTAAGAATACGCATTTGTAAATTTAAATACGTCATGTTTTGTTTGTTCGTGAGAACAACACGCATTGTGCTGAAAGCGCATCTGGAGCTGTAAGAACGACGACGAAGAGTAAGAAAGAAGCAACAAACAAAAATATAAATAATATGTAGAAGAATAAAACAAGATGAAGAAATTACGAAGAAAAAGAAAAATAGTATACATTAGATGTTCAGAGTAACTGTTTGTGATACTATGTTTTCTGTAAACACTGCATTCTATTCTACCTTTGTAATCACTTAACATTTTATTCTTCTTTATATCAAAACAACAAAGCCATTAATAATAAAAATGCTTACTAATTGCATGTAATTTAGTATTGAAGTATTCAACTGTTAAAATAATACAAATTAGTTGTTATTGTGGTTACGAATGTAGATTTGTTTATGAAAATAAATGTGAACGTATTGTGTCGTAATTTTGACGTTTTGGTTTTAGAAATACGATTTATTTGATTGTTTGAATGATATTTTACGTAACTTTTAGCACATGTTAGGCTATATATGACGGTCGACTTTTATCAGGTAGAGGCAGACCACCCCATTTTTACTGGATAGAGGCAGTACTGTATACCTCACGTCAGAATCGAAAACAAGAGCGTATGAGACTGAAACACGTGTATCTCGGGTGATGCATAACTATACAGCTGTTTAGCCTCCAGCAATTCAAATATCCAATGCACCTTTTAAAAAATGGAATAACTGATTTAAAATTAAACATAAGTTGTTGGTAGAGACCCAGCTTGCATTGATAATTCTATTTACATTATACACTGTGATTATAGTAAACAACAAGAAATGTCACTGTAAGTGACAAATGCTCATGATGTGGTTTTGACATTTGACCTCTAAGTGTGACCTTGACCTTAGAGCAACGGACCTGGATTTTGTACGCGACACGTCGTCTTGTTATGTTGAGTACTTGTGCCAAGTTATTTGAAAATCCGTCTAGGAATGCCAGAGTTATTGACCGGACACGATTGTACGGACTGACTGACGGACGGACGGATGGACGGTGCGACTACTATATGCCGCCCTTCAAATAGAATAGAACATAGTTGCCATGATTTGAGTCTTGAACGGCAGGCCAGACGGTTTCTAATGCACACTCACAATCAGATTTTCTTTCTTACATGCCATTTTGTGAATTCTGTTCCTTTTCAGTATATGTTATTAGCGTTAAATTGAAAGATAAAGCAAAGATTAAAACTATGCTGTTTATGTTTTATGTTTTCATCCATTGCTTTATAATTGATGCTACCGAAATGAACAATACACTATTAAAATTAGTGGTTACGTTTATATGTTATTTTCCTCTATTCAAACTGTTTTCTTCTACACAAATTGCTAGTTTTTTAATAGAAACAAAATAATTGCATCGTTAAATTAATCTATGAAAGGGTAAAACGTTTGAATAGCCTATGTTATGCTTTTCAGAGGTTTTGTTTAGACGCCATGAAAAGTGTGTTCACCTAACACATGGAAACAACTCGTGATATTTAAAAAAAAACACGTGTTTACCAGTTTACAGCCGTTCATAGGCCAGTAATTATAACTTACTGGTCCTTTGTGGGTATTTGAGCTCAAACAAACAGAATATAACACGTAAGGTGGTGCTAGGGGCGGACTAGATGTTGCGCCATGCAATGATATAGAGTTTAAAATAACCGGTGTTTGCGAGATATGGGAGATATTTGCAGTATCTCAAAAACATTGGCTATTAAACTATATATTACATAATTTAAAATGATATTTTATTAAAATGTCTAATGATTCACGCCTTTTTACACCAGTTTGCACGAGAACGTCACGACCTTACGTCATACAAACAAACTCTTCTTTAATTTCCGTAATCGTTATTCCCTAGTGGCGGAATCTGACGACGACGTCCGTAAAACAATCGGAACGTCATGCGTTCCCGCCACTGACGAAAAAGGCCGAGCAATGTTCTGTACTGGGAAACTGGGAGATATTTCCCAGTAGACGAACGAGTAGATATAGCTTTTCTATTTCCAGTATTTCCTATACAAATCACAGACAAATGATTACCTATATAACAGGTATTATAAACCCAACAAAAAAACACAGTGTCTGCTATCCTATCTTTTTTATTTTGAATGTGTTCTTTTCCGTATTTAATTGAACTGTCGGTTAGTCTCTATCATCCAGGCACACCCAAGCTGACTACAAGCGCCGGCCATCGCATGGTCTTTAAGAGAAGTCTCGCGAGATGTTCGAGACTAACTGCCAGTTTGAACATAGTTTCGCTGTGTAGCAGTCTAGTTTGAACACTTTTGAAAATGTTATGTGCAAGCCCTTGACACGGACACATAAGGTCAGTAGTGTTAGATGAGTATTCTGTTTTTTTGCTAACAAATGAAGCTTGTGGATAGTATATTATATAAATAAATCATCGTTTACTGCTGATGTGTCGTTATTTCAATCACTATTTGTCGTTCAGTCGTCATAATTTAATTTGCTCACTTGTATGACATTAGTTTGGTCAAGGATTTGTATGACAAATCCTTGGTTTGGTTGTCATTTTTGTGTTGAACTTGTAACAGAAATATATTATACTTATAAGTGAGGTTTTACTGACAGTGATACATTACACGATTAATAAGCTGTTAGCCATGTTCTATTTCCGAAGTTAACGACGAAAGTTATGTTTATAATAGAAGATGCTATGCAAATACATGTAGTATGAACTTTGGTAATAAACTATAGGTATACATAATTAAATCGTTAAACAATCGTTATATGTAAATAATGTATAATTAACCGAACTAAGGATTAGTAAAATATTTAGAAACAAACAATTACGACAAATACATATTCACATGAATAATAAACCGTTGAACTTTATTGTCATTAGCAAAAGACTCGTTTTGACTCTTGTTAGATACTTAGAAGTTTCTATTTTAGCCATGCTTAAAATTAAACCACTATGGCCGCCATATTTGATGACGTCATCAACACCTTTTTCACACGATCGATAGAAGATGATGAAAACATGATTGTGGTAAAGTTTCAAAATGGTCATGCAATAATTGTATTTTTGACGATTTTTTCAAGTTTTTAAGCGTCTGGCGTCTCTGACGCCATCACGTTATGACGTCATGACCCCGCATGACCTTCTTGCACAACTATACCATGACCTTTACAATCTGTGAACGTTTCATTCAAATCCGACCATAAATGTCTGAGATCTAGCGCTAACAAGATTTTCATCATGACGTCACTGGTGGCCATCTTGGATGACGTCATGACCCCAAAAGCTTCGCGGCACTATTCCAAAATGAGCTCTATCACTGGAAGGTGGAAAGCCCTAATAATGGTTTCGCGTATCTGTATGTGCGTGCAAGATGGGAACTGCGTTACGCCCGACACTGAATACTTAGGTGTGAGCTATGTATCATCTTCACGTGTATACATACGTCTGCCCCACGTCCCACCCATACGCAAATTATTTGGCGAAGTTTCATCATTATCAGACTGGAAATCTTTAGGAAGAGAAGCGTGAACAAGGTATTTCTTAGATATTCACTGGCGGCCATATTAAACGTCGCCGAGACCCAAAAAATTGCAATGCACAACTACAAGATAAGTACATTATTTTGACAAAGATTCACCAAGAAGGGACAGGTAGTTCTTGAGCAGAAGCGATTTTAATCTTCTTTCGTTTCTACGTTACTGTGACGTCAATAATGACGTCTGCTAAAAATAAACTTCACGTTCGTATTTGCAATCATAAGTTCTACAAAACTGACAAATTTTACGTGTCTACGTCAATTTTTCAAATATTACGTCATTGACGTCATCGTATTTTGGTTCCTATGGCAACCATTTACCACGTTGCGTTTTGAGTGGACTTTATTTTTGAAAAGTAAATTGAAAGGCCTTACAAATGGTACATATGTTCCTGATAACAATTTCAACCGTTACTGAGATATAGGTGGTTATTGGTGTTTACACCTATCGCTTACCTATGACCTTGACCTTTGACCTGTGACCTGATTTTTCCAGACTTGGTCAAGGTCACATAGTGGCACATAAATGAGGGCATTGTTGGCGCTAGCTGGTTCAGTTTTCGAAATATACTTAGAAGTTTCTATTTTAGCCTGTTTAAAATTAAACCACTATGGCCGTTATATTTGATGACGTCATCAACACCTATTTCACAAGATCGATAGAAGATGATAAAAACATGATTGTGGTAAAGTTTCAAAATGGTCATACAATGATTGTATTTTTGACGATTTTTTCCAATTTTTAAACGTCTGGCGTCTCTGACGCCATCACGTTATGACGTCATGACCCGCATGAAATTCTTGCACAACTAGACCATGACCTTTACAATCTGTGAACGTTTTATTCAAATCCGACCATAAATGTCTGAGATCTAGCGCTAACAAGATTTTCATCATGACGTCACTGGCGGCAATCTTGGATGACGTCATGACCCCAAAAGCTTCGCGGCACTATTCCAGATCGAGCTCTATCACTGTGTAAACTTTAGAGGCCGTGCGACGAGTCTTACTATGAAAAGTGGCGGTGAGAAGAATAAAGTCAAAATCTTGCCGAACAACAACAATAGCTCTTTCCACTGGAAGGTGGAAAGCCCGAATAATGGTTTCGCGTATCTGTATATGCGTGCACGATGGGAACTGCGTTACGCCCGACACTGAATATTTAGGTGTGAGCTATGTATCATCTTCACGTGTATACATACGTCTGCCCCACGTCCCACCCATACGCACATTATTTGGCGAAGTTTCATCATTATCAGACTGAAAATCTTTAGGAAGAGAAGCGTGAACAAGGTATTTCTTAGATATTCACTGGCGGCCATATTGAACGTCGCCGAGACCCAAAAAACTGCAATGCACAACTACAAGATAAGTACATTATTTTGACAAAGATTCACCAAGAAGGGACAGGTAATTCTTGAGCAGAAGCGATTTTAATCTTCTTTCGTTTCTACGTTACTGTGACGTCAATAATGACGTCTGCTAAAAATAAACTTCACGTTCATATTTGCAATCATAAGTTCTACAAAACTGACAAATTGTACGTGTCTACGTCAATTTTTCAAATTTTACGTCATTGACGTCATCGTATTTTGGTTCCTATGGCAACCATTTACCAACGTTGCGTTTTGAGTGGACCTTATTTTTGAAAAGTAAATTGAAAGGCCTTACAAATGCTACATATGTTCTTGATAACAATTTCAACCGTTACTGAGATATAGGTGGTTATTGGTGTTTACACCTATCGCTTACCTATGACCTTGACCTTTGACCTGGTGACCTGATTTTCCCAGACTTGGTCAAGGTCACATAGTGGCACATATATGAGGGCATTGTTGGCGCTAGCTGGTTCGGTTTTCGAAATATACTTAGAAGTTTCTATTTTAGCCTGTTTAAAATTAAACCACTATGGCCGCCATTTTTGATGACGTCATCAACACTCTTTTCACACGATCGATAGAAGATGATGAAAACATGATTGTGGTAAAGTTTCAAAATGGTCATGCAATAATTGTATTTTTGACGATTTTTTCCAGTTTTTAAGCGTCTGGCGTCTCTGACGCCATCACGTTATGACGTCATGACCCCGCATGACCTTCTTGCACAACTAGACCATGACCTTTACAATCTGTGGACGTTTCATTCAAATCCGACCATAAATGTCTGATATCTAGCGCTAACAAGATTTTCATCATGACGTCACTGGCGGCCATCTTGGATGACGTCATGACCCCAAAAGCTTCGCGGCACTATTCCAGAATGAGCTCTATCACTGTGTTAACCTTAGATGCCGTGCGACCAGTCTTACTATGAAAAGTTGCAGTGAGAAGAATAAAGTCAAAATCTTGCCGAACAACAACAATAGGTCTTTCCACTGGAAGGTGGAAAGCCCTAATTACAATTTACAATTTCACAATTTATTACAGTAGGATAGTGGAAAAAATGATCCCTAGATATATTAACGAGTATTGTTGTTTTTTTCTATTTGTATATGTGCAGATAAGAAAATAAACAAATTTAAAAAGCTAATGGTGCCATTTTTAGCTCTACTGACCAAGGACAAGCAGAGCTTATGTGATGGCGTGTTGTCCGTCGTCCGTCCTCCGTCTGTCCGTCGTCTGTCCGTTAACTTTTACCTCGTTAAGACGATAGGGCCTTCATTTTTCACCCGATCTTTACCAAACTTTAACATATTATTAATATCAATAAAAGCTCGAAAAGTTCGAAAACCAGCCAGATCGGACCAGTAACAGCAGAGTTATGGCCCTTGATTTAGTTAAAAATGCTATATTTTGCCTCGTTACAACGATAGGGCCTTCATTTTTCTTCCGATCTTTACCAAACTTTACCAGATTGTTAATTGCAATGAAAGCTCGGACAAGTACGAAAACCAGTCAGATCAAATCAGTAACAACGAAGTTATGGCCCTTGATTTAGTTAAAAATGCTGTATTTTGCCTCGTTAAGACGATAGGGCCCTTTTTCATCCGATCTTTACCACACCTTACCAGATTGTTAATATGAATGAAAGCACGGACAAGGTCGAAAACCAGCCAGATCAGACCAGTAACAGCGTTAAAAATGCTACATGTTGCATCAAGAATCCGTTAATATATAATACCGTTACTCTTAAGTTTGTTGGAAAATGAAGACAGAATTTAGGATGATGTCAAGGACGTCTTGACGTCACAATGTTATTAACACCCGTTTTTTCACTGATTGCATTTTTAGGCTTGGGGCCAGGCTCCCAGTCTATAGTCTTGTCTATAGTATTAAAACCACAAATGGCAGACAGGCAACAAACACGTCCAGTTTAACTTGTATCACTACGCTAGCTCATTTGCATAATGACTTCATTAGTATAAAGTAGTCCATAAATCAAGGCCGCCATATTGAATTTCAATATCGGCAATTTTTCGAGCATTTCGGACACGATTTTGGAATGAAGGTAAATGATTTTCAATTACTCCTCGATTCAAATTTGTTCAGATCAACTTGGCACACAACGTTTCCCTCCTTTCTGGGTTAACTTTCCCACTTTCAAAGAGAAATTGATAACCATAACCAGAATTCGCGGGTCAACGGAAATTTTGCATTACGGTAATTGAAGATGAAAAATCCAAATATTTTGGCATTTACCCATGTATTGTTTATTTCCTTGCTAGAATTAAATAAAAAATAATTATCTCACAGTGTATCAACAGGAAATCTAGTTTCAAATACACTCGAAAACCAAACCGTAGCGCTTGAAAAAAAAAAATACTCCCGTCCCAAGCATTTTTCGAAAATTAGAAAAAAATCAATTTTTCAATGTGTTTCCAGATACTAAATCCCATTGGTGGAATGTTATGCAGAACAATTTAAATAAAGGATCACAGCAGGAAAACTGGCTTTAAAAGGTGTTTTTTAATATAAAAAAAAGAGGCCTTTAAATAATTATTACTTTCGTACCCAGGGTTTTTGACCTTATTGTAGCTTTGCTCATGTTGTCTCTTAAAATCTTTTACCATGTTTTAGACATGTGTTACGGGTCGTTATGCTGTAAAAAAAAAAGCAAATGCTATTGCGTTTTACTGCCTTTCACCGCTTATTAAATAAGTTGATACATTAAGCAGAAGAAAACCACTTGTGGTGTGGGTGGTGGTTTGTAAATAAAGATAGAGAGAACCAGGTTTGAATCCTGGTGGAGAAATTAGGCACACTTACTGAGCTGTACATATTTTAATCTTTGTTTTATTTTTTAAATACTTTTTCCAGCCAACGAACTGCAGAGTTAAGTAGAATAAAAAAAAAAAATTGACGCTGTCAATGGAAAGGGGAAGTTGGTGCAGTGGTGACGACCCTGGCTTATGGATCGGGAAAACCCAGTCCAATCCTCTCATTATTATAATTAAAAGACCACTCAGTTCCATTCTGTTAGGAAACAAACGTTAACCAACTTCTCATCTACCACATATTTTTGTCAACGGAAGGAACGGAAGGACCAGTGAACAGGCTATTCTCCTAAACTATTGTACAAAAGGCCCCAGCCTTTCTGTGCTTTCAGCACTTTGATTAATGTTGTTTTACTATAAAATCAATCGGTGTCATTGTCTCAGTCAACGTTGACAGATTTTATGTCGTGACGTCATCCAAAATGACCGCCAGTGACGCCTTTCAAGAAATCTTGTAATCGCTATGTCTCATTCATTTATGATCGGTTTTTGATACAACTTTCACAGGTTCTTGACATCAAAATCTAGTTGTGCAAGAATGTCAAATTGTGTCGTGTCGTCATCATGGGGATCTTGTTATGGCTAAATCTTCTTTATTTATGATCGGATTTGATCCAAACTTTTACAGATTGTAGAGTTTAGGGTTGGGCTGTGCAAGAACATCATATGGTATTCCGACGTAATAACATCATGACGTCAGTGACGTCAAACATTTCCAGAAATTCGTTTTTGTCACTGATTGCATGTTCCAAGTTATTGTATTGATACATAAATCAGTGTCATCACCTTAGACAACTCAGACAGTTGTGACGTCATGACGTCATTAAGAAAGGAAAGTCCGTTTGATCAGGTTCTGACCTACCTTTGTAAAGCTCTGTACTTGTATAGGTATTTTGCTATTAAAAAAAGCATGATCAGTCTCAAATATCTATAAATGTATTTGACTTATAATAACCAAATTTGTTATTAAGTTTTAGCTCTTAAAATTAATACTTACATGATATAGAGCTCTTAAAATTAATACTTACATGCTATATCGGATCGCATGTAAAATTTAACTTGTAAACCAAATATTTTACTCTTAATAATTATTCTATATTGTTGTGATAAAAGACTTACCTATCTTAAGTTTCTTGTCAATGACAGCATATCAAATCCTGAAATATCTCTGAATTATGCAAGAAATGGTTAGCATACCAGGGGTCATCCGCCAAGTTGTCATTATTGCCTATATGTATAATAATGATAACTTGCGCATCCATCGCGACGTACACGCTACCCCTGTTGGATGGACATTGGCTGATTGAAGTTTCATTAAAATGGTCTGAGAAATAAAGTCACAGACATATTAATGTCTGTGATAAAGTTACATGTTTTTTTACCAAAACTATTGAAAATGTAGATGAATTACATAATAAATGTTAAAAAAACACCGAAACATAGGAGTAAATTAATTGACTATTCATACTTTTGATCATCAAAATCAGCTGACCAAGCCTAGACATTTGACACACCTCTCAATTGTGGTAGGTGGTAAACTCAAACTCGGTCTTTATCATAGTTTGTTTGTATGGTGTTTTACGTCATTTTCAACACATGTAAGGATATATTATTAGTATGACGGTCGACTTTTTTGTGTTGGAGGCATCCACCCACTTTTCCTTGGTAGAACCAGTACTGTACACCTCCCGCCATCCGTAAGAATCGACACTTCCTCACAAGTCGAGCTCCCAGTGGGATTTGAACCTTCAGCGATGAGAGGTGAAGGTTCACAATGCAACGTCGTTAACCATTCGACCACGGAGACGCGTCTTCTTTATCACAGATGTTCAACCAAGTTTATTGTAAAAGTTAAGGTATCTACAGTGTGATTGTTTTTAAACCAAATTTTGAAAATTATCTTATTTTTAATCTTTCAACTCGAGAGACACTTTACCTGGTTCATATTGTTTTCCAGAGAGAATAGTTTTGTATCAGACATATCTTTTTGGCAGCGACTACAAATAGTGTCATTGAACATTTTCATTTCAGTTTTTCTTTCTAGACAAGTTCACATTTAGAAAAAATTGTACGACATCTGTTCTATTTCAAAGGCAAGTATAGCATAAATAGCAAGGTTGAATTTTTCATCTTTCTGTAATGGTGCATCTTCTGGTATGTCATTTATTTGATATGTTTTGGTAATATACCTTTTTTCCGGTTTATTTCTCATTTCCCTTTTCTTTGATTCTGACTGTGTTTCGTTTCCAAGAGGGTTTTTATAATTGATTCCTAGTTTCCTACATAAAGATAGGTTGTCATTGGTTATATTAGAGTTGAAAATGAGTCCTTATTTGGTTCAGTATATGATGTACTAATATAATTTTCTGAATTATATTTGCTATTGTTGCCATGTGTGTTTTTGGTGGGTGATTTTCGGTTTTTACTTTTACTTCTATCAGCGTCATTAGAACTTGAAACTCTTCATTGTTCAAAAGCAAGTCAATGGTTGTACATGACAATTCTCCTCCATTGGTTGAACAAGAATACATGTGATATTGCTCTGCACTATTTTGAAACACTCTGATTTGTAGTCGGAGCAACATTTTACGGCCGCCACTCTCATACGCTTTTATTATGAAATTCCTGGATTCTCCATTTTAAATTACGAAATAAAAACCTAGGTCTAGGGGATTGTAGGGAGGGGTTAGCCGTATAGAAGTTAATACGGGTAGCAATCATGTTAACAATAGTATTTTACCAATTAGAAAGGGAGTTATCGTCAGTATGTTCTCTACGACACCATTTGAAACTAAAATGCTCAACTAATTGGGCGAGTCATGTTTCACAGTAATATATGCTTTCCTAGGTTACGCACCCAGGGTTAAGGTAAACATGTCAGATTCCAGTCAACATAGGTCGTGAATTCAAATTTTAGACTTTTTACCGCAGTACCCCCGTTAAGAGAAGTATTGTTGGTATTGGTGATGAATGAAATTAACACCTTTTTAACTTAAGGTGAGCGAGGATTATTTAAAATGAACCATGTATTGTTTTAGACGATGTTTTTAAGTTGACATTATATTATAAGCTATATTAACACTTACTCGATACTGTCAGTGAACATACAACCAACAACAATAAAAATATTCGAAGATTCGCCATGGTTATCCCGGTACAGGTTAAACAGTGGATGAAAACGCAGTTAAAAGTTTGTCTTTTAAAAGAAAGTTTCTAACCGCAAAAAAAAAAAAAATCTTGCTAAACAACGCACGTCATCACCAATTAATTAAATGAACGACTTCAAACGAGATATCAAATGCAGCGTAAATAACATCATACTTTTAAAAAACCACGAAACAACATCTATCTTATCTCATTAGTGAAGGTAAATGTGAAATTAAAATGTATTAATGAATTAATTAAGCCGCCTCTATTTCAGACGGTGTATTGAAATGGTATGGGGTTTGTAAATTGGTATGGGTTTTGTCTGTGTTTCTTATACGTGTTAGTTTTATAGAAATAAATAGCGACCCACTTAAAAATGACTGGACTGTTATAAAATTATATTTTCAATGCAAAGCGACCATTTCACCTTAGATCGACATGGTGAATTTTGGTAGAGCAGTCCACTTTAATCTAGACTCGCCGATACATGCTGAGCTATAAATAGCCGATTTTACGGGATCAGAAAAATACAGGTATGTGGCTCCCAGCTTTATGGATCAGGGCCCCGTTTTATTAAACATCTAACGATAAGTCTCATATTTTAAAACTGTTCACATGTTTGCACCTAAGCACTCCATGTAGACAATTATGCGTGCCTTATGTTCAGAAATATCAAATGTATAAGAAAATGAAATTAAATCGCATTCATTTGTGAATTGTAAATCAAAGTAAAGAATTTAAGAAATTAACTTACGAACGAAAGTGTCGTAAGTTATTTCATAAAACCGGGCCCAGAAAGATAATGTAGTACGAAACCACAGTGTGTGCATTAAAACAGCTGACCGTAAGATATGTCCGACCTGGAATGAAAATTGAAATACAGGGCCCTGGTCCGACCTAGAAATCTTGCAGCAATTTATGTAAGAATAATGTTTCTAAGAATAGTGTCTTAGTTAAAAGTTTTTTTGTTTGTTTTTCTTCATTATACTTATTATTATAATTATTGATGAATTTAATTGAATAAAACTGATCGAATTTATTTTATAATTTAAATTTTTCTTATACATTTTTACACGATGACACATTTTAATTGAAAATGGAGTTTAGGCCAAAATAAGATAAAAGTGTGGTTCAGTTAAAAGGTTTGGTAGTGAAATATTTTCTCTTTTTTACAATTCTTATATTCTATTTTAATTTTCAAATCAAAAAATACATTTTATGACATTGCATGGTTATTCCAGTATATACAAAACACTAACACACAATTCATAAAATAAAAGACTGTAACAGAGACTGGCTGTTCCCTAGACAGTGCCAAGTAAGATCTAACAAGCCGCTTGATTGTTTGAATTTGAACTGAACACTATGACGTGTTCACTTCAGTTTTGAGGCCCATTTAGGGGGTCCAATATGGCATATGGAAAAAAAATTGCCCATATGGAAAAGAATCTATATGGAAAAAAAATACGTATTAAAATCAAAAATATGGTGAAATTTAAAAAAAATCATATGGCATAAGAAAAATAATAGTTTGGCTATATGGTATGTGGAAAAAAAATAGACTCATTGCATGGGAAAAAATTAACAGAGGCTCAGTTGTTGTTTAATAATTTTTTTACTTCTGTCATATCACAAAAGTGTCTGGTTGATGAATTTCTGCTGAGGTATGTCTTTTTTGTACTTTTGACAAATTATGTTATATTTGGTTTTGTATTTGCCCACAAAGTTATATTTTTTCTTTGTAATTACCAGAATTAATCTCCATAAATATGGAATGATGTGCCATTACGTGGTCCGAGTATTAATTTTCATACCCCATCCAACCCCTTCTCCAAGAAGCGAAAACCGAGTTGGCTGGGGTATGAAATAAAACCTTGATTTCGGCTTAAACGGTTTTCATATTGTAAAACTAAAACATTTAATAGGAAATTTTAAACAGGTTATCGCATTTTGTTCAATAAAAATGTTTTAAACATGTTTCATTGTCGAAATATCCATTATAATATCCTGCTATAAGCTTTCCCATCGCTTAAAGGGATTAAGGCGGGACCACGTAATGCAGAGTAAAATTATATCATGAAGTTTTTAAAAAAAAATTGTAAAATAGCCGAACTGCAAATTTTCCAAATACAGTTTTTATAGAAATGCATCATTTGGCACTATAAGGCCTTAAAGGAGTGAGGCTATTAATATTCAATTCTGCACTTGCACTTGCAGGTGTTTTTTATTTGGAGACACTGTCAAGATTTCTAGTTGCATAAATGCATAAATGTTGCATAAATGTCGTTAAACACAAATAGATTGCATTTTGTGTTTCGTGGTAGCATGGCAGGCATATAGAGATCACGTTGTTCATCAACTGTGTTTACATTTTCTGTATATAGACTAAAGGACCATCATTTTTTCAGGAAGGGTACATAACATTTCCATTTTCTCATATTTCTTAATACCATGCTTCATACGTACACATTTGTTTCATTGAAATTGTTGTTCTAATGGATATAACGGAGCCACCATGTAAGTATTTAGAGAAAAGGAAATTAACATCATAGATCATTTGTAGAATACATGATAATAACATAATTCTCAGATATCATATTTGGCGAGGATGCTCGAGCCTTATTGATATATACTAGGTAGATAAGACGCAAGATATATGTATTTGAATTAACAAACAAACGTTAAACTGCATACCAATGTGTTAAGATATATATGCAAATAGAAATACGTACTATCACTATTTCTAAGTTCGTTTGCTAGATATATATATCCTGCTAACCTTATTAACAGTCCAGTTGCTTGTGTGTTCATACGTGACACACATCTTTGACTAGTTGGCCAAGAACAATTGTAATTTGGAAAACAGTCGTATATTTCTGTTTTTAGGACATACCATTCAAAAATGATATTCGTTTTTTACAACATTCATATTACAGTTTGTACATAGCCTCATATTACTTTCAATATTTCTGAGTCGACCGTCTTCAATTGCAAGTTTGTGTGCAGAACATCTAAATCTAGTTAATTCTTTACATTGATTTATATTAGAAACGCAATTTAAATATTTTTCAAACTCAAATCCTTTTTTAATTGTAGCATATGTTTCAAGTTTGAGTGAGTCATTAATTTCAGAATACCATTTTAGTAGATATGGGTCTGAAATCCTTTCAATAACCTTTTGAATTTGTAGATTTGTTACCGTACTATTATTCCAGATGTAGCCAAATCCCAAACTATCTAAAATTAGCCCATAATGATACAATTTCCTTTTTGTTTTTTGTATGTTCCCATTAACAGATTTTTTTTAAACTTTCTAAGCACATAATTTAACATATATAAAAACAAAATGTGCAATAAAAATGATAGGTGCCCATGCTTGATTAGGAAAATAATTTGAAACCCTACCCCTATGCTAAAGGCTAAGTTTTGTATGAAATTATATAGAAATGGTATATTTTCCTTTGTTGTTATGTTCCTAATAACAGAATTTGTTCAAACTTCCTAGGCACTTATTTGAACATTTTTTTAGACAATATATTCAATTAAATTTATAGGTCACCATGCATATTGAGATTTAATATTGGTTTTTGGAACCGTACCATTATGCTTAATTTTTTTAATTTTGTTTCCTATTTTATGTATCTAATAATAGGCCTTTATTTAAAGAAAGACAATAAAAAAAACAAAAACAAAAGACTTTAAATAAAAAAATAAATAAAAAAATAATTCAAAAAATAAAAAATAAAAAAAATTAGAACTAGACATCAAAAGCAACATTCCAGTAAATATTTAGGAAAATCCATCCAATAGTTTTAGAAGCGAAGTCGCCCAAAAAATCTGCGCATGGAAAACTACAGCAAATGCCTTTAAGTGAAAACGAAGCTTTCATGGCTTGTTGGGATAAATTATATTGAGTCTGATAAAAGGAACAATTTGCAGACAATGTAACACCTAGATAAGTAAATGTCTTTACATTTTTTAATTTATTACCATAATAAAATATGTCTACATTTTCAATTATCTTACCATTTTTTTATAATGTCATTACGTTTGTTTTATCACTATTTACAACAACACCCCAAGTATTGCAATACACACACAGCTTTTCAAGTAAAGTCTGCAAACCTTCTTTTGTATATGAAAACAAAACAGTGTCATCGGCATACAATAACAGAAATATTTGCATTTCATCAATTGTCATTGATTCAAACGTACCATTATGCAATACATCATATATTCCATTAATGAAAAATTTAAACAATAAATGAGAATATGTTCTTCTTGTTTTACACCCACATAATTGTCAAAAAACTAGCTTAGTGTACCGTTAACTTTAACAAAAGCCTTTACATTTTGGTAAATACCTCTCATCATCATAATCATTTTAGTTGAAACTCCATATCTGATACGTTTTAGCCACATTCCATCTCAATATACTAAGTAGAAAGCCTTGCGGAAATCTCCTGCGGCGCGATATATTTTTTATCCAGTTTTATCAAGATAAAGTCACAACCGATTGTACTTTTTTTATTTCTGAAACCAAACTGAAAATATGTTAGTAAATTGTTGCTCTCTGTCCATTTTCTTAATCTACCATCAAGTAGTACAGAAAATAATTTGGAGAATATGCAAGTCAAAGTAGTACTACGGTAATTGTTCGCATCGTTAATATTACTACTTTGTGGGATGGGAACGCCATAAGTACACATTTCAGGATATATACAATGTTCAAACAAGAAGTTAAACAGTTTACATATTACAGGTGATAATATATCAGTACCATCAAGAAACATTTCGGGTATAAGTAAATCAATACCACCATATTTTCTACGTTTAAATGATATAATCGAACGTTTCACTTCTTCTCAAGCAAATGAACAATCTAACTGATCGACTTTTGTTAGGATGCGAACCTCTTAAGATACACTATTGTTTACCTCATCATTACTGTATATTATTTCCTCGGATGTAAATAAAATGGTTGTAAAAAACATTCGACGTTAATTTATTTTTATTTTTATTGTGCTTTCCTCTAATACAACTAATTTCGTCCCAGAATATTTTTGGATTATTACGCGATAAATCATTTAAGATCGTTTTCAGTTTATTATGAAAGTTATCTTCAGCAATACGCTTCACAATACTGTAATTATGTCTCTTGTTTGATAGTATTGTTCGAGAGAGAATTGATCTGTTATGACGATAATCTTTATTAGCTTTTTTCAGCTCTGCACGTGCCCGCTGGCACTCAGGTTTGTAACACGGACTTTTGAATTGTTTAGCTGAGGCATGTTCTTGTGTATGTAACACTCCAAATAAAGTATGCGAACAATCGTACAGGGTGTTTGCAAATGTACTGATACCTTTGTTAAGCCTAATTCAATAGCACATACATACATCGTCTCCTATAATTCTTTGAGAATGGTTTTCACTGGGTATGAACTCAGTCAATACAGAAAACGCGTCTGTACGAAAACCGACTATAAAACTCAATAGCATCGTGGAGACACTGTGACATCGATAATCTGTCACAGTGTCTCAACGATGCTATAGAGTTATATAGTCGGTTTTCGTAGAGACGCGTTTTCTATATCGACTGAGTTTATACCCAGTGGTGTTTACAACTCATGTTTTATTCATGAAATAATGTATAACTGTATGTATATTTGATTGTAAACAATGAGACGCAAGTAAACTATTAAACTACGTAACTTGAACATTATCAAACATTTATATTAGTAGGGATAAATGCACTGAATGCTGACGTCATGATGTCATCCGATATGCTGACGTCATGATGTCATCCGATATGCTGACGTCATGATGTCATCCGATATGCTGACAGTGATGTTAAATAGGAAAATATTTCTATCATTATTTCTCCTGCATGTATGATCTTTGAACAAACCATTCATAGATTGTAGAGTGCGATGACCGGACAGTGTATATCCTATGATGACGTCTACCTATAAATCCTCAAAGGAAGGTAGCGTTTAATGTTTGTCTTAGATCGTGTCTTGTCGTACTCTTAATGGGTTCTTATTCCTTTGGTTTCTGCTAAGTCATTGAGTACTTGCTTTGTGGTTTTCCTAGGAGTTTGATATATGCATATACACATGGTCATATGTGTGTTATACATATTCCTAGTAATATATGCTTGTTTGTTAGAGAATATAGCCTGGCCGGGATCTATTTGTTTACACCTTCCCGTTTTACTGAGACGATAAAAGGGTAAAAATGATTTCTTGCGCACCCTTGAACCTGGCGTTACCTATGAGTGTTTATAAGGATGATGTTGATGTGTTACTGTGGCATTCAAAGCCAATGACATCATGTCCTTTCTGAATAAATATGACATAGTAAGCGTTATAAATCAATACCTTGAATTTGGATCTTTTCCGAGCAAGGCATTTGGAAAAACACCATCAACTCTAAAATAAGTGAAAGTGTTGTATTTCATTAATAACTCAATTAACTCAATATATTCCTTTTAGCGTGTTATATGCAATTGTATAGCTTTAAATGGTACGACAAGAGCATTTTGGTATAGTCTGAAAACACGTTTTGGTAATGAGTTGTATGAATATCTTATACATCTTGATCCTAAGGAGCAGATTCATATTTTTCTCGGTTCATGCAATTTTGAATTGCAAAATATAATATATACTAAAAATAATCTAGAATTATTTATGCTAATCTCGTTTCATCATTTGTATAAATTATGGACTTCTTATAACTCGGCGCTTTCATGAAACTACATTTGTATTTCTGAAAGCGACGTGTATAAAAAGGAGATAATATCAGTTGCGATATAAACTTGTCCCAGATGGATTGTTCATGTATTTCGCTTAGATAAGAGTCACATGCTATTCGGAACATGCTGTTGCGACTAATCATGACAATTAAAGCTACAGACCCTCTATATTAACTGGTAATAACTCATGAATATGAATGAGTTACGTGTGAAATAGTTTCAAATCGACGAACACCCCAAAAGTCGGTATATAAGGCTGAAATCGATGCGTAAAATATCACATTTTTATTTAGCCTTCGTACAGGTAACATCGATAAATATACGGCTTCAGAATATATGTGATAAAAAAAGTACTTGCCAGGAACGGGATTTGAACCACAGCCGTTGCGCTTTTAAGTTTTGAAGGCCGTACATTTAACCACTCGACCAAGGCTATTTATTGGTTTGTTCTAGCATTATTAACACTAAATAGCCATTACGTAATAACTAGCACATAAACAAACTCATCATGCGCTAAATAACAGTCGATATATGGTTGTTTTGAGGCGGAATATTGGTTTCATATTGATAACATATAGTATTACACCAGGCAATGCTAATTTACACGTCCGACAAGATGGTCTATATATTTATGGATTCATCTTGATTTGCGTTCAAATATATGTTAAGTTATTTTGCCTCATAATAAATTGTAGTTTGTATACCATTTTCTCAAGTAAGCGTTATTGTCACAAAATGTCACGGGTATAGCGTATTGGTCGTACATAGCTCTTGTAAGTTGTCAGTTACACCCTAATCTATTGTTCGAGTTGAAACAAATACACAATATCCATGATATATTCATGTAACACGTAAAAGCGTGCACATTTTAAGTGGCCGCCAGAGAGGCCGTGTCATAAGTTTAGTTTTGTGCTAATGCATGTAAACGTATAGGTCTATCTTCCTTAAAGACATATTTCGAGCCTATTGTATTTGGGGATGGGGGAGAGAGAATTTCTATAGGTAACTGTAAATCACTGTTAGCCATACAATTTCATGTGCAAAGTGTGATATTCATTTTTTCTTTAGATTATGAGGCCCACCCAATAAAGCATTTGTGACCAGTACACATAATAACACATTAAAGAATGTTGTATATTTATTGTGTTGTGCTCTGATTTTTGGTCTAAAAACAATTAAGAAATACCAGATAAGTTTTGTATTCAAAAACTAAATTATGAGCATATATTTCTTCATTAAAGTAAATTACAAAGTGTTGTTAAGCTATTCTTACACTCAATATAGCAATGCTATACAAATAAAAAACTAAGAGCGGGCCTCAATTTATATACCTAAGTTGATCAGCCTTGAAGCGTGCTGGCTGTAAATATTCAAGCTTCCCATGCTTTTTCAATGACCAAGTAGCGTTGGGAAATGTGTCTTGAAACGGCAAAATTGTATAAGGGGCCTCTCGTGTAGATTCAATACTGCAGATTTAGCCACGTTTGTCACGGACTGAACGGGGGAAATAATGGTTTGGGCGTAATGTTTGCTATAAAACCCATTGTCTTTTAGTTCTTGCCGGGATTGATCGATAGTTACTTTGTTCGTAGCAGAGGTTGGACGGCAAAATTCACAGGCAACATGTAGTCAGTATTTATTTTATTAAATTGTATCGTACATTTGTATTCAGTGGGCGGCGCCATCTTGGTTGGCGGTTACGACATCCGGTTAGCACTGATGTTTCTCAAACAATAACTTTAGACTAGCATATGATTTTGAAGTTACTTTATTAGATGTAATTATTGTAATTGGTCATTAATTGTAAAACAATATTAATTTGATAACAGTGGATAATAGGTGCATAAGTTAACGTTGGCGTATAACTCAGTGATTGTAAAACACGATTGTTAACATTAGTTAACAATGAGATGAGTGACAAGGATAAATGTTCGACGCGTATGCATAGCGTTGTATAATGTGGTCATTAGTTGACATGCGTGCATGCATAACTCAGTGAGTGTAATATACGAGTGATTTGATAATGTTTATATTACATGTATTATAGGGGCATTGATTAACAGCGACGTACATGGCGTATACGTGGCGTTGAAGAATATGTATACATTGCTATTCATAATTAGTACAGCTTACATATTTTTATTGAATAATGATTTGTTTGGGTAATGATAATTATGCAAGATTGTTATGTTTGTCAACCGACATCTAAAACGTATGTAAAATTACAGCCTAAGCCATCCAGGGTTGGATATTAGCCATCCAGGTGTGGATGTAAGCCTTCCGGAGTGGAGCTAAGCTTCCACGATTAACGTAACGAGCGGTAGAGACGGTCCCCGTACCTGCGCAGCATGGCCAGGTTTTATTAGCGACAACCCCCGGGACATAAGGTGGGTCCGTTATCAGTCCTCACTGGAGGAACATCACCCACAATCTCAGTGGAGGTTAACCATCATTACATTGCGTCATCAACCCTTACAGAAGGCATTTGATGACAATCACCCATTGGATTCGCGCATCATCATCTTCATGAGCTTTTGCGCATCACAGTTAACGCGCTAGA
>JAWPHD010003877.1:0-67500 GCA_037043455.1 Cyrtodaria siliqua | reverse complement strand
GGGGATAGTGTGGACTAGAGGTGATGTTCAAATCTATATTCCTGCGTAAAGTCTTTAAATAACGAGCTTGAGTACGGCCAGACATTATCGCTGGTTAATACCGTAGGACATCCATATCTTGCAAATAGACTTTTCATATACTTGATAGTATTTTCACCACTCAAGTTGTCTAGCACGTTTATTTCTATCCATTTCGAATATCTGTCGACAATCAATAGATAGTTTTTGTTCTTGTGAACAAAAATATCATATGACACGTGTGACCAAGGCCTGTCTGGAATTTCCAATCATCGGTTTGCATTTTGATTATGTGCACAAATTTCACATTTTGGCACAAGTCCTCAATGTCACTACTCGCCAGGGGCCATTTTCCGTCTCTTATGTAAACATAAACTAATTTTTCAGACAAATCTATGTATCCTGACAATTTTTACTCTATTTTCAATTAGGTTACCTCTTCCTGGAAATTTGATACCGAAGAATTTTGTTTTATATAAATTATTGAAGTGGCACGTGACCTTTTTATAAATAGACTAAAACTGAGAAATCATTTTGTTTACAAGCCCAGTTTCCGTCATGTATTTTATCGAGTGATAGATTCAACTAGGTCAAGATACAGTAAACTTTTATGAATTAGAAACTTGTTTGCAAGTCTATTCAATAATTTTATGTAAAAATGGTATGTTTGCATTGTTCCATCATCGATCGTTATAATAATGCGTCTGGTAACGTCAATGTAAAATGTTCAACGACAATTTGCACTGTAAAGATGAGTAACTCTGTGTAAATCAAACAGATACAGGTTGTACGAGTTGCTTCTCTTTGGTTAAACTATATAATCACGGTATACTTTAACTGCGTCCACAGATGAGTGATAAAAATAGGACGTCATTACAGTGTTATTTTTTTAATAGTTTATTATGCGGCAGTATGCGCGCGCATCCCCAACGCCATATCGTCCCATCAACGCAATAACTCCGTAAGTGCACTTTGGTAAATTGTTCAGGAGAGACAAAAAAATGTTTTTTTCCTTAACAATGGTACATATTAAGACACTGCCTTAGATTTAAGTGTAATATACCTTTACTATGGTCACTCTTTCATGATATTTAAATTAAAACTATTTTTAAATGAGTTAATGATAATAATTAAATCATAGTGACTTTGTGCGCTGAAAAGTCCAACGCAACAACTCCGTAAGTGCACTTACGGAGTTGTTGCACTGAAAAAAGTCAACGCAACAACTGCACTTTGTTAAGTTTAATAGTATTAAATGCTGTTTGTGAATAATTGTGCTGGTTATTATTAGTAATACCTAACTTGCATTTGTAGTTGCTTATGATTAAAGTCTATATAGCTTAACATATAAATAGTTCAGCCATAAAATTAAAAAATTTGGATTCATACCTAAAATTTATGGCCATGTTCGTAAAAAATGCTAAAAAAATCACAGATTATTTCATGGCAATCTATACTGTAAGGGTAGTACATACAAAACTGATTCATGGCTTTTTCCAGGAAAAAGGACCCTTGTAAATGTGGGTAATTTCTGTCGTAAAAATGACCAAATTGGGATTCTTTTCATCGATAAAATGGCCAATTGAGAATTGTTTACGTCAACATCTTGTAAGTTGCGATGAGGTAATAGCCTAATAAGTACAATTAGAAACACTATTACATCAATAACATACTACTTATATTGATTAGTATGTAACATAAGGGATGTATCAGTACACTACATGTAAAAAATACACTATTTTGCATTGGGAACGGGTCCTAGAAAAAGCCCTGTGAATCCACGTTATTGCAAGATATTTTACTATGCCATGTAACTTGATAATCTGATATTGGCAATTATAACATCTGAAGGGGCTGGTCAGTAATGAATATTCATTTTCACTTCTTATTAAACATGTAATTTTTACATTCACTTGATACTTTCTGAAAGGAAAAAATGTCTAATTTCAAGTAAACGCGAGCTACTGCCCACATGGAATTTGCAATGCACTACCAGCGTTTAAAATTGTATAAACGCTGAGAATTTGTACATCAGTTCTTAATAAAGCAATATTTCAGAAGGATTAGTATTGGCATTGCTGCAATCACTTCACTCACAGAAGCATTTTCTTTTCTTCTAAAAAATGTCTTCACATTTCACTCAAGAAAGTTTTCTATAAGGTTAATCTGACACAGTTCAGCATATTTATATGATTTTAATTACAGCTTGTACAAACTCATAAGTAATAGATAGAGTCTGGTCTCAGCGAGTTGGCTTATTTAAACACCTAGATGGGCGAATAATAACTTTTGTTTTAAGTTTAGCCTCTTCAAAAACATATGACTGTTATACACAGAAAGTTTTTATGGCATACCACTGCGTGGTCACTGAACAGTTAGTTTAAACTTAATTATTTTACATTGTAACAAAAGCTCTACGAACTTATTTGAACCACTCTTGATGTCTTCCTAGGTAGAACCATGCAGTACTTAGCAAATGCAGATAAAGTGTCTTGCTTAGGGACACAACACGTATGGTTATGGCAGGAATCGAACCGACAACAGGAATCGAACCGACGACTTTTCGATCAAGGGTTCAACGCTCTACCACTAGACCAAAGCGCTCCACAAAACAGTTATAAGGTTACAGTGTAACAACCTTTATTCCGGTAGCAGCCATTGCTTCCAAAAGCATATAAACACCTCAAAGGATTGCCTTTTTGCAATTATTTCATTCCAAATATATAAAAAGCCATCACCTAGCTGACCCCATAGAGTAAATGGTTAAGTTAAAAGTTGCTTAACTTGGGCGCGGAGCATAGCATCATGGGGTAGACACAACACTTTTTGCAGGTCAAAATAAATACTACTATGACTTGTCTGAGTAATTGGTTTATCAATATTAAATAATCTGACCTCAGTTCTTAAGTAGCTTTTCACAATCAAGCATCATCCTCACCATCACCTGTACAAAATTTGATGCCATTAAACCAGTTTAAATTACAGTTTGTTTGTAACAGTATTAATTATATTACACAGACACAATAAACACATGCAAATTTCTTTTCTACGAGATTGGAAAAAATACTGATATAGTTCTTTTCTATGAAGTAGATATTAAAACATACTGGTACTTATTTTCTGTTATAGTAACTACCTCAAGTAAAATTGTTAAATTCCCATAAACGGACTCTGAAACATTTCCCCCTACTACCCGCTGCACCATTATATACACACTTGTAAATGAATCAACAAGTCTTAAGCACACTGTTGAACATGCTGAGTTTCCAAAGACGAACCATGAAACACTTTCACTATTGCCCGCTAAATACACTGTTACATGCGCACAAATGATGAGCGCCCATTTAGAAAAACTCAATGCACACATAAAATTATATATCTTTGCTTTTACTGTTGATTAATTAAAGTGTACAAACAATTTTTGTAATGATTTATTTCAAAATAATGTTTTATTTTAAAAGAGTATTCAGCAGAACCAATTATTTTTTCATGTATTTTTCAGTATAATAAAATAAATATTACATTCCTGTGAGTGAAAACGTTCAACCTTCAGAAAGAAATTGTCTACCTCGGCTCCACCTAATATGGTTGACATTATTTTTCTCAGGTAATATTCACCCTCACAGCAATGTAATATTCTGGATAGCATTGACATAATAAAACAGTTAATTAATTCTACTAGGACAGAATTACATCAAATGGGGAATTATATTCTATTATTCAATGAGGATAAAACTAATATCTAACAAGTATTTTATTAGGAAAGATAAAACACGGGCAATCATATTTATATTGATAAAAACAAAATGACTATTTTTGTCAATTTCTAATTAACAGTTCCATTGTAAAGATGTAAATTGCTCAAATATAACTAAGGTTATAATCTTAATAATCACAATAAAATTTAGTATTTTTTCTTTTTAATCTATGGTTTTAGAGTTCAATATCAACCTGTGTTGATCAGTGATTTAAGTTTTATTTTGGTGGAAAACTGTAATATGTTTCCTTTTTTGTATGAATAATATATATTTTATAAGCTAAATAAAAAAAAAATTATGACATCATATTAATTTAGTGACATCACTGTCTTGTCATAAGTGATGATACTCAGATTAATTGAATGCAATAACTCTGTAAATGCACTCGCAGAGTTATTGTTAGTGCACTTGCAGAGTTTTTGCATTGAAACATTCAATGCAACAACTCCGTAAGTGCACTTATTGAGTTGTTGCATTGAACTTTTTCATGACTGCAGATAGTGAGTTGTGCATCTAATGAAATAAAATCCCGAAAAGTGCCAAATCAGCTCTAATCTTTTGATAGAACATGTATCTCAATATGAGAGACCCATTTATGCAAAAAAGTAGTTTTCTGAAAATATGTCGCTTACGGAGTTATTGCGTTGATGGGACGATATAAGGAAGTTAACACATTTTTCGGAGAAATCCCTTTCGTTTTTGTACCACTTATTTACTTTTGGTTGTTTTTCCTGTTTCCATTCTTCAGTTATAAACGTCTGACAATAAGTGACATCGCGTAAGTAATTTGCAGTGTAAAAACGTTTTTTAAATAAGAATGACGGAAACTGGGCTTGGACGAAAACTGGCCTCTAACGAGTAGTCTTTCCAGGCCAATATAAGGATTCTCGCTCTGAACCATTTGTTCGGGTAATTCACATATGTGATTTATGCGAATTCTCTAACATAGACTTTTCCACAGCTTTTGGCACAATTAGCTTGTGATTTTAAATAACAGTCCATCTGTGCTAGTTAGTTCATCCCTTGTGTTCCAATAAACTATTATATTGGGTGGAACTGAGCCATTACTTTCGGGCCACCCTTTCATTATTATTTCATGTAGTTGTTGAAGGTCGCTGTCGTCCGACTAGGCTCCTTTTATTTCTTCTAGCTGCGACTCTGTTACAGGTAAATATGACAGTATATCAATTTCAGTGATTGATATATCTGGCTCCAGTGGCTCTGTGGTTTCATTCAGGTAAGATCGGCTTAACACATCAGACTGTCACAAAATGTCACGGGTAGAGCGTACTGGTCGTATATAGCTCTTGTAAGTTATCGGTTACACCCAAAATCTATTGTTCGAGTTGAAACAATTTCACAATATTCATGATCTATTCATGTAACACGTAAAAGCGTGCACATTTTAAGTGGCCACCAGAGAGGCCGTGTCATAAGTTAGTTTTGTGCTAATGCATGTAAACGTATAGGTATATTTTCCTTAAACGGCAAAATTGTATAAGGGGCCTCTCGTGTAGATTCAATACTGTAGATTTAGCCACGTTTGTCACGGACTGAACGGGGGGAATAATGATTTGGGCGTAATGTTTGCTATAAAACCCATTGTCTTCTAGCTCTCGCCGGGATCATCGATAGTACTTTGTTGGAACAGAGATTGGACGGCAAATTTCATAGGCAACATGTGGTTAGTAGTTTTATTAAACTTTTATCGTATATTTGTATTCAGTGGGCGGCGCCATCTTGTTTGGCGGTTACGACATCCGGTTAGCATTGATGTTTCTCAAACATAACTTTAGACTAGCATATGATTTTGAAGTTACTTTATTAGATGTAATTATTGTAATTGATCATTAATTGTAAAACAATATTAATTTGATAACAGTGGATAATAGGTGCATTAGTTAACGTTGGCGTATAACTCAGTGATTGTAATACACGATTGTTAACATTAGTTAACAATGAGATGAGTGACAAGAATAAATGTTCGACGCGTATGCATAGCGTTGTGTAATGTGGTCATTAGTTGACATGCGTGCATGCATAACTCAGTGAGTGTAATATATGAGTAATTTGATCATGTTTATATTGCATGTATTAGGGGCATTGATTAACAGCGACGTACATAGCGTATACATGGCGTTGTAGAATACGTATACATTGCTACTCATCATTAGTACAGCTTACATATATTGATTGAATAATGATTTGTTTGGGTAATGATAATTATGCAAGATTTTTATGTTTGTCAACCGACATCTAAAACGTATGTATAATTACAGCCTAAGCCATCCAGGGTTGGATATTAGCCATCCAGGTGTGGATCTAAGCCATCCAGGATATAAGCCATCCAGGATATAAGCCATCCAGATCCAGGATATAAGCCATCCAGGATATAAGCCATCCAGGGTTGGAGTAAGCCATCTAGGTTTGGATATCCAGGAGTGGAGCTAAGCTTCCACGAATAACGTTTACAAGCGGTGGAGACGGTCCCCGTACCTGCGCAGCCAGGTTTTACTAACGACAACCCCCGGGACACAAGGTGGGCCCGTTACCAATCCTCACTGGAGGAATATTACTCACAATCTCAGTGGAGGTTAACTATCATTGCATCGCGTCATCAACCCTTACAGAAGGCATTTGATGACAATCATCCATTGAATTCGCGCATCATCATCTTCATGAGCTCTCGCGCATCACAGTTATCGCGCTAGATCAACATTGTTATAGCTTTAACAACACTTTAGTGTCTTAGACATTCAGTATTTATAACAATACTAAGAACGTCTTAAACGTTCAGGAGAACATTCTTTTCATAGTTCATTTGTGTATTCGCTTGTTTTTTTTTAGATAATTGTATATATATTAAACATATTTTAAAAGTTGCATTAAACTTATGTAAATGCATTCACCGTCATTGATTCTTTCCTGAGTTAGCCCAACCACTAAGGTCATCCTGTGACAACTGGTTTTCAGAGTAGTGGGATTTTGGGCGACTACGGAGGGAAAGAATCAATAAGTGATCTTTATTATGATATACTAAATCTCTACTTATTATTTTAGAATTGTGTACGACCCTCTGATCCATCAAGGCGACTGTCGACGATCACGGCCACAGCTTGGAAGACAAGTCAAGACACGACAAGGGTAGGGTGAGTCCAAGCTGTTGTTTTGTCCGTTCTTTCCTTGGCGCGAGGTCGCAGTGGTCTACACGAGTGGGTCTGAGGCACTTTTGCTCAATAATTTGGGTGTTTGTTTTACCTACCTTGATATACACATAGTATCCAATTAGGTTGGCGAACAAGACGTTCTACTCAGGTTGTGACACTCGAGTTTACTTATATTAATGGGAGAAGTAAATATACATGTACATGTTATACACATTTCGATGATTGTTTAAGGTTTATGTCCAATATCAAATATAGATATTTTATGTAGTGTATATGTTTTGTGGAAGCTAGATACTATCTATACATAACCGTTAGTAGTTAGCGCTAGTACAAATGTGTATGTAACTTGTCCTATGATGATGCCCAGGTATTTGCTGAGGACACAGTGACTTACCATTAGTAGTTAGGTGAGTAGAATTATTAGTGACGTGTGTATTGTAATTATTGTAGTGTGTAGTTCACAATGTCTATAACCATGACGTCCATAAAGGATCTTACGGAAATGGGTAAGGAGTTAGGGTATGCTGGAGAGGAGCTTAGAACCTTTGTTAAAGACGAACAGGCTAGGGAAAGGGAATTTAGACTTAAGGAAAGAGAATTAGAGAAAGATAGGCTAGAATTCGAAAGTAGGTTAGCTAAAGAAAAGCGAGATGAAGAAAGTAGACTAGCCACAGAGAAGCTAGAATTAGAAAGTAGATTAGCTAAAGAGAAGTTGGATGCTGATAAAGAGAATTTAGAATTCGAAAGTAGGTTAGCTAAAGAGAAGCTAGATTTAAAAGGTAGATTAGCTAAAGAGAAGCGAGATGATGATAAAGAGAAGGTAGAATTAGAAAGTAGAATAGTAAAGGAGAAGCAAGAGTTAGAACATGAGAGGTTCGAAACAGATGGTAGACTAGCTAAGGCTAACATGATAATGGAAAGGGGGCAAAAAGAGTTTGAGCATAATTTAGCTTTAGAGTTGGAAGCAGCTAAGACACATAGTAAGGAAAGTAAAACTGAAGGGAAAGATAGTTATTCTGGGAAGTTAAAAGGTTCGAAGTTACCATACTTTGATGCTGACAAAGATAACATGGACAGTTACTTGTTACGGTTCGAGCGTTATGCTGAGTTACAGGAATGGACCAAAGATAAGTGGGCAGTTCATTTAAGTGCGTTATTGAGAGGCAAGGCCTTAGATGTATTTTCTAGATTACCTAGTGTAGATGCTCTTGACTATGACAAGTTAAAGGATGCTCTTTTAAAGAGATTTGAGCTAACTGAAGAAGGTTTTAGAAAGCGGTTTAGAGCTTGTCTGCCTGAGAAAGGCGAGTCATTTATTCAGTTTATTAGTAGGTCTAGAAATGACTTAGATAGGTGGTTAGAGTTAGGGAAGGTAGCGCAGACTTATCATGGCCTCATAGATTTCTTGTTGCGGGACCAGCTATTCAATGTTTGTAGTAGAGATCTGTTCTTATTTCTGAAAGAAAGAAAATTAGCTAGTGTAGGAGAGATGGCAACACAAGCAGATCAGTTTGCCGAGGCTAGAGGTGGAGCTCATAATGTAGTGTCGAAAGACAGAACTTTTAGAGATAGGCAAGGGGACGATCATAAACAGAAAGGCCAGAGTGGAAACTATAGAGGTGGAGGTAGTTCGATGGGTTCTAGAGGAGGTAGCAATAGTGATAACATAGGTAGACCTTTTATTCGTTGTCGTCACTGTAATGGGAATCATGCTTCACATGAGTGTAGGAAAGCGGTGAAAGTGTCCGCTGTCGTAGACAACTTTAGTGACAATAGTAGAGTAGACAACAATGTAGGGAATCAGAACCAAGGTTTTAACAACCCATGGAATTTCGGTAGAGGTAGAGGTGGTCAAAACCGAGGTAGAGGTAGAGGCAGAGGTAGTAATAGTCCGGTTATTAAAACCGAGAGTAGTAGCTGTTGTGTTAAATCGGATGGTGTAATGGCGAAGATCGGAACATGTCTCTTTCCGTATGCAAATCTTCCAACGGCAGATGGTAGAGTGAATGGCACGGACGTAATTGTAATGAGGGATACAGGTTGTACAGGTGTGGTAGTTAGGCGTAGTTTAGTTACGGATGACCAGTTGGTAGGTAAACAGTTACGTGTATGTTGTTAAATAAGTCGGTAGAGCACGTGCCAATAGCGAGAATAGATGTAGATACACCTTTCTTTAAAGGGACTACAGAGGCACTATGTATGGATGACCCGATGTATGATTTAACGATAGGGAACATAGAAGGTTCAGCACTTCCGGTAATGTCCGATTTTAGAAGTAGCATAAGTAATGCCGTAGAGACTAGAGCGCAGGTTCAGAAGCAAGCTCAGGCTTATAGAAAATTAAAGGTTCCTGCAGCCGTAGGTGACATATCTAAAGCGGAGTTTATAGAAGCACAAACTCAAGACGAGTCATTAGGTCCTTGTAAGGTGAAGGCCAAGGATGGTGTAGTGAAGAAGTGTAAAGGGTCCGGTAGTTGTACGTTTGTACATAAGAATAGGTTATTGTACAGAGAATGTGAAGATAGTGGTAGTAGACAGTTTCACCAATTAGTGGTACCTACCCAGTATAGAACGAAAGTGCTTAAGGTAGCTCATGAGTCGATTATGGGAGGTCATTTAGGCGTGAAGAAAACGTCAGATAGAGTATTGGCAGAATTGTATTGGCCAGGCGTTAGTGGAGATGTAACTAGGTATTGTAGGTCCTGCGATGTATGCCAAAGGACAGTACCAAAAGGTCGTGTGACCAAAGTACATTTAGGTCAGATGCCACTGATAGATACACCATTTAAGCGGGTAGCCGTAGACATAGTTGACCAATTTTTCCAGTGTCGGATAGGAAAAATAGGTACATTTTAACCATGGTAGACTATGCAACTAGGTATCCGGAGGCAGTAGCATTGCCCTCAATTGAAACTGAGAGAGTAGCTGAGGCATTAGTTGATATGTTCAGTAGGCTAGGTGTACCAGAGGAAATGCTGACTGATTGTGGGTCACAGTTTACGTCAGAACTTATGGCTGAAGTAAGCAGGTTATTGTCTTTGCGTCAAATCATGACAACACCATATCACCCTATGTGTAACGGGTTAGTCGAACGATTTAACGGGACGTTAAAGCAAATGTTACGGCGTATGTGTACCGGGAGACCCAAAGATTGGGACAAGTATCTCAATGCTTTATTGTTTGCATTTAGAGAGGTTCCACAAGAGAGTTTAGGATTTTCTCCGTTTGAGTTATTGTACGGTAGGTCAGTTAGAGGTCCCATGAGGATTCTTAGAGAGATGTGGGCAGGTGAAGTAGATAGTGATGAGGTTAAGACTACATATCAGTATGTTTTAGATCTGAAGGAGAAACTAGAGGAGACTTGTAAGATAGCTCAAAGTCAGTTAGTTAAGGCAAGTACCAAGTATAAACGGTACTATGACCAGAAAGCTAGAGCTAGGAAGTTTAAGATAGATGACCAGGTGTTACTGTTACTCCCGACCGACAATAACAAGTTGTTATTACAATGGAAAGGTCCGTTTTACGTTAGAGGGATAGTGAACACTATGGATTACCGTATCGAGATAAACGGAAAGTTAAAGACCTTTCATGCGAATATGCTGAAAGAGTATATCAGTAGAACCGATAATGTGCAACAAGGGGTATTAAATGTAGTTAATGTTGCAGTTATTGAGGATAGTGAGGAAGGCAGTAGTGAGGACACTAGTCCCACATATCCTCCCACTAGTGTAGGTAAGGAGACAGCAGCCGATGTAGATATATCGGGCATGCTTAGTGTAGCAGAGAAACGAGAGGTAAGTCGTTTAGACTCTGAGTGTAGTACTGTTCGGTCCGATAAGTCGAGACCAACAGATGTAGTGCAGTGTAGCTTTAAGCACACTTTAGCAAAGCCGATTAGGGAAACGAGAGACCCTACGCCATTTCGCAAACAGTATACTGGTAATGCGATGGATACAATGTGTAAAGTTGGAGTTCTGGTAGTGGCAGGAAGTAGTGTTATTAGCAACAGTAGAGTCGGTGTAATAGACCGTGGAAAGGACTATATTGGGGCAGACTATTTAAGTCGCCGCACATAATGACCGGTTTAATACAATAGTATATTGCAGTGTAATGTACAATAGTAGTATATGTTACGACAGGGTAGTGTACAAGTGTAGAATAGTATTGAAATTGTAATTACATATTATAGTTAGGTTATAACTGCAGTGGTAATAGTTAACATACTCAAGCGATTGAGCGATCAGCTTGTACGTTTTGTCGCTCGTTTGCTCAGAAGAATTAATTGTTTCTTAACGTGTAAATATTATTTATCATTTTGTTGAATTTTAAAAGTGTAGCACTTTCTTTAAGTGGGGAGATGTTGTCACAAAATGTCACGGGTAGAGCGTACTGGTCGTATATAGCTCTTGTAAGTTATCGGTTACACCCAAAATCTATTGTTCGAGTTGAAACAATTTCACAATATTCATGATCTATTCATGTAACACGTAAAAGCGTGCACATTTTAAGTGGCCACCAGAGAGGCCGTGTCATAAGTTAGTTTTGTGCTAATGCATGTAAACGTATAGGTATATTTTCCTTAAACGGCAAAATTGTATAAGGGGCCTCTCGTGTAGATTCAATACTGTAGATTTAGCCACGTTTGTCACGGACTGAACGGGGGGAATAATGATTTGGGCGTAATGTTTGCTATAAAACCCATTGTCTTCTAGCTCTCGCCGGGATCATCGATAGTACTTTGTTGGAACAGAGATTGGACGGCAAATTTCATAGGTAACATGTGGTTAGTAGTTTTATTAAACTTTTATCGTATATTTGTATTCAGTGGGCGGCGCCATCTTGTTTGGCGGTTACGACATCCGGTTAGCATTGATGTTTCTCAAACATAACTTTAGACTAGCATATGATTTTGAAGTTACTTTATTAGATGTAATTATTGTAATTGATCATTAATTGTAAAACAATATTAATTTGATAACAGTGGATAATAGGTGCATTAGTTAACGTTGGCGTATAACTCAGTGATTGTAATACACGATTGTTAACATTAGTTAACAATGAGATGAGTGACAAGAATAAATGTTCGACGCGTATGCATAGCGTTGTGTAATGTGGTCATTAGTTGACATGCGTGCATGCATAACTCAGTGAGTGTAATATATGAGTAATTGGATCATGTTTATATTACATGTATTAGGGGCATTGATTAACAGCGACGTACATAGCGTATACATGGCGTTGTAGAATATGTATACATTGCTACTCATCATTAGTACAGCTTACATATATTGATTGAATAATGATTTGTTTGGGTAATGATAATTATGCAAGATTGTTATGTTTGTCAACCGACATCTAAAACGTA
This sequence comes from Cyrtodaria siliqua, assembly GCA_037043455.1. Taxonomy (NCBI): domain Eukaryota; kingdom Metazoa; phylum Mollusca; class Bivalvia; order Adapedonta; family Hiatellidae; genus Cyrtodaria; species Cyrtodaria siliqua. Next base: position 55,192 of record JAWPHD010003877.1, on the reverse strand, counting down.
TGTATAATTACAGCCTAAGCCATCCAGGGTTGGATATTAGCCATCCAGGTGTGGATCTAAGCCATCCAGGATATAAGCCATCCAGATCCAGGATATAAGCCATCCAGGATATAAGCCATCCAGGGTTGGAGTAAGCCATCTAGGTTTGGATATCCAGGAGTGGAGCTAAGCTTCCACGAATAACGTTTACAAGCGGTGGAGACGGTCCCCGTACCTGCGCAGCCAGGTTTTACTAACGACAACCCCCGGGACACAAGGTGGGCCCGTTACCAATCCTCACTGGAGGAATATTACTCACAATCTCAGTGGAGGTTAACTATCATTGCATCGCGTCATCAACCCTTACAGAAGGCATTTGATGACAATCATCCATTGAATTCGCGCATCATCATCTTCATGAGCTCTCGCGCATCACAGTTATCGCGCTAGATCAACATTGTTATAGCTTTAACAACACTTTAGTGTCTTAGACATTCAGTATTTATAACAATACTAAGAACGTCTTAAACGTTCAGGAGAACATTCTTTTCATAGTTCATTTGTGTATTCGCTTGTTTTTTTTAGATAATTGTATATATATTAAACATATTTTAAAAGTTGCATTAAACTTATGTAAATGCATTCACCGTCATTGATTCTTTCCTGAGTTAGCCCCAACAACTAAGGTCATCCTGTGACACAGACACATATTGTTCTTTTCCCGGTGTCTACTTAGCAACAAGATCGTACTTCTGCAGTGTAAGAAGTAGCCTTTGCAGTCGTGTTGGACAGTCGTGAATTGGCTTCTTCCATATAGACTGTAGGTGACGGACGATGACCATTTTTACAAATTATATGTCTACCAAATATGAATGTATGGAGCTTTGAGCATCCAAAACTGATAGCTAAAGCCTTTTTTTCAATCTGGGAATGCTGTTCATTGCCCTCGATGCGGTAGATTTTCCTCCTTTAAATAACGCTGCACCAAGCCCTTTTGAGCTCGCATCAACTGTCAATGTTAACTCTTTTTCTGGGTCATAATATCTTAAAACAGTTGCTTCTGTCACCAGCGTTTTTAACTTAGTGAAGTTCGCTTCCCGTTCTATCTCCCAGTGCCACGCTATTTCCTTATGAAGCAATTTTCTTAATGTAGACCAACCTCTGATTCATAAGGGACGAATTTAGCCAAATACTGTATGAATCCCATAACACTTTGCAACTGTTTTATGTTGGTGGGACGTTCAATGTTGTTAAGAGCTCGTACTTTTTCGTAGTCTGGCTTTACATCTTGTCCTGTAAGAATGTGACCGACATATGTGACCCGATCTTTTCGAAACTCGCATATATTTGGGCTCAATTTCATTTTTGCTTCACGAACACATTTCACTAAACGATCCAGTCTTTCGTCATGTTCTTGCATATGGCGTGCCCATATCAATATGTCATCAACAATGCATACACATCCATCTAAATCAGCAATTAATTCAGTTGTCGTCCTTTGATAGACTTCACTAGCTGATCGAATTCCGAATGGTAGCCTTTTAAATCTGTAACGCCCAAATGGAGTATTAAATGTACACAGGTTTTTCACTTTCGGCACTCAGTTGTATTTGCCAAAAACTTGATTTACAGTCTACTTTTGGGAATAACTTTGCTTCTGGTAGTTCAGCAATTGCATCTTCTATCATATTCATAGGATAGTGTTCTCTTTTTACGGCATTGTTTATATCCCTCTGGTCAATATATATCCTTATTTTTCCATTAGGTTTCTGGACAGTAACCATAGAATTTATCCATTCAGTGGGCTAATTCTGTTTTTTTATGACTCCTAGCTTTTCCATATGGTCTAATTCCTCCTTAACATTTTTTCTTATTGCGAGTGGAATTTTTTGTGGTGCATGTATTACAGGTTTCACATTTTATCAAGTGTAATGTCATATTCGCCAAGTAGGCATCCTACGCCTTCAAAACAGTCACCGTATGTCTTCCTTATGTCCTCTGGGAGTGCAGTCAGTGCAGAATTTACTGGATATATTTTCTGTATTAATCCAACATTATTATACATATGTCAATAATAACATTAACTTAATTGCCGAGTAAGTATGCATATGTCAATAACAACATTAACTTAATTGTCGAGTATATATGCATATGTCAACAATAACTTTAACTTAATTGCTGAGTTCCGATACGAATGTTAATGTTCAGACACACCCAAGTATTTCACCGGTCATCACGTGATCTCCAAGTTCAATACCTTCCGGAATGAAACACTGCTTTAGGTTCAACTGAAATTATTGATAAGAAATAATAAATTGCAGTAGTTATTAAAGAGAATGTAGCCCCACAGCGAAACAATAGTTTTTCTTTGGTCTTCTAAAAGATTGGGTGCAAGAATTATACATAAATAAATAGTTAAACCATCAGAAATACGAACATGCTCATGAATCACAGTTGCCATCCCTTTTCAACCGGGAAATAACCGGGAAACAACCGGGGAATTGTATCACCCGAATTTTAGACGTCATCACTTTACCACGTGATGATATTTTGATCACGTGAACCCCCATGCGATCAAATTGTGTTTTATTTCGATAAATATTTCTTTTTGTTTATAGTAAGTATCTATATAATGTTATATTTCTCTAATTAAACGTATCACTTACGCTTAAAACTCGAAACAAAGACCGAAAACAAAAAAAAGAAAATAATAAACGTACGAAATTGAATGGTGTTCTACTTTGTTTGCCTAAAACTTTGCACTTCATTTGACGTCTGCTGTCCAGCCTAAGGATTAAAAATGCCGGCGCGAAACTTGACGAAAAATCAAAATCGCATAGTATGCGTTACTGCAAGAGGACGCATTTAATCAGTCAGTGCCTTTTACTATCAAGTTATTTTGCTCGGCACGAAAACGAAGAATGGCACGGTTAAGCCTTGCCTATTAACATGATAGTAAAAGGCACTGACATGATAATCTCTATTCTCTAACCCCCTGACACAAAACTTAAATTAGGTGAGACCATGCACCCGCAGAACTTTAATTACTGTGACTAAATCAATAACTTCAGTTTATGCCAATAGAGAGCCTAGATTATACACATCTAAAGTTATTAAATGCAGATTTAAAACAGTTTTCATAGTACAATGGAAATGTCTGTTGTATATATTTATGAATAGACCTTCCAATACGAGCTCGGACCGGTATTAATTTGGCTCATTGAACAGAGATAATGCTCATTTTACAAGAGCTGTCACCAGATAAACAACATACTGTGAAAGCAATGATATGCAGTTCTGTCATTAAACATACCTAGCCAATATAATGATAACCATCAAGACTGAAGCCGATCATCTCTTTTTTTGTTATTCGCCAAAATAAAATCCTGTCAGAAAACCACATGTTTGTGTTGACATCTGCATGACCTTTGGAGCAGGGATAAAATTTCACAAGAAAAATGACCCAGCTGAATGTATTTTACCAGTTTTCATTAGAAATAAAAAAAATCTTCATTTCCATGCCCTAAACAATGAATTCCAGCCATGAATTGTATTCTCATGCCTTGCCCCATGTTGGGATTAATTTTTTCAAGCTCTACTTTCGAGGGCTACGACCCCGGAAGCAAAACAATACCGGTCGGTCACTATACACACCAACTCTAGACATCAGCTATCCATTACAACTCAAGATATCCCATGGAAACGAAAAGCCTGACTGACAGACAGATGAACAGATAATCACTGTAAACACTATATGCCACGTGCACCATGGTTGGGCAGTGGCGAAAAACACTAAATTGATATGATATAGATTTTCTAAAGCAACCAATGAAAAGAAGGATTGTAATGCGTAATTTATTTAGGTTGGAAGGATTTATGCGGGCCCTGGGAAACCGAGGCTCACACATGCCTTCCATTTCCATTATGTTATATGTTTTGGTGAATGAGCTCTTCTGCTGCACAGCCGCTAACTAGTGCATCGGCTTTTGCACTGAACACTCAGATTTGTACACCACAGGCGGGTCCAAACGGACAGCTCGCAATAACTTCTCAAGCTCGGTTCATGAAACTGAAATCACTAACCAATTGCTAACCATATTTATTTATTTTTAATTTACTTAGTAATAGTGTGTTACTATTATTATTGATTTACACTATTATTATTATTATAATTTATAAGCTATTAAAGCTATTAAAACTATTATTATTATTTATTATAATTATTATATATATTTGTTTATTTATTATAACTGCAGAGTACTCAAATGCCAAATTGTCGGAACAAATCAGATTTATTCCGTAGTAGTTTGGTACAATATTTTTTTTAATATCTTAACAGTGTATAGTTTAAAAAGAGTTGCCTTATATAAGGCTCGAATCCTGAACCTTCGTCGCAGTTGGTATGTTGCGGTATTATATAGTATATAACAAATGCCACGAACTTCAATCTGATTGTTTCCGATAAATTGGCATCTGAGCGATCTCGTATTATTATTATTATTGTTTGTCTTATTATCATTATTATTATTACTATTATTATTGTTATTATTGTTATTGTTATTATTATTATAATTATTATTACTACTATCGTTATTAAATTTTTTATTAATGTTTGTTTTATTCGCTTAATTATTTATTTAAATACAAATATTTCTATTAATTATATTTTTAGTATATTATTATTGTTAAAATGTATTTATATTAAAATAATAGTTTTAATAAAACATGTGTATTTCTTATTTTTTATATATAACTATAATTGTTTGTTATATATATTTTTTATTATTTGTATTATTAACCGTTATTTATTTAATTATTTATTTAAATAAAATGTATCTTTATTTACTATATTTTTTATTATTGTTATTAATACTAAACTGTATTTCTATTTATTTAGTATTAACATTTTTTAGTTATGTTTGGGCTCAACAGAAACCAGTCGAGCCGTTAAGTTCTTTATAACAAACCTTTTGATAAATCATAATTTACCTAGTTATTATTATTATAATTATTACCATTTTATTAGTATTATTTAATTATGTAAACCGGGAGGTCCTAAGTATTCTTCGATACCCGAAGCATGCAAAATATATATTTCTTATTGTTTTCATCAATAATGTATTAACTGCTAATGCAGTTTAATTCAAAGTTTGCATTTTCTTTAAGCAATTTCACATGGAAATTCTGGTTCAGCATTTTGCTGGTAATTTTGCATCACCGAGAGTGCACTGTCGGTCACTAGTGCACTGAGTTCTTGTGTACTGAATTAATTGAGTGATTTGAAACTAGGGCAACAGGACGACAGCAAGCGATCAGATTTATAGTGATGGTAGCTATTAAAAGTGCGGACGCCCTTAGTACTACATATGAATTATGTTAAGAGTTAACACCATTTAAATTAAAAGTAAAAGTTTTAAAGTGCATTAAAAAACTCTACAACTGAAATAAGAGTTCGTCAGTATCATCAAGCTATTCTTAGAGCAGAAATACATCCAAATAAAATGGAATACATTTTTTTGTGTTGTGTTTACGAGAAAAGAGAAGGACAATACGAAAAATATATTCAAATGCCAAAGCATCATTACATTATGCCGGAATACATCTAAACATTTAAATTAGTGAAATGAGAAATATGTAGAAAGAATACTCAATGACAACAACAAAAATACAGATTTTTACTCAACATAAAAATGTCTAGTATTCACAGCGTAAAGGATTGTAATAATGTTGCGCATGCGTAATTATACTAATATTACAACTGCAGATTTAGCTTATAGTAACTGTGGGTACCTCCAAATAATTTTGTCTAGTTACTAGTAATAGCCTGTATTATTTCTTACAATAAAATACGAATACTGAGGAAACACAAGGAAAACAAAACAAAAACAAATCTGTATATGATTAGCAAACTATTATTTTTTATTATCTTTGCTTGCAATGTTACTTCGATTTGTGTTAAAAAGGGAAAATACATTATTATTATTTGTCATGAAATCGTTTATGACGAGTATGTTGTACAGCTGTCACAACTATAGGTATTGCGTTTCATGTGGACCCAGTGGCTACATCTATAATAACAAAAGAGAGTTTAATTACACACATACAAGTATATAATATAAGATTATTCGCGCCATAGAATTGTTGTGTCCAACCATAGATGCAAGTGTGGTTCAAGTATTCAAGTATGGTCGCTATAGCAATTAACTTAATCAGAAAAGAGATATAGAGAAAATCATGGAACTGTCACTGGTTTTCGTCGAGAATCCATTTGCGTTGATATGTGTTTACCCCCAGTGACTATGAACAAATTATTTTGACAAATACAGTTAAAGGGAAGCAACTCTTACAAACCACTTCCCAATCAACGTACATAGTTAACCTTATTATCACTCTGTAACATTAACGCGGCAAAATACTGCATTTTAACTAAATCAAGGTCCATACCTCCCGTATTACTGATCCTATTAGAAAAAGTTAAAGTTTGGTAAATATCAGATGATAAACAAACGCCCTATAGTCTTAACGAGGCAAAATATAGCATTTTTAACTATATCAAGGGCCATATTCTGCTGTTACTGGTCCGATTTGGCTGGTTTTCGAACAACTTGTCCGAGTTGTCATTGATATTAACAATCTGGTAAGGAAGGAAAATGAAGGCCCTATCGTTTTAATGAGGTAAAAGTTAACGGAAGTACGGAAGGACGACAGACAACTCGCCGCCCATTAACTCTGATGGCCTTGAGTTTAAACGATGAACATAATAAAGAAATATAAAAAGATCGGACAGGGAAAGAAGCATTCAAGGAGGACAGTCAACCACAAAACACAGAAACAAACACGAACACAGACAAACAAGAAGGCAAAAGTACTAATAAATGCAAACGACATCACAAACACAAAAGGGTTGATAATAGGGCTACCGCCTTGGAACAGTCAGTGGCAAAGTAGGCCACTGGGGGTTTAAACCGGTTCTAGGGTGCACTACCCTACTGTCATCCCATTAAAACAGGACAGTTTAAATAAAGAAATCCCCGCCAGAATCTAATCTCTAAGTTTTGGCAGGCCGGCAATTGCCTTATCCTTACAATGGGAGCACAAATGATGGAATTATTGACGAGTTCTGCTCGCCGAAGTACACATTCTTTGATCAGGTGTGATCGAGATGATTTTTAGTTTGGGAAAATCTGTTCTGATGACCAAGAGCGATATAAGGTGAGCACTATTTGAAGTTTTCTACATTCTGTATTGGTAGGTTAGCCTGATGTCTCACTTAGAAACACTTGATCATTTTCTGGGTGAATTTATTTTTGAGGGAAAAAGGTAAAACAAATTTCAGGAATTGGTCATATGTTTTACATATGTGACAATCCAGAGGTACTTTTAGCCGATGGAAAATATGTCTACTCAACTACTATGCTTATATCGTTCTCGGTTTAGAGATGGACTATAATGAAATGGTAACTCGCATGCCCATGCACAAAATAGTTGAGTTACTACACTTTTTAACTCGAATGGCTCAGAGCACAAATGTTACTACTAAAGAATTTCACAGCCAAAATGAGTTAACTTTACCAATTATAGGAAAGTGTGTTCGTTTTTTTGCTTTTAATTTTCAAATAAGTGAATGTTTTTCATTTTCAAAGCTCTAAACCTTCATGTTTTACTTTTAAAAGTATTAAGCATTAAGAGTAACAGTGCATATTTGACCTCAGAAGAAGACCACCAACATTTCAATGTTAAGTACGTTACTATTTTATGTTGTGCTATAATCACCCAACATTTCAATATATCTTTATAATCAAACTAAATGGTTTTCATAAGATTCGTTGTTGAGAAAATATTACGAGCCACATACGAATGAAGATTAAGATTTTACTCACAACAACATATTTTCCAGAATAGCCCACTATTTAACTTACAGATTGTAACACATTTGTATTGATGGCGAGTAAAATGTTCACGCAATTAGGTACTACATTCAGTATGTCATTGGTAACGTAATTTACAAAAATATTTTTTTTCTTTTATATTTGTTTAAATATATGTTAAGTATAGAAGCCATACATACACAAAGATTTGGTAATATGTTTTCACTATTTGTAACAACTACATGAATAATAAAAAACGCGTTCAGAACAAAAGTAATGAAAAAAAGATATGTGTAGCAGTAGCATATTGTTTCCTATTTGCATTAATCAAACTAACATTTGTCACTGTTTTACCACATTAAGCATGTTTCATACTATCATTTAAATTAACATGGACATTATTTCTTACATAAAGGAAGTAACTCTTATATTGTATTTGGAAACCTGTCTTGACCACATAAACATGTAACGTAATTCACAAATCAAGACCACAATATCTTCGTGCTTGACTAGAAATTGACTTCACAAAATATAATTACATGTATATCAATTTGTGATTTAAAACACATTAATTAAACTATTTGACAAATACCCTCTGAAGAGTTCATATCTACAGAACGAAACCGGTCAGGGAACATGTTCACCCAGCTGACTAGCAGGGTTAATCCGTAGTTCCGCTCAGCCATTTTTCACCAACATATATGTTTTTCGGGACTATGAAACCTTTGCTATTTACTCTACACAAAGTGAATCAAACTAATCGATCATTGAAATCATAATTAGCTACACCTAGCAGTTGCGATGCCTCGATCATCATCAACAACAGAACCATAGTCTGACGAAACAAATATATCCAGACTAGACTACCCTGCTACAGAGATGTTTTCCCCTACAACTAAGGAACGCTGTACTTACACCTTAATATATGTATAAGGTATCTCGGTATCTTGTACATGGGCCTTTCACAGCTTGTATGTCAAGCGAAAACCTCGAATTACCTGAGAATTCAGACACTGTACGTTCTCCGGGCACACTGGCAAGACAAGCCTAATCAACGGACAAAAATAATATGTATTGCACACTTTCGTTGTCTTTTTATTCATCCCTCTGCACCGATTGGGATCAATGTATCAATGTCTTTGTCATTGTTCTTTGTCAGCTGTTTCCTCGTGTGGTTGTCGGGGTATAATACACCCACTGCAATCTGCAGAGGGGTAGGCTCCGCCCCACCCCCACCTTCCCACACATCTACCCCCACACACACCATTCATATTCATTTTGTTATTTTTTATCACGCTCATTCAAAGTCTTTATCAAGACACCGCGTATGCAAACGTTGAAACTCGGCTCTATCGTAAATGGAGTATCTACTATAGAATTTGCGGCAACTATGCAGTTCTGCAGGTAAGAAGGTTCTAGGCCAATTCTCCATATTTTATCTTGATGTAAATGGAGAACTAGCTTGGCACATTCATTCCTGTTAAGCGCCAAATAACAGTTCATGAGTTAGTGCGCCTTAAAACCTAATCCAGTTGTCAAATGTGTGTAATTTTCAATTTTAACTTGTGTATCATGCGTGCATTCTTAAGAGTTTTGCTCTTTGTCTTACTTTTCTTCAAAAAGTCCATCTTATTTGCAATTTCTGGCTGATTTTTCTGAACTTGTTGAAGGTGCTAAAGCAATTGTAGAGTCCCATGGTCCCTGATTTTCTGCTATTTCAGCTTCGTTATCTGATATATAACTATACCCCTGACCCCATGACTTCATATTATGTGCACAAGGTCCTTGTTTGAGCTGCTGTCGCTTCTTTTTTTGTACATGCCCGGATTTCTCTCACCTAATCTTAAGCTTGTGTGGCCCCATCTTTGTGGCCGTCTTATAGTACTGTTTTACGCGTTCTGTTTCCGTTTTCATGTAACTACGCCCTTCTTGCGCCTTCTCTGCTCTTGATGTTCCAATCGTTCTAACAAAAAATTCACAATGTCAATTACGTTACAATTTTGTGAATTACGTTACCATTATGAACAGCGATGACCAATATGTCCAATGACAAACAGCTTTTTTTTAAATTTGATGTACTACTACTGTATTGTAAAAATACTGATTTAAAAGTTTAACTTTACATATGTATAAAAAACTCGATGCAACAATGTAAAGTTGCATGTTTATATCCAAAACTTTACAACATTTCTTTTAGAAAATCCGCGCCTCCAATGTTTGCAACAGTATTCAATGAACCGGGGAGAGAATATCCGAGCAATTAATTCTAAACTCAATATCGATCAAGCTTCAATTGCAATAACGTAATTTACCGTAACGTAATTTACAAAATGTTATGTTTAGACTAAAATTTCATTGCTGATAGCAACTTTCCAAAACTATTTTTTTTCGTGTAATGAGTTTATTTTGTGCCATTTAAAACTGTAGTATGCATTATGCCACTGTATTTCTTAATGGTCAGAATACATAAAGGTAACGTAATTCAAATTGCGTGTCATTTTTGAAAGGGTTATTCTAGTGATATTTTTGGTGTGTTTTCTTTGATGACGCCAAACGCCATATTAATATATAAAATGGACTTGGTTTGGATCCTTTTCCTTTAGCGTTACCGTCCAAAACATAGGTTTTTTTCTCATCATTTTGCCATCATTTGAAGTAAATTCGAGACGAAATTGTGTTGGTTTATGTTTAATTTGTTATGGATTATTTACAAATAGTCTCGTTGTAAAAATAAATGGCCACAATTTTATAGGCGAACTGCTGTAGTTGTTTACAAAAACGCGTTGGACACGAAAATGTTGGAATTGGGAAAAGCTAACTCTGTTTGGCTGTTCGTATCCTGACAGGCAAGATGAACAGTGTATTTTAAGACAATTTTATGATGATGCAATGGTTACTTTAAATCGCCCACACCATAAGTTACCTAGGAACTTAGGGAAGATGTATGCCTATGGTTACGGTTTCTTGGCGTTTCAATGGAGTCTCATACATTCCGAAAACGTTATGGTATTATATTAAAGTGTTACAGTTTAACGATAGTCGTGGGCTGTGGCTGTTACCTTTGCGGTAAATTGTCCTATTTTCTCCGTGACCATTTAATTGGAAAGACACTCCTATTATGTCTGATATCACATTTCTTTAGACGGTTCCGGTTGTGTTAGCATATTTTATTGTGGACCCTGACCTTAGCAATAAAACAATTATCCTGCGTATTGATACTGAACTTCAGAAGCACTGGTCAAAGTGATAAATAAACAGTCATCTAAGTCTGAACGTCTTATGCATCTGGTAAGGCAAGTCCACGTTTCATCCAGTTGTAATTCTAAAGCCGATTCTATTTCACGTACACAGTGGGATCGATTCAGAGTGTTGGCTCAGAGGCAGAGACACTGCCAGAAGAGATAACATGTCAATTCCTATCGCCGATTCACTTCGTGAAGCCTCAAGATTGCTGAACGAATCTTTATTTGTTAAGATGAAAGGCTCTTACAATGAGGGTTTGCCTAGTTTCCAATCATTTAGAAAGCCGTATGGCATGCAAGAATAGTTGCCCCCAGAACTTGAACAGATAATAGAGTACTGCTCGCTTGTATACGTGCGCCATTGGTTTTCAGTACAAAATAAATAACCAATGGGCATTACTAAACATTCTGTGAATACGAAATTACTAGTGGGAATTAAGTCATCCTCCAAAGAAGTGTGACGCTAGATTGCCCATTATGCTACGGTTACTTAGTCTGGGTTCGTCCAGGCTACATGGAAAGTGTGTAAACGGTTATGAGTCAGCGCTTCTTTCAGCAGCTTACACGTTAGCACGTAAGATGTTATGGGTTCTTTAGTGTAGGCGAGATAACAGTCACGAAAACGCTTGCAAATGTTAAAGCCATTGAAGAGGTTTTCAAAGACTGACCAGAGTGGCAAAACATTTAATTTACAACTCGTAAGGTCAGGTATAGTCCTATAAGTAGTTCGAAAAAAAAAAAAATAATAATAATAATAGTAATAATCAGGTCTAAAATAGAAGGTCCGTTATTCTGTCATTTTAACAATAGTCCCCGGATACAATATCAGTTTTCATCCGTACTGAAGAGAGATTTGTATGCTAAATATTGATTAGTCTGGTTAGTTTAAACTTATTTATTTTACATCGATTGTAACGAAAGCTCTATGAACTTATTTGAATCACTCTCGATGTCTTCCTGGGTAGAACCAGTACTAAGCAATGCAGATAAAGTGTCTTGCTCAGGGACACAACGCATATGGCAATGACGGGAATCGATCCCACGACTTTTGGATCATGGGTCCAACGCTCTACCACTAGACCACAGCGCTCCACTAGTCTGGTTACACGGCATTCTTTTAGGATTGGTGCTGCCACGACAGCAACCTCCACTGACATTCAGTCGAAACTAGCAAGAGGACAGGAATGTGGAGTATGGAGCTAAGCTCCGAGGCTTAACTTTCCTGTATTTTTAACACTCAGTCATATTATACCAAGTGTTCTAGCACCAAAACAAATGGCGTACAAAGGTCTGTAAGTGTTGTGAAAAAAAAAAAAGATGATTTCTAATATATCATTATGCATTATGGGGTTTGATTTTACGGAAACACCCGAAATTTATCTAATTATGTAATGAATGCACTATTTCTATCATGAAAGACAACTTCCAAGGCGGTAGCCCTATTGTTAACCCTTTTGTGTTTGTGATGTCTTAATTGGCCTTTTATTCATCTTTACAATTGTTCTTTGTTTCTGTGTGTGTTTGTGGTTGACTATCGTCCTTGAATGCTACTTTTCTTGTTCGATTTTTTATATCTCTATTTATACAATATATATAGCTAAATTCATTTCTCATGATTCTCAGCATGTTGTTAACGAAAACGAAGTTGTTTTGGGTCAGCGTATGGTGCGGTATGTGGGCTCCCCTTTCGTCAAACGATCAGGTTTAGCAGCTCCAAGCAGCCCGGGTGGAACCAACGTAGGATTAGACGAATTGGATGTAAAGTTATGGTGGCAAGGTTATGGTGGTATGTGCTTGGGTGACTTGAAAGCAAAGTTAGTGACCGATTAAAGTCATTCCAAGCCCAGGCTATATTCTGGTGCATTGTGGTGGCAATGATGTAGTATTGAGTTAAAACACCTCAGTACTATCGCATTGAGGTAAAAAATCTCAGTACTATCAAAAACAGAAAAAGAGACAAAGTTATTTACGAAAAAGCTACCAGATATTAAAGAAATTGGTTAGATAATGTGTTGAGGTTGAAGTGTCGCTATACAAATGACATTTTATCGCTGTATACGTATATCGGTATATTGATAACTTGGAAAAAAATATCGGAAATAAATGAACTGTAAGAAATTGAACAAGATCGCTCTGTTTGACGATATGTGTATGAATTCTGTATAGAAGGTATTTTAATGACGAATCTTACGAAAAACATGACTGACGAACGGACAAACGGTCGGATAAGCGTAACACTATGCCCCATCCGCGATAGTGGTGCGGGCATAGCCGTTCAGATCAACATATTTTAATGTGTTCTAAACATTTTAATGTATTAAGTTTGAGAAATCTACATGCTTTAGTTAGCTCGTTTAGGTTCTGTTGTGTAGATGTCGTTCCATTAAGTATTCGTCATTGTATTACGATCAGTTAAAGTCATACCTGACCATTGCATAGAAGAAGGAACATAAAACAAAATCAAATCAGATATTTCAGAAGTGTCGGGTTTTATTATAACATAGTGACGAACAGTTTTAAGTCATAATGGCAAATCCTTTGAAACCCCCTCTTCTATGCGGCTGAGACGTTCCTGAAAGACAAATATTTCAAGGTACAACAATTGGCTGCTGTTTTATAAAATATATCTATTTTCCCATTGTATATATCTGATAAAGTCACTTCCGGAAGATGTACTAAAACAAAGATAGCTTTTGAGACTGTTTACTGTTTTATATAAAAAGGTTGATTCATTTAATGGAGAGTTGTATGTTTAAGCCTCTTACAGTATGATAAATATGAATACATATGATTTGTGGTTAGTTTTACGGATATTTAAAGGGACACACTGCAATCTTGAAGTGTTTGAAATGGGTGTCTCGATTGATATATGCAGTATCATTTTTACTTTTACCCTGGTTACATTTAAATAAATCAAATATTAAGTATCCACTATTTCGTCTTATAATACTATAAGTTTTAATATATTATTGGTGCAATAATATAAAAAATTAATAATATGCAAAAACAAATTGCGTAATACTATTCTTGTAATTAATATTAATGATTGAACAAATGGAAGTTATGCAAAAAAACAATGTTATAACAAAAGCATTTAATAAATAAATACAGGAGTTTAATGTTTGCTGTTGTGACTTCGATCTTTTCGCGTCGTACTCTTAATGTTCTATTCTCATGCTCTGGCTTCTGCAGTGTAAATGGATGACCTTTCTGAGGCTTTCTATATTTTTATTTATTATATAATAATAATAAATACCGAAAAGGTGATCCCGTGGAAGCAACAAACACAAACAAGGGTGAAAAGTAGCAGACTCGGTTTTATTGAGTCTGTTCGTGATAGGTAATTATAAGATGCAACACCTTTCGCGCCGTCTAGCACCGTCTTTAGCGATATACTACTTTAAAGCAACACAGAATGGGCTTGATGATCCCATATGACCAGTAAATAATAACACTACTGATCCGTAGTCGGGGCGACTTTTTACGGCTGCCACACATCACTAAACAAACGCTAGTTTGAATGTCAATAAATACTGAAAAGGTGATCCCTTGGAAGCAACAAACACAAACAAGAGAGAAAAGTAGCAGACTCAGTTTTATTGAGCCTGTTCATGAGAGGTAATTATCAGATGCAGTAAGTTGACTGTGACAATGACTTCTTTCATACCGATGCCAAATTCAATAGGTGTATGATCAGACCCAATACAAACATGTATATACATTTGCATGAAGAGGGGTACAGCAAATCAGAAGATAACAAAAAGTAAATTGGTCGTAAATATAACGTGATGTAGACGCCGTCTACAACGTCGATGGTATTGCAAAATATTCCCGTCGTCTTCAAATAGTCGGGTTAACAACTATATACGTGTATTACGTATTAGAAATAGTTTCAGTGTGACCTAAAATCTTGTATATATAGAGTTTCAGGCTGGTGGGATGATATACAGAAATACACTGTGTCGGTGAAGAAATGTAGATATAGCTGGTGTCAATGGTGATAATAGGTTATATAATGTGTATTGGATAAGTTGTAGGGCATTTGATAAAGTCCAAATTAAAACTAAAATTATTACTTAAATCATCGACTCTTGAACATACCTCCACATTGGTCTCCTCCTAATATCCACCTGTGCGAGGCGGGCAACACCATCTTCGCCAACCAGATCGATAGCAATACCAATTTATTCCGTGGTAATAGCAGTCACTATTATACGTACACGATCCAATGCCATTGGAACCGCCGGGGCATGGTTTTCGCACTGGGGGTATACCTAAAATGTATAGACATTGTTGAATATTGATTTGTAGGAGGCACTGACACAACGATTCAATAACTTGCACCGAGACGTTATATATACATTTTCTACGTCATATACTGAATTATAAGTGGTGCAAAGTAAAGTTCATCCCATCATAAGGTATGTCATTCCTTTTTTATGTATATACAATATGGCTTGAATATGGTTTTAACACACTGACCGTTCCAGTGCGGTACCCGTATTGTCAACCCTTTTATGTTTGTGGTGTCGTATAGTTTTTTCTTTCTAAATGTTGTTTGTTTTGTATGCGTGTATTTGTTTATGCGCAAACATGTATTGCAATAAATGGTTAAGTATGAAGTATGAACGTTCTATAATACAAATGTGTGTTTCTATGGTATTGTATACAACGCCGGTCAAGGGCTCGCGGAGCACTTAAAAATTACAGTGTAAAATCTACGAAACTGCTTTTTTCCCCTATTGTATCAAGTACTCTCATTTCAAAATTATTCTATCAACTATCAAAATGAAATATCACGTCTTCACCACTAATGGCATGTGCTATAACAAATATGATGTCATTCTGAATTTTCGACGTCATTCAAGGTACTTTACTGCCTTATCTGCCGTTGTCGCCATTTTTAAAGAAATTCAAAAAACTGAAAGAACTGAGAATGCAAAGTTTGATAGGAAAGACTGTATGAATATTTCCACGATTGCTGGACATTTAAAATTTCTATAAATTTGACATACTTTTAGCCAACTTTGCGATCTTGGGCGACCTACAAAAATCTTAGAGAGTCTATCCATTCCAAATATTTAAGGATCAATTGTCATTAAACTGTTTCAAATCTGTTTCAAATCTAGATTAGAATATTATTTTATGAAATTGCTGACGGATAGACAGATTTGTGTTTTACGGCCGAACTGTCACTCAAGATGACCTCCATGTCTAAAATTATGTAATTTATAGAGTGGAGTGTACTAAGTAGTCTTTCGGGAACAAGATGCACCAGAGGACCTGTATCACTCTACTGGCTTGAATAGTCTAAGGCCTACTGGAAAACAAATCCTGTAGTAACTTCACATTTTCTCTTTTTCCCTGCTATTGATTTAGACTGATATATGTAGCTCTATATGTTTTATGAACATTTTACCCAGGCTGTACTCATAACTTGTCGCCACGAGCTATACTTGCTCTATTTACAACATCACACCCTTTCTTCATTAAAATAATAGTATATTGTCCATTGTCAAGACTGTTCCGGCAAATTGAAAGTAAAACAGATCTACTATCACAGCTATACTATCATAAAGAAATTGCAAAAAACATGAACTTGAAGATATAATACGGTATTCTGTTATGATTAAGTAAGTGCTATACATTCCGCAAAGTGCCGACTCGAAGTACGCTGACATTTTTGTTTAGTTAAAATTGTGACGAAACGAGGTACGAAACTGAGGACGAAACGCAATTGCTCATTTTGATACTAAAACAGTTGTTTATACATATCTTTTTCTCGTCATCCAACCTTATAAAATCATCCAAACATAAATAGAAAAAGTAATATGTATAAATGCATACAGGAATTAATTTACAAATGCAAATACAATTCTCAAATGCAAATAACTCGTACAAACAGGCAAGATTGTAAAGAACTAGTAACCGGATAGCACAATTATCCGAATTTCGAAATACGCTACAATGTTTTTCTTCTGAAGCAAATGTGTCCAATTCTTGTTTTCTAATCATATATTTATATATTGTTTTTGAAACAATTGAAAAAATATTCTGCTGCAATTTGTTTATGGGTGTTTTGTTACTTTCACTTGTCTAATATAACACAAACGAAGGTGCGCGTGTCGTCACATCGTGTTTCTCCCTTGATGAGAAAACCTTGCAAAAAATCGCTTGAAAAAAAATCGCCCACATCTGATACATAATGAGATTTTCGTAGAGTTTCTCGACCTGTTTATTTGCATAATAGTTGTTTTCACGTCCAATATGTTCGTCTAGCATAGATCAGCATACATGTACGATTTGAAGCCTCGATTCATGAGACAAAATGTAGGTTATCCGCCAGATGGCGATGAGGATGCGCCAAAAGCAATAGCTATGTATGCAACGCCAAGTTGAAAATCAACCTTGCAATTAAAAATGGAATATTTACAGAAAAATGAACATCTAGCAGTGTTGTGCAATTTAATTTTGTATACGGTTAAGAACAACGAGAAGTATGATGCTTTCATTGACTAATAAAGCCTAAGGCGAAATTCGTTAAAGAATGCACACACTTATGATTAGTATAGACAATTTCCTTGTAGGACGAAGCTTTTGGATCATTTAACAAAATCAAAACGTGCAAAACGTCGGTTAAAGGAGACAACTTAAAGCGTGTCAAATCATTACTTGAGGAAGACAGACGATTACGAATGCAGGACATTGCAAATAGACTGAAATTGTCATATGGCAGTGTACAAGATGTCATAAAAAAGAAAATAGTTATAAAAGGAAGGTTCCAAAATTGTTAAATCAGGAACAGCAAAACGCAACAGTTCATGCACCAAACTAGTTTCTGAAAACCACCAACCAAAATGAACAATTTCATTCTGCATTATGATAACACCCCTGCCCAAAAGGCTAGTGAAACAACACAATTGAATCCCTAAACATTAAGACACTTGAATTAAACATCCCCCTACTCGCCAGATTTAGCCCCGAATGACTTCTTCATTTTTCCACCGTTGAAAGGAAAACTGTGATAAATGGTACGACTCAACTGACATTTTGCCGGTAAAACTTTCAGAACATTCTTAAGGCCATTCTAGCGGAAGAATGGGCTCCATCATTTTATTCCTAAATCCACAGATGGAAGAAATGTATTTATTACATTTCTATGGATGAAAGAACGCGAACGCAAAAATAACTAACTGTGGCGTTCAGTCATGGCCTCAGTAACGTGTTGGTGACGTCGACGTCATCCGCCGATAACGCTAAGTAAAGCGACTAATTCTGGTTAAAATCATAAATAATCTGATTAAAAAAATCTAATAAATAGATTATTTAACTGTTGTGATCGATGATATGAAAATCCTTCACTCGATGGTAGGCGTGTGCTGTTTTTTCACTCAGTCCCTCCCTTACGCTCGTTCGTAAAAAGAACCACACGCCTATCATTTCGTGAAGGATTTCCCTATAATCTATCACTAGAGTTAACTAATCTCTATATATAACACAGGAAGATAGTTTGAAAAGGTTTAAGAAATAAAAAAAAGCAGTATGAAAGGAGAGATTTGAACATGATAAACATAAAATATATTGCAGTCTCGGTTTGATTGAGACTGTTCATTGACTGTGGTAAAAAAATGCTTGCTACCGTTCACGTCCTCTAGCCCTGGGAAGCCATGCAGTTTTGGTTATTAGTCCCGAATGAAATTGACAGTTGTTTTATTTAAAATAAACGAGCATTATTTAAAGTAAACCATATATAGTTCCAGAAGAAATTTACAGAATATTATAAATGTTATTAACACTTACCCGATACTGTCAGTGAACACACAACCAGCAACAATAAAACTATTCGAAGATTTGCCATGTTTACTCCGGTACTGGTTAAACAGTGCATGAGAACGCAATTAATAGTTTGTCTTTTATAGGAAACATTCTAATTGCACAAAAAATGTTAATGCGAAACAACGCTTGTCAAAATAAATTAATTAGATGTACGAGTTGAAAAGAAAAATGCATCTTACACGACATTATACTTATACAACCGGATGTGCTCTATTTTACCTCATTAGTGAGACGTAAATATACTGAAGCTTAAAAGAAACGAAACTCGTGAATTTCCGCTATATGTACAATATGTTGCTGTTAAGCGAATGTTATATGTAAGACCTTTCTTTTCGGTAAAAACCAACAACACTAAAACAATACATAACACAGCAAATAGTATTCCTTCAAAGACAGAGTACGCGTTTGGTTCAAGCATGTGAGCAAACTTAGGATGCAAAAGTTTGCAAACTCTTTACGTTAAATACAGTACTTAAATAGCTCAATTTTTCAAAGAGAAACATCAACATTGATGAATTTATTGTTACAAAGTGTACTGTGATTAAAACGTCTACAACATCACAGTTGTGTCCTTTCTCTAACTAACTGCAACATTTTTTTGCAAAAAATCTTTGGATTTCTTTGGAATAGTATGTGGAATTAAGTGTGCAGTTATACAATATATAGCGGAAATTCCCGAGTTGCGTTTCTTTTTCGTTTCAGTATATATGGAGGTAAATGCCAAATCAAGATAAGTTAATTAATAAATTAAGTGGCTAATTATCTTTTTTGAAATGCCGCATGTTACAATATTCCTATTGGTTGAAAGTGGGTTTCTTATTTTTGTCATGTTTTTTAGAAATCTAATTCGATAATGGATGTATGCTGTTTTTAAATGAATGTTTCCTTGTAACACTTTAAAAGCGGATATATACATCACGTGCACATTACGAAATATTTACAAAACATTATTCAGACAAATCAATCTTCAAAATATTGTTTCTTACGGATTGAGGGATTTGTATAGTACTGGTTCTACCCAGGAAAATGGATGGTTTGCCTCCACCACAAAACAATCGACGTCATATATAACTTTACATGTGTTGAAAATGACGTAAAACACCATACAAACAACCAAACAAACTTCAAAATATAATTGTACGTCCCTGTTAGGAACGCTGTTAGATAGAGCGTATCATAGCTAACTGTCATAGAAAATGCTTGTCCGGACCGTATTTTCAATACTATAACACTTAGAGATACCAAATTTGACATTTGAATACATCTTGGGATAGCGGTGTGTCGCATATCAAAATAAGGTCACAGTGACCTTGACCTTGACCTGTGACCTTTGTCATAGAAAATGTTTCGAAAATGCTTGTCCGGGCCATATTTTCAATAATATAAGACTTTTAGATACCAAACTTGGTGTGTGGATACATCTTGGTATAGTGGTGTGTCGCGTATCGAAATAAGGTCACTGTGATCTTGACCTTGACCTGTGACCTCTGTCATAGAAAATGCTCATCCGGACCGTTTTTTCAATAATATAACACTAAGAGATACCAAACTTTGTATGTGAATACATCTTGGGATAGCGGTGTGTCGCATACCAAAATAAGGTCATTGTGACCTTGACCTTGACCTGTGACCTCTGTCATAGAAAATGCATAGAAAATGCTTGTCCTGACCGTATTTTCAATACTATCACACTTAGAGATACCAAACACATCTTGGGATAGAGGTGTGTCGCGTACCAAAATAAGGCCATTGTGACCTTGACCTTGATCTTTGACTTCCATCATAGGAAATGTCTGGAAAATGCTTGTCTCTCGGGCGTGTCTGCCTTTTTAGAATTGCTGGGCCGGTAGATGTCTTGGGCGAATGCCCTGTTACAACTTGAAATTTTTTGAAATATAAGATGTATAAAGAAATACTGATAGAAATTATGCAAAATATTTGTCTAGTATGCAGAGGACTGAAGTTGACTAAATATGGATATATCTAGACTATTTAAGCCCAATGACGTCCCATACTGTGTAAACCTCTCAATAAGATGTCTGTATCTGTATCTGTATCGTACACGTTTCCGTCACAATTGACGATTACAACGCGGGCTGGTTGCGCATTAATTAATATCAAATATACTTAACAATGAATTTGAAGTGAGAAATAAAAATGAGCAAAAATGGATGGGACAGGTGAAAGGAAGATATTCATAGTCGCTAACTGCGCCTTCATCATCAGTCCTGTCTGGCTACCGTAGCGGCCCCTGGGAATTCACCCAACCAGCCTAACACCGAGAATCACTAGAACCTAACAAACAATCAACTGGGACAGGGTTTAGAATGAACGTTTGGAAAGCTCATGTTTGTAAGATACCAAACCAGGAGCCTCAGCCAGAGTGGCTGGTAGACTATTCCAACGACAAACTGTTCTTGGGAAAAAAAAAAATTTGAGATAGTCGCTGGAAGAAGATAACTGTCTAAATTTCAAAGAGTGATTGGACCTGGTGCGAGATGATGCAGGTGTCAGGAACTCCGATGCTGGTATGTCCACTAGCCCGTGGATAATCTTAAAGAGCATTGTGAGTTGGCTCTTAGTACGCTTTGACTTCAGGGTCTCCCATTCTATGTGCTCCAACATAGACGTGACACTGCTAGTGTTCCTGTAGCGGTTGGTGATGTACCGTGCTGCCCGACGCTGAACCATCTCTACCTTCTTGATGTGCTCTTGGGTGTGAGGGCTCCAGAACAGTACACTAGGGTGGGTCTTACTAATGAGAAGTATGTCGAGGACTTTGTTTGTTTGTTGGAAATCCTCAGGTTCCTTCTCAAGTATCCTAGAGTTCTGTTCGCCTTCTTTTTATATTTCTTTTCTTTCTTGACTGTTTTGTCGATGTCGAGGCTCCAATTCATCTCTTTTTGTAGTTCTACCCCGAGGTACTTTGCCGAATCCGTCGTCTCTAGGACGTGACCCTTCAGTGTGTAGTTAGAGGCTACCGGTGATCTTGATCTAGAGACTCTGAGAGGGTGCTGCACACATGCCCCACATCCTTTCCCATTGGCGAGTCTATCTAGATCATCTTGTAAGTCAACGCTGTCTTGTCTTGTTCTGATCGGTCTGTACAATGTACAGTCGTCAGCAAACAGGTATGGTGGCTGATTTCTACCATTGTCGTATTTTCGTCTTTTCGTTATTTCTCCCCCGAAAAGACGACAGGACGAAAAGACGACAAATGCAGCACGAAAAGACGACAGAACGAAAAGACGACAGAACGACATAACGGAAAGACGCCATTTCAAAGGCGAAAAGACGACAGAACGCCACGCAAAAAGATGAAAAGACGACACTTCAGTGCGAAAAGACGCCCTTGAGATGGCGTCTTTTCGTTCTGTCTTTCTGTCGTTCTGTCGTCCTGTCGTCTTTTCGCGCTGCATTTGTCGTATTTTCGTTCTGTCGTCCTGTCGTCTTTTCGCCTTCCGGTCGACATGCAAGTTTCGGTCATTGCGGCCATTTCACGTTGACTACTATAAGTCGGGGACGATTTTGAATTGTTCTGGAAATGGGTAAAAACGGCAAGATGTGTCCATACCTTATGTCCAATCAATAATAAACGGAGGGTTACTATTTCTTTTAAATGTTTTTTTATAAACGCAGAATGGTTCATTTAATATTCATATTAAAACGTAATAATATAAAAATAATATTTTGACTTTGTAATCTAGTAGTAACTTTCCGGGACTGATACTGATGATGTCGTGACCAGTCGTACTAATTACCATGTTTGAAGTAAACTTTATATTCTTATTATTTAAATTGGTATGTAACAATGTAGGATGGTTTAGCGGACATAACTATGGATTTGTTGATGTAAAAATGTAATAAAATTACTTTGTATTTAATGATTTACTTTCCGGGGCCACTTAATAATAGACACGATTTTGGCTCATATTCTTCGATCTATTCAAACAAATGGCAAGCAAAATATTGACATTTAAATTTAACACTGACTTTCCGGGACCGTTTGTTGAAACCATCATATCGCAATGATTATACCTTATATTTATCAGTGTTAGATGCAGACCTGCCATTTCTCAGGCTTTGCGCTGGTAATTACCGGCTTTTTTATTAGATTACCGACTTACCGGCTTTTCTGTCAAAATTGCCGGCTTTTCAAAAAAAAAGTCATCATTTTATTAGTACCCAATTATTAACAAAAATACCAACACGTGTACCCAATACGTGACTGCGTGTGGTCAGCTGATGGCAACTAATTGGTGTGTACACCACAGTCCACCAATCAATTATTCCAAATCGCCCGCGGCGTCTTATGTAGTTCGAGTTCTGTATATGATAAACAGGAAATTGATATTTCACCTGCTTTTTATAATGTTTTTAAAGTTGACTGTTTTTAATGTGGCAGTGTTTCATATGGTGGTAATACGTTAATAGTTTAGAACTATATCTACACCATATGAGATATGATAGTCAAGAAAGGAGGTAACACATATACACTTGCTTAATATGTAATATGTTAGCTCGACTCTTTCGAAAAAAAGAAAAGAAATGTCTGAAGTTTTTAGGTACATGTAAGCTTGTATCTCCGAAACTGATTTACATAATGGACTGTAACTTTATACATGTGTTATACAAGATCATACAGCCAGGTTACGGTCATACACAACTATTAAATATGAACTCAGTTAAGATCCTCTGTTCATATAATATACATACTGCAATTAAATCTTGACACTTTTAAAAAGAACTGATTAAGATAAAGCCAAACATATAATTCTCACTTGAATATTCATTATATAAGGTGTGAAAATCTAATTAATGAGTTGCAGAACCAATACAATTCATTACTTTTATTCGACATGCCATAATTACATGTTTATTGCCTTACGCAAGGCTAGTGTTTAATATAATTATGATGACCATTTTGCGTTTATATAAACGATTTAACAGAACTAGTAACCCTTCGTTTATTATTTATTGAACATACGGTATGCACAATCCCTGTCGTTTTTTCCAGATTCTCCGACATTTCAAAATCGTCCCGACTTCTAGATGTCAACAAGAAGGCGAAAAGACGACAGAACGAAAAGACGACAGAACGACAGAACGACAGAACGAAAAGACGACAAATGCAGCGCGAAAAGATGACAGAACGAAAAGACGACAGAACGAAAAGACGCCATTTCAAGGGCAAAAAGACGGCAGAACGCCAAGCGAAAAGACGACAATATCAATGGGCGTCTTTTCGCGCTGAAGTGTCGTCTTTTCGTCTTTTCAGGTGGCATTTTTTCGCCCTTGAAATGGCGTCTTTTCGTTCTGTAGTCTTTTCGTTCTGTCGTCTTTTCGCGCTGCATTTGTCGTCTTTTCATCCTGTCGTCTTGTCATTCTGTCGTCTTTTCGGGGGCGAAATAACGAAATGACGAAAAGACGACAAATAGCAGAAATCAGCCACCATAAAGAGGCGAACTCTTGAACGTGCTCTGTCTGGAAGGTCATTTATAAAAATGAGGAACAAGAGTGTCCTAATACCGTGCCTTGAGGTACTCCGCTAATAGCTGGCACACTGTCTGAAGTGGGCGCCATTTACTAGGACCGGTTGCTCTCTTTTCGATAGAAATGCCTTGATCTACATCAATGTGCTGCCTCTTATTCCATAGTGGTCTAGTTTTCTCAGTAAGCGTTCATGAGGGACTCTGTCAAATGCCTTGGAAAAGTCCAGGATGATCAAGTCATGTTGGACGCCGTTGTTGAGGGTTGTTACTAGTTCATGAACTAGTGTCAGTAGCTGTGTTTCGCAGCTCCTCCTGGCTCAGAATCCATGCTAGCAGTCCGTGAGTATGTGGTGAGCATCAAGGTGCTTCAGACGTTACTGGTTATGATGTGTTCTTGTATCTTGCAGCAGAGGCTTGTAAGGGATACTGGACGGTAATTGCTGGTCTTGTACTTTTCTCCCTTCTTAAAGATTGCCGTGACGTTTGCTATCCTCCAGTCATTTGGTATCTCTCCAAGTTGTAGACTTCTTTGACCGTCAGGAATGGTGCAATTCAATTGGCTAGTTCTTTTAAGGTCCTTGCAGGAGGCTGATCGGGTCCACAGGCTTTGCTTGGGTTCATCTTCTTTAAAAGCTTGGCAACCCCTTCTATGGTGCCCACTATGTCTGACGTTGGAGTGGATGGTGCCCTGCTGGTGTTGGTATATCAGTTATGTCCTCATTGGTGAATACTGACTGGTACTGTCGGTTAAATACGTCAGCCTTGTCTTTGGCGTCGGCGTATAATTTCCCATTTTCTTTCAGTGGGGCTACTCCGCTGCTGTCCTTCTTCAGGGATTTGATGTAGGACCAGAACCATTTCTGTCCGACATAATAAACCTATACTTTTGTTTATATACCGTGTAAGTAATGAACTTTTGTCCGAAATCATTGATGGCTTATGCCGTGTAACCTAATTTGGTTATACCAGAATGGAAATCGGAAAGAGAAAAGAATGAGCAAACAAAAAGAGAAGAAACCATATGACATTTGGTATTACATGCAGGTATCTGCGTACTAGTATGTGAATATAATACCCTGTTTGGGGTGGTAAAGGGCGTAAGCCCGGTGCAAAGAGCCGGTATCGGCTTGTTGGTTACTATGTGCACATAGTGGGCTTAGTGCGAAACTAGTTTAATAGACATTTTTTGTCAAAACCACTTTTTTGCATTTTTTAATAATATTTTCTGTTTTACACAATGTCTAGAAATTATAGTGTCACGTTGTGAATAGTTAATGAGAAAACCTCTAAATTGTCAAAGTAGTCTATCTGCAATCATGCCATTCTGTGAAAGTGAAACTAGTCTATTTGCAAAATGCAAATAGACTAGTTTCGCCCTAAAATCCAAAGGAAATGCGGCCATAACCAAAGTAGTCCATTTGATATAAGTGCTTGTTTTCTTGGCCAAAGCATAGTAACCCATCTTTACATACTTGATTCTTTAATATTGTAATTCTTATTTACAAATATGCTAAATATGAAAAGTAAAAAAGCAATTTGTTCAATAGCAAACAAGTTTGTCTGAAGTAAGTCAAATAAGTTAATTAAAACTATTAAAATTTATTTAATTATATTAATTATTTTAATTAAACACAGTCAGGAAACACTAACTATAATAATGCAGCATGAAATTTGCAGTAGGCTGCAGATAGACTAGTTTCACACTAAAGAGCTTCAGTGTGAAACTACTCTATTTGATATTTACGTTTACATTGTGTACTTATGACATCATCACCAATGACATCACTGTCACTAGCTCTTAGAACTAGAAAGTAAACTATTAATAGAGGCCTAGACAGATTCATTTTTTATTCTGACAATTCCTCCTCACAAAACAAAAACAAGTATTACATGAGTATGATTTGGTATGCTTTAAGAAAGTTTGCATTGAAATCAATAGAGCATAAGTATTTATCTGCAAGACACACCCAAAATGAAAATGATAGTGTTCACTCTACTATTGCAAGCAAAGGTAAAGTTATACCCGTTTACTCAACTCAACAATGGGCTGCCATTATAAGGACTGCCAGGGTTGGTCAAACTTATTTTGTAAAGGAAATGAGTGTAAAAGATTTTTTTGATTATAAAATTGTTTCAAATAACTTAAAAAAACTTTGAACTTGATGAAAACAAAGAAAAGGTTTATGTAAGTGACATAAAGACATTCAAGGTCATTAAAGATGAGCCAAATAAGTTATTTTTCAAAACTGATTACAATAAAAGCATATTCTTCTAAGGCGCGTAAAGCTAAAAGGTACCGGACCAGTCTCTGATCCAAAATGTATAGACCTTGTAAATATTCGGGAATCTTTGTTGCCGATTAATCGTCAGAAGTGATTTAATTGCACTTTGTGCATCGCGCATTATACCCAGACCACTACACATGTTTTACATACTGTTACCACATGAGTAAGATCAGAATATAAAAAATCTATGTTTGACAAGAACATTGTTATCTGTGCACTCAACTAACATAGAACACAATGTTCTTTAACTGATTAGTCAATTTATTTTCAGATTTTTACTAGTTGCTTTTTAATTAAGCAAAACAGACTTAAGCACCGATGTCGAACATAGAAATGATAAGCACTTATAAATAATTAAATAATTGTAACATTACAATAGCTGAATTGCATGATTATATATAAGAGCAATTATTTCTTTATGATTGTGTTGCATATTAATGTACTATTAAACCTACCTAGATTCAAAATATTCTAGTAATATTATTGTTTATCTGATTGTTTCTCTGTTGATGAACTGAGTACCAGATTAAAATATTTTCCTTGTGATTATTTTGTTTTAATTGTTTTAATTGAGTTGAATACCTCACACCAATTAATGACTTGTTACTCCTACATACTTTGTCCTTATATACTTTTGTCTAGGCCATAATACCAACATTAACTTTACACTGATGTTTATAATGTAATGTCTTTGACAAGACTTAGTATGAAAATAAACCTCATCATGATCAGGCTATCAGGCTATCAGGCTATCAACTGACCTTATGACAAAAAGTAGGGGGAAAATAGGGCTATTTTTATCTAAATAGTTGGGAAAAGACGGGATTTTTCCACCAAAAAAGTAGGGATACAGTAGGAATTTCTTACCTTTTTGTAAATTTACCTTCCAATGATATATACGCCAGTCTTGCCAAATGTATGTTTTCATGGATACTCTCATTACTTGACTGACAATGATGGCCTGATTTTTTTATTTATTTATTAGAACATTCACATAATGCAAGCTAACAAGTTTGTGAAAAATAAGGCATTTATGATTATACTATAGCAATGGTTAAATTCTAGCTTCTATGCATACAATGTGTTACAACAACTTAGCTCAATAAAACATTCACTATCATTAAGTATGAAGTTTAATGCAAAAATGAGATATAGGGTCCTATAAAAATCACAGCGTCCGAACACAATGGCATCGTAGGTCCGCACTGTACTGCAAACAAGGACTTGAAAATACAATGAAAGAGACAAAAAAACAACAGAAAGGATGGTGAAGACAGGTTTACCGACTTGGAACGGTCAGTAGGCAATAAGGCCTACTGGTTAGCTTGAATCAGACTTTTATGAATGACAAAAGTCACATTGCTTATATCAGACAAAAGCTATTAAATGAACATATTATGTTTGACCTAACAGAAAACGAACAATTGTGCATATTTCACCATCACCAAATTATACACATCCTAAGATCCAACATGATATTCTAATATATTCATCACACACAACAGCTATCTCTTCCGATTTGATGTTTTGCAAATCTTCTGCCAATCTACTCACATAATGCTTTGTATTGGTCTCTCACTTCTGTGTGAAGACACTGGGCATTCTTAACTACTGACTGAGTCAGTGGAAGTTTCTTGCTTAGATACTTTGCTACCTCCTTTTTAGAAACCTTGCATATCTCTTGGCAAAATCTTCTGCTTACCTTCACTAAGTTTTAGCAAAGTTGGCTTGCTTTCCTCAATTCCCATATCATTTAGTTTTAGGCTGTTCTCTTCTTGCTGAAAGTCAATTGCATACAGTTTCAGGCCACTTGCATTTGCAACAACATCAAATTTTACAAACCGCAGCAGCACTTCCGTCAGTAAATCAGATGATTCTGAGAAGAGGAGATGGATCAGTAGCTCCTGCTTCTGGAACAATTTCAGAAATGGGTTAAAGAGTGTCCCACAGCTAATGATGAACAAAAGTTGGACATACACCTCTTTGGAGGTTACCTTCTCATAAATCCTTGTTATCGTTCATTAGAATAATGTATGTGCGATCTCTCTGGCTGATCTGAGGTAGGTCTTTTAGAAAGTACTAGCATGATGCTCCCATTTCTTTTTAATTCTTTCAAGTGTAGGTACAAGTGTCAATCATCGACAATGTACATGTCTGACAAACATGTCCTCACTAAAATCTAGTTCATGCAAAGTCCATTCAAAGTCCTCTTTTTGACAAGGATGTGTTCTGAACCACTGAACAGAAGAAGTTCAGTGAACACTGCAGATGTTCAAAACAGATCAACTGCAGGCCCCTCTACTTCTTCACCAAAGGTGTCTAAGCCTTTTTTTAAATGCATTGTGCACTACATGAAGAGTACATGGCACAAACTCGACCAGTCCCGGCAAGCCATTTGATTATAAGCGTCCATGTATATTTTTCCAAATAGTTTTATTTACACTTGGACCGTTACTTCCAAGAATAATAAGTTGATGCCTTTCTGCTCTTTATAAGCAATATATCAGTGCTTCAGCAACATCATTACCTTTAGCATACCCAAACATTAAAGATTTGAAGTACTGTGTGGGCACCTCTCCCTTATCTGCATTCCAAAATCTGATTAGTACATCACTTTTTTTTTGTTCCCTGAGCATTGCATATTTCATCAAACTGCAATGTGTATGGTACTTTGCTTTCCGATGTTTTCTGACAAATATCTTTTTCAAATAAAGGCCCCATACCATCAGATAACATATGATATTTTGGTTCTGCTCATAGTGAAGTCATTACTGATGGCACCAGGAAACATTGCTTTAAATAGTTGACGTGTATCCCGCAGAGGCCACTTTCACAGCCAATAAACTTTTTGTGGTCATCACCTGATCTTTTTGAGATTTTGATACTTTGATGGGCCTGCAATATCTCCTTTTCCTTGCACATGAGCTGATTTCCCTTCTTTCACATTGAAAAACCTTTGAGAATTTCTGGCCCTCAATTTAGCTATCGCCTTGTGTTTTTGGCCCTCAGCATGGTAAATAATTTGTTTCATACCATTAGTTCTACACTGAACTGTTTTCATGAACAACATACAGGAACCACAGCCTGAGGATGAGTCTTTTTTACACTATGCCTTTAACAGATATCCATTGCAGTCTGTCTTGTCCAGTCACGCATTGTTGAACTTCGTGTTTCCGTACGGCATATTAATGCTGCATGTTAGTTTTTAGTTAAGCTGTAGTCACAGTTACACAGAAAAATATGTAGGAATGAAATTCTTATATTTTACATATGTGTTACATATGCATTCCACATATGTATTTCATATAAAAGTAATACATATGAAAATATATTTTACTAAAAAATATTAAAAATAAAAAAGGATGTTAAACCATTTTCTACGGTATTCTACCATTTTTAAAAAAAAATACTTTATTTATTTCAGGTATAAGAATTTCATATGAACTACATATGTATACATTTCATATGTGGTGCAGGTGTATTATTTTAACATGAAACATATATGAGATACATATGATGTAACACATATGTATCATTTACGTATGTGGCACATCTGTAAATAACATGATGTATATATGAAAGAAACATGCTAATAATAAGAAAGTAATACATATGTGGCAGATGTCAGAACATTGTTCCTATGTAGGACAAAAACATTAATGTTGTCATTCATGTTTTATTGGAAAACCACAATAATTAAAGACTAATTGTGTTTAAAATAGATTATTGATGTGGCTGGTTTTAGAACTATTTATTTTTGACTTGCGACCGCTTTTGTGATTATATATTTGAAGAAACAAACCCTTTTTATGATTTAAATATGTCATAACCTTCAAATTACATCATATATTAGTAAAATAGCAAAAACTTTTTCTGAAACTAAAGTTAAACAACCATCAGACAGATTTACAACTTAATTAGCACGTATGCTCTTGATGCTTTCTGGACCCTATAAATAGTGTGTTGTACATCTGTCAGAAACTGGCTAGTGCATGCAATAATAGTTTTTGGGCACCATATCATTTTAAACGTAATCTCACATTTATAAGTGGATCAAGGTTGTAATTGATCACTGCAGTGCACAACCCATAGCTACTAAGCTTTTTTTTTACTTTACACAAGAATGAACATTTAAAAGGAATCAATTAATAATATTATATGGCTATTACTTTCCGTGTATTTACTGTGATACAGCTTGGTAACCATGGTTTCCCGCAGACAATGCAGTATTGGGAGAGAGAGCAATGCATCAAGGTTGTAAAACATACAGTGCACAATAGCATTGAATCTGTGCATAGAAGTGTAACATGGTCCTTACGAAGTGTAACAAGGTCCGCTTGTGTCAAATGCGGAGAGTGGACATGAAAACACACCAATCTGGCACTGGCACTACTCCTTTCTGAAAAAATGGCTTATCTAGGAATGAATAATTGATCATTTTTATTTCAAACTAACAGTTATTGAAAACCAAACATGTATGACTTGATGAATTCTCAAAAAGTAGGGATAGTAGGGCTATTTTAGAGAAAAGTAGGGAAAAGTAGGGATGAAACAGGAAAAGTAGGAAAACGTAGGAAACGCAGGGCAAAGTTAAGAGCTTGCATGATTTTGAAATTCCAGAGTAACTGAACATATGGACAAAAATCCAGAGTTCATTGCCTGAGACATTTTTTCCTGATCAGTTTCGACCTTCAAGACTTTTTATGCTTTGAATTCAAATAATTTTATAGTTTAAAGTATATGTCAAACAGATCCATGCACGCCTTTATATACATCTGAGCCAACACTCTTAAACAATTCTGAGTGATTTTGGTTTTGAGGTTTGAGCATGGAGTAGAATAAGAGTTTTATAACCTTGGGCCCAAACCTTTTTATAATACAAACATCATTTTCATTACACTACCACTATAAATCATATGAACCTTATTCAGTCACATTGACAGTTTAAAATAAGACTTTTAACATGAAGGTTGGTATATATGGTTAAAAGTATATTACATTATTTTATAACAGATCAGTACTTATCAATCTAGACCAGAATACTGGCTTAAAATGTAATTTTGGGGCAAATAGACTAGTTTCCCGCTAATATTATTTTCAACATTCTCTCCAATTTGGCGTGAAACTAGTCTATTTGACAAAATCTTTAAATTATGTTTTTTCTTTAAAAAAATCAGATATTTAAGTGATAAATAGATTTGTTTGATGACATTTCTTAATGAAATGCCCGTAATTATTTTCATTGCAATATTAATCAGTTTTTTGCTTCTCCTCCATAATTTCGAAAAATGCAGATATACTAAGTTTCGCACTAAGCCCACGACATAGGGTTAGGTATAAATGCAAGTTTACTGATGAATGCAATTCATAATTTCTATTAAAGGAAGAAGGAAAAAATATATTAAAAAAGAAGAAGGAAAACAAAAAAATAATAATAAAGCCTTGTGAAACGTGTCGATGATTCATGTTGGGTGATGTTGTACTTGACATGTAAGCCGTGCGAAGAAATGTGGGTTAAATGTTTATGTAAATAGCCGTATGCCATGTTGCAGCGAGCCGGTATCGGCTTGTCGGTTACTATGTGAGCGTATCTGCACATAGGGTTAGATATTTGTAGATGTATTAAAGTAGCTCGGGCGTTGCTGCCTATTAGAATTGCTGGGACAATATACGTCTCGGGCGAATGCCCAGGTACAACATGTTCGTGACACATGTTTTGTGGTGTTTTATTTGAAAGATAAGATGTATAAAGAAATATTTAATTTTAAAATGGGGATAAATTATATATCCCTTCATAACGTATGTTTGTTGGGGGATTGTCTAAAATGACTGGTTATATATATGTATATTTATGTATATATCAAGGGAGAGAATTTGAACTCACTATGGCAACTTTCTAAATTGGGATCTCGTAAGAGATTCACGTTCACAAGGCAGAATTATATATAGGGAGAAACATTTGTGAACTACCAAGGACAGACAACCTTCGGACGAACTACGGCAGGGCGCCTAGCTATGACGAGATACACAGACATCAAGCGTATGAATTCACTCCTTAAAAACGGTAGCTGCAACACACGTTGATGAACTGTATCTCTACATCATAACACACTCGTCTGGAGGCACAATTAACATAGATAGATAAACTTTATTAATACAAAAGACCAAATGGCCTATCAGTATACCATACAAAATACACATCATATTTATAATTAAACAGTCAATGGTTTGCAGTCATCAGTTTTAACAGTATTACTAGTATGTAATATATGCATTATTGTCCAACTGTTGATACATATAATCGTTATAACCTTATATTTTCTTATTATCTTAAGGTAAGGCTTACATCAAAGTAAAAAAGTGTATGACTTTTCACATCAGACAGATATGTCATTTGACATTATATGATAAATAAGCAAGTAAGAGGAGGAATTCTCCTATATTATATCTTAAGTTTCGTTTCTTTTTTGAAAGCTTTTAAAATTAAAATAGCGAGATTTTTAACAATTTTAACATTTTTTGATTGCAACAATTCTATAAATTTGGGTATATTTGGTCTTTTCCAATAAAACTTTTTAATATACACCTCTCTAAAATCATGATAAAGTAGACATTCTAGTATAAAATGAAATTCGTCCTCTAAAGAATTACAACGTTTACATTTTCTTTCTGAAAGTGGTATTTTTGTAGGTTTGTGCCACCTTCCAGTCTCTATTTCAAGTCTGTGAGATGACACTCTAAGTCTAGTTAATGCTAATCTAAATTTGTTGATAGTAACGTTATCTAAGTAGGGTTTAAAACTGAATTCCGAGAATAAAATGTAACAATTGGCTCTAGTTGAATTTGATAACTTTTCGTTCCATTTCCGTACAAAAGTATCATTTAATCTCTGAGTAAATAGAGAAAGAAACCTATTTACATTTCCCACCCCTTGAAAAAACCATACATCATAAAATCCTAATCTTTCAAGAACATTTTTCACAGATCTAACCCAAAAAATCTTATTTGGATATTTGTCTAAGTCTGCTAACAGTGTATTATATGCAATTTTAATATAGTTTAACTCATTGCATTTCAAAAGTTTAAACCAATAACGAATAATAGCCTTTCATTCTATATTGTTGTAATGTAGTTCTTCCTAACTCTCCATAAATAAAATCGTTTTGAGTTTGAATTTTTACTCCTAATAAATGTTTACAAAATTGTAAATGTACTCGTTCGATTACTTTAGCCTGTGAAAACCCCCCCAAACTTCAGCCCCATAGTTCAAAATAGGTAAAATTAGTTTATCAAATAAATCTAACATATGACTCACAGATATATCACGAAATTTATACACATATGATTTTAATTTGTATATTGCTTTGAGAGCTTGTCCCGCTAGTGCCTCGTGGGTTTCTCTAAAAGACCCACCAGTCGTAAAAACTATCCCTAAATACGTAAATTTGTTGACAATGTCAAGTTGTGAACCATTATAGATAAAATGTATATTTCTTCTGTTTCTCCCACCTTTTTTAAGCACCATAACTTTTGTTTTATTCACATTTACTGTAAGTTTCCATTTAGTACAATAATCATGCAAAATAGTTAAACCATCCTGTAAACCTCTCTCGTTTTCTGAAAAGATACCTATGTCATCAGCGTAAAGAAGTAAACACAACTTTAACATACCCATATCAATTCCCGTATATCCTTTTAAAATAAAAGTTTCTTCAAGGTCATTCAGATACATGGAAAACAAAAATGGTGATAGACATTCACCCTGAGCGACTCCCAGAAAACATGTATATGCTTCGCATATAGACGCATACATACATACAATTATAGCTCTATATGTAAGAGTTCAACCACACACAGCTATATTGAGACAGTGACATATAGAATTCATTATTTGTTTCAGATATTTCCTGTCGATATTGCGTTGCAGAACAGGAGTGTTATTGCAGATAATAGTGACCCAAATCCAGCATGCAATATGTTGATACGAGACTATTAATACATGCGAGTATCTGCTCATACCGTTAAATGTATTCGTAAATGTATGTGACGTTAGCTCCCATATATATGGGGGTGGGGGTAAATAGACGTATACCATGTCGTAACGAGCGGTATCGACGTTTTGGTTACTATACAAACAGGGTTATAATGTATGTGTAAATATATGTGACGTTAGCTTCCCTATGTATGGGGTTGGGGGTAAATAGACGTATACCATGTCGTAACGAGCGGTATCGACTTGCTGGTTACTATACAAACAGGGATATACTTTGTGTGTAAATATATGTGACGTTAGCTCCCCTATATATGGGGATAGGGGTAAATAGACGTATACCATGTCGTAACGAGCGGTATCGACGTTTTAATAACTATACAAACATGGTTATAATGTATGTGTAAATATACGTATGTGACGTTAGCTCCCCTGTATATGGGGGTGGGGGTAAATAGACGTATACCATGTCGTAACGAGCGGTATCGACGTGTTGGTTACTATACAAATAGGGTT
Source organism: Cyrtodaria siliqua (assembly GCA_037043455.1). Classification (NCBI taxonomy): domain Eukaryota; kingdom Metazoa; phylum Mollusca; class Bivalvia; order Adapedonta; family Hiatellidae; genus Cyrtodaria; species Cyrtodaria siliqua. The sequence goes on along the minus strand of JAWPHD010003877.1, from coordinate 19,984 downwards.
ATAATGTATGTGTAAATATATGTGCCGTTAGCTCCCCTATTTATGGGGGTGGGGGTAAATAGACGTATACCATGTCGTAACGAGCGGTATCGACTTGTTGGTTACTATACAAACAGGGTTATAATGTATGTGTAAATATATGTGACGTTAACTCCCCTATATTTGGGGGTGGGGGTAAATAGACGTATACCATGTCGTAACGAGCGGTATCGACGTGTTGGTTACTATACAAACAGGGTTATAATGTATATGTAAATATATGTGAATTTAGCTCCCCTATATATGGGGGGTGGGGGTAAATAGACGTATACCATGTCGTAACGAGCGGTATCGACTTGTTGGTTACTATACAAACAGGGTTATAATGTATGTGTAAATATATGTGACGTTAGCTCCCCTATATATGGGGGGTGGGGGTAAATAGACGTACTATACCATGTCGTAACGAGCGGTATCGACTTGTTGGTTACTATACAGACAGGGTTATAATGTATGTGTAAATATATGTGACGTTAACTCCCCTATATTTGGGGGTGGGGTAAATAGACGTATACCATGTCGTAACGAGCGGTGTCGACGTGTTGGTAACTATACAAACATGGTTATAATGTATGTGTAAATATATGTGACGTTAGCTCCCCTATATATGGGGGTGGGGGTAAATAGACGTATACCATGTCGTAACGAGCGGTATCGACGTGTTGGTTACTATACAAACAGGGTTATAATGTATGTGTAAATATATGTGACGTTAACTCCCCTATATATGGGGATAGGGGTAAATAGACGTATACCATGTCGTAACGAGCGGTATCGACGTGTTGGTTACTATACAAACAGGGTTATAATGTATGTGTAAAAATATGTGACGTTAACTCCCCTATATATGGTGGTGGGGGTAAATAGACGTATACCATGTCGTAACGAGCGGTATCGACGTGTTGGTTACTATACAAACAGGGTTATAATATATGTGTAAATATATGTGACGTTAACTCCCCTGTATATGGGGGTGGGGGTAAATAGACGTATACCATGTCGTAACGAGCGGTATCGACTTGTTGGTTACTATACAAACAGGGTTATAATGTATGTGTAAATATATGTGACGTTAACTCCCCTATATATAGGGGTGGGGATAAATAGACGTATACCATGCCGTAACGAGCGGTATCGACTTGTTGGTTACTATACAAACAGGGTTATAATGTATTATATATGTGACGTTAGCTCCACTGTATAGACGTACGCCATGTTGCAACGATTCGATATCGTTTTGTTGGTTACTGTGCCCATAGGGTTATAATTTATGTGTAAATATGTGGTGTTAGCTCCCTTGTATGTGGGCGAAATTATGCGTATGCCATGTTGCAACGAAGCGGGTTACTATGTGCCGATATATGCTCATAGGGTTAGATTTATATGTTAAAGATGAATGGCCACCCGTTTTGTAGTATTATCAATTAACAAATTTAACACTTAAACATCATATGAACATTTCTTGATAGTCTCGGAGAGAAACATATATTGAAAACGGCTACTAAGTTGTATTTAAAAATAAGTATTATTTGCATGACTACTTTTACCACTGCGTGACAACACGGGGAAATGAGGTAAATCTGAATTGTATAGCTGCACAACTATTGCCAGATAATTGATAAATACATTTACCTGTGGATTAAATTACCTGTTCAAAGTTTTCTACGTCATCAAATAAAATCTTATTCTCGCTTTTCACAGATATTGCAATGTTTGATTGTAAATATTTATTGTTGTGTATTAATTTCGATTTAAATAAACATAAGCATGCTCATGAAACAAAACATGGCCGGTGAACTTTAAGTGCATGTGATATGTTTTATGGGATTCATGTCCCTGGGCACATGAAATGTATAACGTGCTTACGATGCTTGTAATTTAAATATGTTTACAACAGAGCTAAAGTAAGAAACAACATGCTTTATATTAATTACATGGAGTCAGTGTCGGGTACAGGACGTAATTATGTTTAAATGCTACGGACTAGTGTACCAATATATTGGTTTTAAACAGAACTTGTTTGATATCAATTACATGGAGTCCGTGTCGAATAGACACAGGACGTATGTATGTTTAACTTCTATAATAGTGTACCAATAGCTTTGTTCAGAAATGTCTCATATGTTATATGTTTAATAATGGAGATTTAAATTCATATGTGTAAGTTACTGAGATATTGGTGGTTACAATTTTGAGCCCGTTTTTGAGCCCGTTATTTTAGTTAAGTCGGTCGTCCAATGGCTTATACCAAAACTAATATATAAAAAGTTATTACGTATGTGTTGTAGTCGTGTTACTCCTATGAGAAGGGTGAGTGTCAAGAGAAATGAAATTATTGTCGCTTGAGAGAAGCAAATTAGACGATAATTAATTTCATTTGATGTCAGTGATTCTCATAGGGGCGCAATCTCAGTGGAGTGCACGTGGCGTGTAGAACGCCAGTTTTTGCCATTCAGCGTTGGCTGACCAGTTAACTTGTTCAAATTTTAGATTCTTAGTAAATCTTGTTGCAGTGACTTACATATTATGGTATTGAAGACATTTCAGGATATTGATGTTGTCAGGGTTGTATTGGTTCCATTGAATATTGAAACGTTTTTACTTTGGATCTTATCCTGAGTGATACATTGAATAATGAGGCAAAATACAGCATTTTTAACTAAATCAAGGGCAATAACTCTGGTGTAACTAGTCCAATCTGGCTGGTTTTCAAACGTGTATTGATATTAATGTCACAGGGCTAGAAAAATGTGCAGCCAGACCGGGCCTCGAACTCGGGACTTTCGGACTACCGTTCCGATGCCTTACCGACTGAGCTAACCGGCCGGACAATACAACATCAATCTACCTGTTAGATATCTATGAACCGTGACACTACATATTGAAATTCCATGGTACAAAAAATCATTCGCATGTTTCTCGGAGTTTACCCAGTCACGGTCCTGCTGGGATCGCCAAATGTCATCAGGCTAGAAAAATGTGCAGCCAGACCGGGGCTCGAACCCGGGACCTTTGGACTACCGTTCCGATGCTCTACCGACTAAACTAACCGGCCGGACAATACAACATCAATCTACATGTTAGATATCTATGAACCGTAACATTAACAATATGTGCATGTTTGGTAAAGATCAAAAATAAATAATGGTGCTAGAGTTGTCACAAGGCAGAAAATGGCTTTTTTCAGCAAAACAAGGGCCATAACTCTGGTGTTACTGATCCGATCTGGCTGGTTTTCGAACCTGCCCGAGCTTTCATTGATAATAACAAGCTGTGCTAGATTGGTAAATATCAAATATTAAATGAAGGTGGTAGAGTGTTCACAATGCAGAAATGTCATTTTTCAGTAGCACAAGGGCCATAACTCTGGTGTAACTGATCCGATCTGGGTTTTTTTCGGAATTTTCTGACCTTTCATTGATATTAACAATTTATGCTAGGTTGGTAAAGATCAAATAATAAATGAATGTGCTAGAGTGTTCACAGGGCATACTATGGCATTTTTCAGCAAATCAATGGCCATAACTCTGGTGAAACTAATCCGATCTGGCTGGTTTACGAACTTGTCCGAGCTTTCATTGATATAACGACGCTGGTAAAGTTTGGTAAAGATCCGATTAATAATAAAGGCCCTATCGTGTTCACAAGGCAAAAGTTAACGGACGACGACGACGGACGACGACGAAGACGGACGGAGGACAATTCGCATCCCATAAGCTCAAAAAAAAGAAAGAAAAAACAGAAAGAAAAAGAGGTAGCCCCCAGTGGGATTTGAACCCATGACCGCAGGTTCTCAATATTTAAAAAAATCAAGGGTCATAAGTCTAGTGTAACTGGTCCGACCCGGCTAGTTTTCGAACTTGTCCGAGCTTTCGTAGATATCAGGCAAAATTTTGTAAATATCAAATAATAAATGGGCATGCAATATCTCCTTCTCCTTGCACATGAGCTGATTTCCCTTCTTTCACATTGAAAAACCTTTGAGAATTTCTGGCCCTCAATTTAGCGATCGCCTTGTGTTTTTGGCCCTCAGCATGGTTAAGAATTTGTTTCATACCATTATTTCTACACTGAACTGTTTGCATGAACAACAGTCATGAACCTCAGCCTGAGGATGAGTCTTGTTTACACTATGTCTTTAACAGATATCCATTGCAGTCTGTCTTGTCCAGTCACGCATTATTGAACTTTGTGTTTCCGTACGGCGTATTAATGCTGCATGTTAGTTTTTAGTTAAGCTGTTCCCTTAAAAACATTCACTCTACACTATTACTGCAAGCAAACTAAGCAGTTGAGGGCTTTATGTTTAATTCCAGTAAACAAAAATGTAAACATTCTGGGTTTCTGGGTTCTGTTTCATCAACATCTAACAATAATAGTTGTCGAAAGTATAACATTTAGAAATTGCAATGAGAAAGTCACAGTTACACAGGAAAAATATCTAGGCATGAAATTCTTATGTTTTACATATGTGATACATATGCATTCCACATATGTATTTCATATGAAAGTAACACATATGTAATACATATGAAAATATATTTTACTAAAAAATATTAAATATAAACAAGAGGGCCATGATGGCCATATATCGCTCACCTGAGTTAATTTGAACCAATACAAGAGGGCCAAGATGGCCTTAAAGCGATCACCTGAGTACTGGCACATTATCAAACTTCTTCGAAATCTTATGGTCATATACAATCTGTGCAAGTTTGGTTAAGATTGTTCAAGAAATGTGGGCTCTGTTGTGTATAACAACATTGATATAGACAGTTTAAGACACTGACAAAGTTTGGTAAAGATCAAATACAAAATGAAGGTGCTAGAGAGTAACACCTTGGGCAGAGCTTAATGAGACCCCAGGGCTACCTGTAACATATGAGAGGTGTGCTTTGTGGTTTTAGAGAAGATGATTTTTTAAGTTTTTCCCTATACAAGTCTATGTAAAACGTGACCCCTGGGGTGTGGCCAAATGTGAACCCAGGGTCACCATTTGAACAAACTTGGTAAAGGACCAAAAGAGTATAGTAAATGCAAAATATTAAACCTCTGGCTCTTTTAGTTCCAGAGAAGAAGACTTTAATGTGTTTCCTATATAAGTCTATGTAAAACTGTGACCCACGGAGTGCGGTCAAATGTTACCCCAGGGTCACCATTTGAACAAACTTGGTAGAGGACCATAATCTAATAGTAAATGTAAAATATTAAACCTCTGGCTCTTGCAGTTTCAGAGAAGAATGTTTTTTTCCTATATATATAAGTCTATATAAAACTGTGACCCCCGGGGCACAACCAAGTTTGACACCAGGGTCACCATTTGAACAAACTTGGTAGAGGACCATAAGCTTATAGCAAACGCAAAATATTAAACCTCTGGCTCTTGCAGTTCCAGAGAAGAAGATTTTTTCAGTTTTTCCCTATACAGGCCTATGTAAAACTGTGAACCCCGGGGCGGGGCCAAATGTGACCCAGGGTCACCATTTGAACAAAATTGGTAGAGGACCATGAGCTTATAGCAAAAACCAAAATATTAAACCTCTGGCTCTTGCAGTTCCAGAGAAGAAGATTTTTTTCAGTTTTTCCCTATACAGGCCTATGTAAAACTGTGACCCCCGGGGCGGGGCCAAAAGTGACCCATGGTCACCATTTGAAAAAATTGGTAGAGGACCATAAGCTTATAGCAAAAGCAAAATATTAAACCTCTGGCTCTTGCAGTTTCAGAGAAGAAGATTTTTTAAGTTTTTCCCTATACATGTCTATGTAAAACATGTGACCCTTGGGGCGGGGCCAAATGTGACCCAAGGGTCACCATTTGAACAAACTTGGTAAAGGACCATAAGCTTATAGTAAATGCAAAATATCAAACCTCAGTCTCTTGTAGTTTCCGAGAAGATTTTTTAATTTGTTTCTCTATATAAGTCTATGTAAAACTGTGACCCACGGAGTGGGGTCAAATGTTACCCCAGGGTCACCATTTGAACAAACTTGGTAGAGGACCATAATCTAATAGTAAATGTAAAATATTAAACCTCTGGCTCTTGCAGTTTCAGAGAAGAATGTTTTTTTCCTATATATATAAGTCTATATAAAACTGTGACCCCCGGGGCACGACCAAGTTTGACACCAGGGTCACCATTTGAACAAACTTGGTAGAGGACCATAAGCTTATAGCAAATGCAAAATATTAAACCTCGAGAATAAGATTTTTTTTTTTTCCCCTATACATGTCTATGTAAAACATGTGACCCTTGGGGCGGGGCCAAATGTGACCCCAGGGTCACCATTTGAACAAACTTGGTAAAGGACCATAAGCTTATAGTAAATGCAAAATATCAAACCTCTGGCTCTTGCAGTTTCCGAGGAGAAGATTTTTAAAAAAAAAATCCTATATAAGTCTATATAAAACTGTGACCCCCGGGGCGGGGACAAATTTGACCCCAGGTTCACCATTTGAACAAACTTAGTAGAGGACCATAAGCTGATGCTACATGTAATACATGAGACCTCTGTGCCTTGTGGTTTTAGAGAAGAAGATTTTTTAAAAAAATTTCCTATATAAGTCTATGAAAAACATGCAAAATCTCAATATACAAACTTTGGACCCCCGAGGCACAGCCATTTTTGACCCCGGGGACTTCATTTGAACAAACTTGATAGTCGAGCCGTTGGCGGTCATATTAAAAGAAAACTGTCGAAGTCTGTCTGGCGGTTCTTGAGAAGAAGATTTTTTAAGGTTTTGACCTTATATGGTAATGGCGGCCATCTTGGTTGTCATGCTGACCTAATTTTAACAAATCTAAAAAGCATTCATCTAAGGATCATGCATGTGAAGTGTGGTCAAAATTGGCGGTTTCTGAGGAGAAGTCGTTTGAAGCAAAAGTTAACGACGGACGACGACGGACGACGACGACGGACGACGGACGAAGAGTGATCCCAATAGCTCACCTTTGAGCCTTCAGGTATTTCAGGTATAAGAATGTATATGAACTACAAATGTATACATTTCATATGTGGTGCAGGTGTATTATTTTAACAAGAAACATATATGAGATACATATGTAACACATATGTATCATTTACGTATGTGGCACATCTGTAAATAACATGATGTATATATGAAAGAAACATGCAAATAATAAGAAAGTAATACATATGTGGCAGATGTTACAACATTTTTCCTATGTAGGACAAAAACATTAATGTTGTCATTCATATTTTATTGGAAAACCACAATAATTAAACACAAATTGTGTTTAAAATAGATTATTGAGGTGGCTGGTTTTAGAACTATTTATTTTTGACTTACGACCGCTTTTGTGAAATTATATTTGAAGACACAAACCCTTTTTATGATTTAAATATTTAATAACATTCAAATTACATCATATACTAGTCAAATAGCAAAAACTATTTCTAAAACTAAAGTAAAACAACCATCAGCCAGATTTACAACTTAATTAGCACGTATGCTCTTGATGTTTTCTGGACCCTCTAAAATAGTTTGTTGTACATGTGTCAGCAACTGGCTAGTGCATGCAATAATAGTGTTTGGGCACCAACGTAATCTCACATTTATAAGTTTTTGCCATTCAGCGTTGGCTGACCAGTTAACACGTTCAAATATTAGATTCTTAGTAAATCTTGTTGCAGTTACTTACATATTATGGATTTGAAGACATTTCAGGATATTGATGTTGTCCGTGCTCTATTGGTTCCTTTGAATATTGAAACGTTTTTACTTTTGATAGTTAAAGGTCAAGTCCGAGATCTTATCCTGAGTGATACCTTGAATAAAAATGTTATCGGATACTCGTTTCCCACACGTGGGTTTTTCGCGGACGGCTTGGTAGCTCTGTTTAAAGTACAACGTGATTGATGGAGTACAGTAAGGATGACATGCTATAAGCATTTGAACGGTTTATGTTTAATTTATCACCATCGAAAAGTGCTTATGGGTTATGTCCCCTTTTGTGAAATTCCATTGAAAGTGCATTCCCAAAAAAAATAATTAGAACTTAAATAATCCTGAATATTATTAAATGTAACTTGTCGCCTTTGTTTATGCAGTTGCGTGTGCTGTATTTTGTACTGCATAGTTCGCGTAAGCGGTCTGATTCAGTTTGGCATATGTCATGTGATAATAATAGTTTGATGAGAGAATGATATATTTTATAGGTGTAGTTTCTTATGTATCGTATTCTACGTTGAAGGTGAAGTGGGTTTGTTATTAATTAATGTTAATAAGGTCAGTCAGTCGGTCGTCCAATTGCTTATACGAAAAAATAATAAATAAAAATGTATTACCTATGTGTTGTTATCGTGTTACTCCTATGAGAAGGGTGAGTGTTGAGAGAACGAAAGCCCTATCATCTTAAAGAGGCAAAATACAGCATTTCTAACTAAATCAAGGGCCATAACTCTGGTGTTACTAGTCCGATCTGGCTGATTTTCAAACGTGTATTGATATTAATGTCACAGGGCTAGAAAAATAAGCAGCCAGACCGGGCCTCGAACTCGGGACTTTCGGACTACCGTTCCGATGCTCTACCGACTGAGCTAACCGGCCGGACAACACAACATCAATCTACCTGTTAGATATCTATGAACCGTGACATACTCACACTACAGATTGAAATTCCATGGGTACAGAGAATCATTCGCATGTTTCTCGGAGTTTACCCAGTCACGGTCCTGCTGGGATCGCCAAATGTCACAGGGCTAGAAAAATGTGCAGCCAGACCGGGGCTCGAACCCGGGACCTTTGGACTACCGTTCCGATGCTCTACCGACTAAACTAACCGGCCGGACAATAAAACATAAATCTACATGTTAGATATCTATGAACCGTGACATAAACAATATGTGCATGTTTGGTAAAGATCAAATAATAAATAATGGTGCTAGAGTTGTCACAAGGCAGAAAATGGCATTTTTCAGCAAAACAAGGGCCATAACTCTGGTGTTACTAATCCGATTTGGCTGGTTTTCGAACCTGTCCGAGCTTTCATTGATAATAACAAGCTGTGCTAGATTGGTAAATATCAAATATTAAATGAAGGTGGTAGAGTGATCACAATGCAGAAATGTCATTTTTCAGTAGCACAAGGGCCATAACTCTGGTGTAACTGATCCGATCTGGGGGGTTTTCGGACTTTCCTGAGCTTTCATTGATATTAACAATTTATGCTAGTCTGGTAAAGATCAAATAATAAATGAATGTGCTAGAGTGTTCACAGGGCATACTATGGCATTTTTCAGCAAATCAATGGCCATAACACTGGTGAAACTAATCCGATCTGGCTGGTTTACGAACTTGTCCGAGCTTTCATTGATATAACGACGCTGGTAAAGTTTGGTAAAGATCCGATTAATAATGAAGGCCCTATCGTGTTCACAAGGCAAAAGTTAACGGACGACGACGACGGACGACGACGAAGACGGACGGCGGACAATTCGCATCCCATGAGCTCAAAAAAAAAGAAAGAAAAAACAGAAAGAAAAAGAGGTAGCCCCCAGTGGGATTTGAACCCACGACCGCAGGTTCTCAATATTTAAGAAAATCAAGGGTAACAAGTCTGGTGTTACTGGTCCGATCCGGCTGGTTTTCGAACTTGTCCGAGCTTTCGTAGATATCAGGCAAAATTTTGTAAATATCAAATAATAAATGGGCATGCAATATCTCCTTCTCTCCTTGCACATGAGCTGATTTCCCTTCTTTTCACATTGAAAAACCTTTGAGAATTTCTGGCCCTCAATTTAGCGATCGCCTTGTGTTTTTGGCCCTCAGCATGGTTAAGAATTTGTTTCATACCATTATTTCTACACTGAACTGTTTGCATGAACAACAGACAGGAACCTCAGCCTGAGGATGAGTCTTTTTTACACTATGTCTTTAACAGATATCCATTGCAGTCTGTCTTGTCCAGTCACGCATTGTTAAACTTTGTGTTTCCGTACGGCATATTAATGCTGCATGTTAGTTTTTAGTTAAGCTGTTCCCTTAAAGACATTCACTCTACACTAATATTGCAAGCACACTAAGCAGTTGAGGACTTAATTCCAGTAAACAAAAATGTAAACATTCTGGGTTTCTGGTTCTGTTTCATCAAACATCTAGCAATAATAATTGTCGAAAGTATAACATTTAGAAATTTCAGGTCACAGTAACACAGAAAAATATGTAGGCATGAAATTCTTATGTTTTACACATGTGTTACATATGCATTCCACATATGTATTTCACATAAAAGTAATACATATGAAAATATATTTTACTAAAAAATATTAAAAATAAAAAAGGATGTTTAAACCATTTTCTACATTATTCTACCAATTTTAAAAAAAAATACTTTATGTATTTCAGGTATAAGAATTTCATATGAACTACATATGTATACATTTCATATGTGGTGCAGGTGTATTATTTTAACATGAAACATATATGAGATACATATGTAACACATATGTATCATTTATGTATGTGGCACATCTGTAAATAACATGATGTATATATGAAAGAAACATGCAAATAATAAGAAAGTAATACATATGTGGCAGATGTCACAACATTTTTCCTATGTAGGACAAAAACATTAATGTTGTCATTCATGTTTTATTGGAAAACCACAATAATTAAAGACAAATTGTGTTTAAAACAGATTATTGATGTGGCTGGTTTTAGAACTATTTATTTTTGACTTGCGACCGCTTTTGTGATTATATATTTGAAGAAACAAACCCTTTAATTTATGATTTAAATATTTCATAACCTTCAAATTACATCATATACTAGTAAAATAGCAAAAACTATTTCTAAAACTAAAGTAAAACAACCATCAGACAGATTTACAACTTAATTAGCACGTATGCTCTTGATGCTTTCTGGACCCTATAAAATAGTTTGTTGTACATCTGTCAGAAACTGGCTAGTGCATGCAATAATAGTGTTTGGGCACCACAACATTTTAAACGTAATCTCACATTTATAAGTGGATCAAGGTTGTAATTGATCACTGCAGAACACAACCCATAGCTACTAAGCTTTCTTTTTGACTTTACACAAGTATGAACATTTAAAAGGAATCAATTAATAATATTATATGGCTATTATTTTCCGTGTATTTACTCTGATAAGCTTGGTAACCATGTTTTGCCTCAGACAATGCAGTATTGGGAGAGAGAGAGAGAGAGCAATGAAGCAAGGTTGTAATACATACAGTGCACAATAGAATAGCATTGAATCTGTGCATAGAAGTGTAACATGGTTCTTACGAAGTGTAACAAGGTCCGTTTGTGTCAAATGCGGAGTGGACGTGACAACACACCAATCTGGCACTGGCATATACTCCTTTCTGAAAATATAGCTTATCTAGGAATGAATAATTGATCACTGTTATTAAAAACTAGCAGTTATTGAAAACCAAACATGTATGACTTGATGAATTCTCAAAAAGTAGGGATAGTAGGGCTATTTTAGAAAAAAGTAGGAAAAGTAGGGATGAAACAGGAAAAGTAGGAAAACGTAGGAAACGTAGGGCCCAGTTGAGAGCTTGCATGCTTTTAAAATTCCAGAGTAACTGAACATATGGATAAAATTCCAGAGTTCATTGTCTGAGACATCAGTTTCGACCTTCAAGACTTTTTATGATTTGAATTCAAATAATTTTATAGTTTAAAGTATATGTCAAACAGATCCATGCACGCCTTATATACATCTGAGCCAACACTCTTAAACAATTCTGAGTGATTTTGGTTTTGAGATTTGAGCATGGAGTAGAATAAGAGTTTTATAACCTTGGGCCCAAACTTTGTATAATACAAACATCATTTTCATTACACTACCACTATAAATCATATGAACCTTATTCAGTCACATTGACAGTTTAAAATAAGACTTTTAACATAAAGGTTGGTATATATGGTTAAAAGTATATTACATTATTTTATAACAGATCAGTACTTATCAATCTAGACCAGAATACTGGCTTAAAATGTAATTTTGGGGCAAATAGACTAGTTTCCCGCTAATATTATTTTCAACATTCTCTCCAATTTGGCGTGAAACTAGTCTATTTGACAAAATCTTTAAATTATGTTTTTTCTTTAAAAAAATCAGATATTTAAGTGATAAATAGATTTGTTTGATGGCATTGCTTAATGAAATGCCCGTAATTATTTCCATTGCAATATTAATCAGTTTTTGCTTCTCCGCCATAATTTCGAAAAATGCAGATATACTAGTTTCGCACTAAGCCCACGACATAGAGTTAGGTATAAATGCAAGTAGACTGATGAATGCAATTCATAATTTCTATTAAAAGAAAGAATGAAAAAATATATTAAAAAGAAGAAGTAAAAAAAAAAAATAATAATAAAGCCTTGTGAAACGTGTCGATGATTCATGTTGAGTTATGTTGTACCTGACATGTAAGCCATGTGAAGAAATGGGGGTTAAATGTTTATGTAAATAGCCGTATGCCATGTTGCAGCGAGCCGGTATCGGCTTATCGGTTACTATGTGAGCGTATCTGCACATAGGTTAGATATTTGTAGATGTATTAAAGTAGCTCGGGCGTTGCTGTCTGTTAAAATTGCTGGGACAATATACGTCTCGGGCGAATGCCCAGGTACAACGTGTTCGTGACACATGTTTTGTGGTGTTTTATTTGAAAGATAAGATGTATAAAGAAATATTCAATTTTAGAATGGGGATAAATTATATATCCCTTCATAACGTATGTTTGTTGGGGGATTGTCTAAAATGACTGGTTATATATATGTATATTTATGTATATATAAAGGGAGAGAATTTGAACTCACTATGGCAACTTTCTAAATTGGGATCTCGTAGGAGATTCACGTTCACAAGGCAGAATTTATTATATATAGGGAGAAAACATTTGTGAACTACAAAGGACAGACAACCTTCGGACGAACTACGGCAAGGGCGCCTAGCTATGACGAGATACACAGACATCAAGCGTATGAATTCACTCCTTAAAAAAGGTAGCTGCAACACACGTCGATGAAGTGTATCTCAACATCATAACACACTCGTCTGGAGGCACAATTAACATATAGACGCATACATACATACAATTATAGCTCATATGAGTGGGCCACATTTAGGCGTTCAACCACACACAGCTATACTGAGACAGTGACAAATACTATTCATTATTTGTTTCAGATATTCCTGTCGATATTGCGTTGCAGAACAGGAGTGTTATTGCAGATAATAGTGACCCAAATACAGCATGCAATGTGCATACAAGACTATTAATACATGCGAGTATCTGCTCATACCGTTAAATGTATGTGTAAATATATGTGACGTTAGCTTCCTATATATGGGGGTGGGTGGTAAATAGACGTATACCATGTCGTAACGAGCGTTAACGACGTGTTGGTTACTATACAAACAGGGTTATAATGTATGTGTAAATATATGTGACGTTAACTCCCCTATATATGGGGGTGGGGGTAAATAGACGTATACCATGTCGTAACGATCGGTATCGACGTGTTGGTTACTATACAAACAGGGTTATAATGTATGTGTAAATATATGTGACGTTAGCTCCCCTATATATGGGGGTGGGGGTAAATAGACGTATACCATGTCGTAACGAGCGGTATCGACTTACTGGTTGCTATACAAACGGGGTTATAATGTATGTGTAAATATATGTGACGTTAGCTCCCCTATATATGTGGGTGGGGGTAAATAGACGTATGTCATGTCTTAACGAGCGGTATCGACGTGTTGGTTACTATACAAACAGGGTTATAATGTATGTGTAAATATATGTGACGTTAGCTCCCCTATATATGTGGGTGGGGGTAAATAGACGTATGTCATGTCTTAACGAGCGGTATCGACGTGTTGGTTACTATACAAACAGGGTTATAATGTATGTGTAAATATATGTGACATTAACTCCGCTATATATGGGGTGGGGGTAAATAGAAGTATACCATGTCGTAACGAGCGGTATCGACGTTTTGGTTACTATACAAACAGGGTTATAATGTATGTGTAAATATATGTGACGTTAACTCCACTATATATGTGGGTGGGGTAAATAGACGTATACCATGTCGTAACGAGCGGTATCGACGTGTTGGTTACTATACAAACAGGGTTATAATGTATGTGTAAATATACGTATGTGACGTTAGCTCCCCTATATATGGGGTGGGGGTAAATAGACGTATACCATGTCGTAACGAGCGGTATCGACTTACTGGTTGCTATACAAACAGGGTTATAATGTATGTGTAAATATATGTGACGTTAGCTCCCCTATATATGTGGGTGGGGGTAAATAGACGTATGTCATGTCTTAACGAGCGGTATCGACGTGTTGGTTGCTATACAAACAGGGTTATAATGTATGTGTAAATATACGTATGTGACGTTAGCTCCCCTATATATGGGGGTGGGGGTAAATAGACGTATTCCATGTCGTAACGATCGGTATCGACGTGTTGGTTACTATACAAACAGGGTTATAATGTATTATATATGTGACTTTAGCTCCACTGTTTAGACGTACGCCATGTTGCAACGAGTCGATATTGTTTTGTTGGTTACTGTGCCCATAGGGTTATAATTTATGTGTAAATATGTGGTGTTAGCTCCCTTGTATGTGGGCGAAATTATGCGTATGCCATGTTGCAACGAAGCGGGTTACTATGTGCCGATATATGCTCATAGGCTTAGATTTATATGTTAAAGATGAATGGCCATCCTTTTTGTAGTAATATCAATTAACAAATTTAACACTTAAACATCATATGAACATTCTCTTCTTGATAGTCTCGGAGAGAAACATATATTGAAAACGGCTACTAAGTTGTATGTAAAAATAAGTATTATTTGCATGACGTTGATACTACTTTTACCAGTGCGTGAAAACACGGGGAAATGAGGTAAATCTGAATTGTATAGCTGCACAACTATTGCCAGATAATTGATAAATACAATTACCTGTGGATTAATTTACCTGTTTAAAGTTTTCTACGTCATCATTAAAGTTTTCTACGTCATCAAATGAAGTCTTATTCTCGCTTTTCACAGATATTGCAATGTGTGAATTGTAAATATCTATTATTGTGTATTGATTTCGATTTAAATAAACATAAGCATGCTCATGAAACAAAACATGGCCGGAGAAACTTAAGTGCATGTGATATGTTTTATGGGATTCAAGTCCTGGGCACATGAAATGTATAACGTGGCATATTTCAACAAAAAAAGGGCCATAACTCTGGTGTTACTGATCCGATCTGGCTGGTTTTCGAACCTGCCCGAGCTTTCATTGATAATAACAAGCTGTACTAGTTTGGTAAATATCAAATATTAAATGAAGGTGGTAGACGTGGTCACAATGCAGAAAATGGCATTTTTTCAGTAGCACAAGGGCCATAACTCTGTTTTTTTCGAACGTTTCTGAGCTTTCATTGATATAAACAATTTATGCTAGTCTGGTAAAGATCAAATAATAAAATGAATGTGCTAGAGTGTTCACAGGGCATACTATAGCATTTTTCAGCAAATCAATGGCCATAACTCTGGTGAAACTAATCCGATCTGACTGGTTTACTAACGTGTCCGAGCTCGCCGCTGGTAAAGTTTTGTAAAGATCCGATTAATAATGAAGGCCCTTATCGTGTTCACAAGGCAAAAGTTAACGGACAACGACGACGGAAGACGACGAAGAGACGGACGGACAATTCGCATCCCATAAAGCTCAAAAAACAAACAAAACAAAAAAGTGGGATTTGAAACCACGACCGCAGGTTCTCAATATTTAAGAAAATCAAGGGTCATAAGTCTGGTGTTACTGGTCCGATCCGGCTGTTTTTCGAACTTGTCACGAGCTTTCATAGACATTAACAATCAGGCAAAAATTTTGTAAATATCAAATAATAAATGAAGGTGTTAGAGTGTCACTATGCAGAAAATGGCATTTCAGCAAAGTGGCTGGTTTTTGAACTTGTCCACGCTTTCATTGATATTAACAATCTGTGCAAGTTTGGTAAAGATCAAATAATATATAAAAATGGCAGAAAGTGGCATTTTTTTCAGGAGGGGAAAACAACAAGGGTCATAACTATGGTATTACTGATCCGATCTGGCTGGTTTTTGAACTTGTCCGATCATTATTTGATATTAACAATCTATGCAAGTTTGGTAAAGATCAAATAATAAATGAAGGTGCTAGAGTGTTCACAAATTTATATATAAAAATCTCTGTCTTTTCTATAAAAGTGCAGTGTATGGTAGCTATCCCTCTTCCACAACACTTCGACCCAGCCACAGGGTTTCGAGGTAAGTGTCACTGCATGACGTTTAGACAGATCTATACAGGACAGGAGTTGACCGCTGTAAGTACATATTCTTTCCTCTAACTGTTGTCCAGTGGAATTTCCCGACCCCACCCCGTACTACCACCGCCCCTCCAGCTGATGTCGTGCTGCAGAAAGATCTTGACTCGCGGCATCCATCACGCCAGACCGTATATCATGCCTGTTTTTAACAACCCCACCCCCCTCCCCACCCCCAATTAATTGAAGGAAAAAAATGGTTAGCGCTCAGAAAGTAGCCTACTTTTTCCCCTATATAATGTTGTAGTTGTGGAGTCATTGAGCGTGGATAACCCCAATAATTGAAATATACTTTTATGATTGTCAAATATATTTTTCAAAACGTTGCACCCCACACCAAATAATTGAGACGTTCCTACGCCCATGTAATAGTAGTAGTAGTACCAGGAACTAATACAGCATGAATATAAATGTGTAGGTCTATGATCGCAGGTAGTACTTTCTATTTTAATTGATTCACAAAAACGTTTTCTAAATTAATAACTGTTTATGTAAGCTATAGGTATATGTACAACTTTGATTTTATAGACCTCTTCGTATACGGAATCTTCTTTTTCTTGCCAAGAGGACACCTTTTCACTTTTCACTTTCCACGCTGCAAGTTATACAGAAAAACTATCATTCCCCACTGGAACCTCCATCGAAGTTATGTCCCTTCGTTTTGATTGACAGCTGAGACTGTGTCTCTTGATTCTCGCTCTAATCACTTGCTTTGCCGAATATTTTAGAGAACCGGACAAGTATTAAATGGCCGCGTGATGCCGCCAATTGCGGCTTGAAAATACGAAAAATTTACATTAAAACGATAAAAAAACACGTTAGAATCAGGCCAATAACAAGATAAAGTTAATACGTAAGTAATAGCAAATACAATTATTTGACTGATGTATCAGTTGCTATACAATTTTGAATTAAATGTTGGCCTCATTTGTACCCATGCTAAGGGAGGTAATTTCAAGCGCACATTCAAATTGAAATATAATTATATAATATATGTTCTGTTTGCGTTTAAACTCCCCGTTGAAGATGATATTTACGAAAGTTACGTCTTAATGTACACATATTAAAAACGTATTCTACAAATTGTAACGTAACTGTGTTATACGTGGTTTTCTAGGCTTTCAACATATAATTTTGCTCACTGGGCCTTTGTTTCAATGTTGGTGGACAGTCATATGGGTCCGGCTCATGGGCTTTGTCGCTAAATACCAGTTTACGTCGATCAGAGGTATCCTACATGAGTTGGGAAGACATCTGAGTCCAGCAGCCATATCATACTCATAGTATGAACATTTAAAAGGAATCAATTAATAATATTATATGGCTATTATTTTCCGTGTATTTACTCTGATACAGCTTGGTAACCATGTTTTCCCTCAGACAATGCAGTATTGGGAGAGAGAGAGCAATGAAGCAAGCTTGTAATACATACAGGGCACAATAGAATAGCATTGAATCTGTGCATAAAAGTGTAACATGGTTCTTACGAAGTGTAACAAGGTCCGTTTGTGTCAAATGCGGAAGTGGACGTCAAAACACACCAATCTGGCACTGGCATATACTCCTTTCTGAAAAATATAGCTTATCTAGGAATGAATAATTGATCACTGTTATTTCAAATTAGCAGTTAATGAAAACCAAACATGTATGACTTGATGAATTCTCAAAAAGTAGGGATAGTAGGGCTATTTTAGAAAAAAGTAGGGAAAAGTAGGGATGAAACAGGAAAAGTAGGAAAACGTAGGAAACGTAGGGCCCAGTTGAGAGCTTGCATAATTGAGAGCTTGCATGCTTTTAAATTCCAGAGTTACTGAACATATGGATAAAAATCAGAGGTTCATTGTCTGAGACATCAGTTTCGACCTACAAGACTTTTTTATGCTTTGAATTTAAATAATTTTATAGTTTAAAGTATATGTCAAACAGATCGATGCACGCCTTATATACATCTGAGCCAACACTCTTAAACAATTCTGAGTGATTTTGGTTTTGAGGTTTGAGCATGGAGTAGAATAAGAGTTTTATAACCTTGGGCCCAAACCTTTTTATAATACAAACATCATTTTCATTACACCTACCACTATAAATCATATGAACCTTATTCAGTCACATTGACAGTTTAAAATAAGACTTTTAACATTAATTTTGGTATATATGGTTAAATTATATTACATTATTTTATAACAGATGTACTTATCAATCTAGACCAGAATACTGGCTTTAAAATGTAATTTTGGGGCAAATAGACTAGTTTCCCGATAATATTATTTTCAACATTATCTCCAATTTTTCGTGAAACTAGTCTATTTGACAAAATCTTTAAATTAAGTTTTTTTCTTTAAAAAAATCAGATATTTAAGTGATAAATAGATTTGTTTGATGGCATTGCTTGATGAAATGCCCGTAATATTATTTCATTGCAATATTAATCAGTTGTTTGCTTCTCCGCCATAATTTCGAAAAATGCAGATATACTAGTTTCGCACTAAGCCCACGACATAGAGTTAGGTATAAATGCAAGTAGACTGATGAATGCAATTCATAATTTCTATTAAAAGAAAGAATGAAAAAAATATATTAAAAAGAAGAAGTAAAAAAAAAATAATAATAATAAAGCCTTGTGAAACGTGTCGATGATTCATGTTTGGTTATGTTGTACCTGACATGTAAGCCATGTGAAGAAATGGGGGTTAAATGTTTATGTAAATAGCCGTATGCCATGTTGCAGCGAGCCGGTATCGGCTTATCGGTTACTATGTGAGCGTATCTGCACATAGGGTTAGATATGTGTAGATGTATTAAAGTAGTAAGTGGTCAAACCTCGGGCGTAGCTGCCTATTAGAATTGCTGGGACAATATAAGTCTCGGGCGAATGCCCAGGTACAACGTGTTCGTGACACATGTTTTGTGGTGTTTTTATTTGAAAGATAAGATGTATAAAGAAATATTTAATTTTAAAATGGGGATAAATTATATATCCCTTCATAACGTATGTTTGTTGGGGGATTGTCTAAAATGACTGGTTATATATATGTATATTTATGTATATAATAAAGGGAAGAGAATTTGAACTCACTATGCAACTTTCTAAATTGGGATCTCGTAAGAGATTCACGTTCATCAAGGCAGAATTATATATAGGGAGAAACATTTGTGAACTACAAAGGACAGACAACCTTCGGACGAACTACGGCAGGGCGCCTAGCTATGACGAGATTACACAGACATCAAGCGTATGAATTCACTCCTAAAAAAGGTAGCTGCAAGACACGTCGATGAAGTGTATCTCCACATCATAACACACTCGTCTGAAGGCACAATTAACATATAGACGCATACATACATACAATTATAGCTCATATGAGTGGGCCACATGTAAGCGTTCAACCACACACAGCTATATTGAGACAGTGACATATAGTATTCATTATGTATTGTGTATTTGTTTCAGATATTCATCATTATGTATTGTGTATTTGTTTCAGATATTCATCATTATGTATTGTGTATTTGTTTCAGATATTTCTGTCGATATTGCGTTGCAGAACAG